>NW_024102827.1:15731657-16118301 GCF_013122585.1 Styela clava | reverse complement strand
CATATTCATAATACACATCATTTAAGATTAAAAAATAAATATATCACATGAAAAGAAATTGATGTTTGCGATCGGGACGCGTTAATTGGTTTGAGTGCATTGTAAACTGACGCTAATGATCTCGGCCTTCGATTAGAAAACTCATAGCACAACGTCGTATTTTGTATTTTACATATTCCAAAATTCACTAATTTTCAAATTTCTTTCTAATTGCATGTAATATTAAAAATGTCAATATAAAATTTTGGCAGCGAAATATCCGAATTAACTAGTTTTGCTGAAATAGCTAAAAATAAGTCAGAATCCCGTTTATACTCGCGAGGGTGGGGACGTACATGGCTCATAGTTCAGATACACCTAATTTTAAAACATTTTTGATCATATAAAAGCTAAATATATCGGAAATATCGGTATACATTTAGCCGATACCGATACAATACTAATGTCAAAAAATCGGCCGATACTGCCGATACCGATACATCGGTACATCTCCACATCAGACTATAGGACACAACAGAGAATATTGCTTTAGGTAACGGGTTGTTCCGAATGATTGTTGCTATCTTTTAACGCCAAATTACGGTTTTGTTGGGCAGAATAGTTAAATCGATGGGGCAATTATACGAAATTTGAAATGGTCTGGTTCCTACATACTTTGCCATTAAAAATTTATATGTGCGCATTGGTGCTTAAACAGGAGAAAACGAACGAAGGAAAGCAATCTTACTGCTACAAGATAAGTTCATACTCAATATACAAAAAGAATAATTTGTCACAGATTTCGCACAAAAATTACAAACGATTTATCCATCCACGGCCACAAATTTTAAGAGATGAGTTACATGAGCGAGTACAAACCATAATTTGCAAAGAAAATAATTATTTTCAGAGAGATATACAGAAAACGTCTGTAAATTGTTACAATAAAATACGTGCGCCATATCACGAATTTCAAATTAAACATATCTGCAGGAGAATTTTCACATGTGTAAAAAGATGGGTAAATAAAAGATTTCGTAAAATTATTCCAGAGGGCCTTCTTCGAACCCCCGGATACAACTCCCACGAACGCTATGGGTACAATCGAACTCAAGGTAAAACAAACACCGCTATTGACAGTGCCGTACTCATTACACCATATTTACTGAATATTGGTCCAGTTAGTGAGTTGTTCAGAATGGTTGTTTTCATCTTTTACCGTTAAATTACGTTTTGTTGGGCAGAATAGTTAAATACACGGCGCGATTCTACGAAATGAAATGGTCTGGTTCTAATAGACTTTGCCGCAGTAAATTATGAGCGCATTGGTGCTTAAACTGGCGAAAGGGGTAACGAAGAAATGAAATCTCTCTGCTATGAGATAAGTTTATACTCAATATACAAAACAAATAATTTGTCCCAGATTTTGCCCAATAATAACATAAATTACCTATTTGGAATAACCTTTAATTACAGTGATGTTTAACCGAGTATACTATAATACCTAAGTGTATACTAAGTCAGATGCCAGGTATACAAATAACAATTGGTATACGCTGAACTACAGCCTGATTTAAATAAATTTCCCGGGCCGTTTTGTGTTTTTGAACGGGTACAGGTCACGTCCGAAATCGGGACTCACTAATTCTTAAAGTGTTTATATAAAAACCACATGCGCCAGGTTTTAAAAAACAAATAAGTAATTATCTAGTTTGGGATAGAAACAATTTGTAAATTTGTATTTCCAACGCAATCTGCATTTCTAACTCAAACCCTGACAGGATAATTATTAATTTATTATCTGAACGTTAGAGGGAATGTTTTGTTTCTACCGGGGAAAGGGGTGTAACAAAGATCCCTAAATTGATCCTAAATATGCAAAGGAAAATGAAGGAATCAAAAAACTTCGATTACATACTTGCTCTGCTGGCCAGACTCGATAAGCTCTCATCTTGATCAGTGATGAATATCAGACAAAATGACCACGACGAGTTTCGTTTGATGAAATCGATGTACTGTCTTTCTAAAGTTCAAGCAGTCTCTTAGTAGGCTGAAAATTAATGTTTTTTTTAGTTCATTCTAAAATTATCAGAGGTGTATTTAGCTTAGGATTGCGACTCAAAAAGAGTGAAAAGTTCTAATCCTAAATTGTTACAATAAATAATTTCAAATTGGAAATAATTAAAACTCGTATTGGGCCTAATCACTAATTCCAAATTAGATATCAATGGTGGAATATAGAAAATTTTACATAAGTAAAAAACTAGATAATGGAAAGACTCAAAAAACCAGGTAATGGAAAGACTTCATGGCATGAAAATATTTCAGAGGATCCTCATAGAACACCTGGAACAGATCGACCCCAGGGGTTCGGTTTAATCAAACCCAGTTTAAAAAACACCATTATAGACAATGTCGTGCTTATTACGCCATATTTACTGGTTATTGCTCCAGTTAAAGGGTTGTTTAGAATGTTTATTGCTACATTTTAACGCTAAATTACGGGTATGTTAGGCAGAATAGTCATCTCTACGATGCGATTCTACGAAATGAAAATGGTCTGGTTCTAACAGACTTTGCTATAGAAAATTTATAGGCGCGCATTGCTGCTTGAACTAAACAAAAGACGAACGAAGAAATGTAATTTCTGCTATAAGATAAGCTTATACTCGAAAAAAAAATTGCCGCAGAATTCCCAAAAAATTACAAATATTACTTATTTGGAATGACCTTTTAGTGCAGTGATTTTTAACGGGTTATACTCAGGGGCGCAGCCAGCGGGAGGGTTACATGGATCTTAACCCCCCCCCCCGTTTGAGAAAAAATTTGAGCTAAATTATTTCCACAAAAGAGCAACAGCTGCGTTTTACTGTCGCGCATCGTGGTTTCGCGGTCAAAACGATATTATTCTGTGCGTTATCAATGTAGCGCAGTTAGTACCGCCAGAATTTTGTCGTACTTACGATATTATATCTTTTTTAGTTGGCGATGATAACGATAAATAAGAATGTGTAATTGTTGATTGCAATTCGGTGAGGCGTATTTTCCTTTCTCCATGAAACGAGTTCAACCGCCGTTGTGAGCGCTCAAAAGGAGAGAAGGGTTATAAGCTAATTAACACGGACTTTCTTTTCCGACAAATCACTGCGTTACATTAATTTACAACGAGTTTCGAGTAAGAATTCACATACGGCTATCGATAACAGACAGAAACGATGAATGTGAAAAAATCTTGTGTTATTCATATTTTTCACTTTCTAATTTTGCATAAATAGCGTCAACACCGTTTTTGTAAATTTAGAAAGTCGAATCAGATAAGTAAGACAGGTGAATAATAAATACTATAGAAATTTCTCAGATATTGGGAAGACAAATTATTTTGAAAATAACACAGACACGATATAAAATTGAAAGCATATAAATGTCAACTATCAGCTAATATTCACTAATGCAGAATAAACTCTACCTACGAAATTAATTTGTTCCGGGAGCGCCATCGTACGTAGAAAATTCTATAAGTAGGGACGCGTTTTACATGTAAATACCCGAATCCGTTCCAAGCACACACAAAACTCGGACATGATATTGTACAAATTATAGTAATGGTTAAACCCCGCATAATAAATAGAAAGGTACATGTGGAAAGAAGGAAGAACAGAGAAATAACGAATGAAAATTACGAACGGTAAGTTTGTTTACCATCGTCATAATCGAATGAGTGAATTCGATTCCCAATTTTCATCCGCTAATGATGGAGAATTAAGACCGTAAAACGTGTTTTATTTTTCGACTCGGCGCTGATTTAAATATTTCATGTCGGCTGTTGTGATTTTACTTTTGCTTACAAATTAATACCGCCAACTTAAACTGAACGAATTGCCATCAACAACGTCGGGGATAACGTTAAAATCTGCGAGATAGATACTAAATAATGTCTAAGAGATATTTTATACGCTGTAAATTGCAAGAATAAAAAAAATCCGTTATGCTCGGTCACTATCGAAACTGAGGATGAAAACAATTAATTAGGTCACAATTTGCTTTTAGATTTATTGCCGAGAACGCACAAACTATCTGGACTAAATTGAAATTTACGATAATATTTTCAAAACATTTTCAATCAAAAAATCCTCGACATCTTATAAAGCACTTCAAGTCGGCGCTTATTGAAATCGTTTCATGCCGGCTGTACCTTAGTCGATTCAATATTTTTATGGAAATAATTTTCGTAAGTTGGATTTTTCGTATTCAGAGCCTTTCGTAGATAGAGTTTCTACTGTATCGCATCCCCGGTCAGTAATGACAATATTGTTCGCTCAAAATTGGGACCCTAATTTACAGACTGTGATACAAATCCTACACAGAAGATAAAAATCGGAATAAAACAAGAGAGCTATGCTCAAATATATGGACACGCCACCCAGTGGCAATAATTTTGATGACGTCATAGCGAAAAAAAAAGTAATAGCCATCTGGAGAAAAATTGTATCTTCAACCACTGAGAATATCAAAGCAATTGGTCCAGTATTCGAAGAGAAAAGCGATTTTTTAAAAAATGGAGACGGAGACAAATAACAATAACAATGACAACAAAATTTTGAAACGATCGTTATGGCCACTAAACGTGTCCAATAAAATTAATCTGTGTTGTGAATGCACTCCTTAGTAGTTGTTTTTAACATCTTAGCCGAACTCACAATTCTGTCAGAAATATAAAAACCTAACTACGATATCCGCCGTTGCTGAGAATTAATATTTGCTAGTGAATAAAATAGTTTAACAACGTTAATTGGAGTGTCGGCCGCCGAAACGATCGCGGTGACAAAAAATTCACTGCAGCCTTCGATGATGACAAAATTATGAAATAAAAAACGCCGCATTGTTACGGAGTCTTCTAGTGAAATCCGAAAAAAAAAATTATTGTCACGGCGATCGTTTCGGCGGCCGACATCCCAACTAATGTTGTTTGAAATGACAACACTCATTATTCGGTGTTCGTTTAAAATATGAGTTGAATAATAAATACGATTTTGCCCGCCACTAACCACGGCGCATGTAAATAATCATTGAATGGCAATAAAAAATCAACTTCATTGACAATAAATTCCTGGTAATAGTTTCACATTTCACGAATTTGATCGGCGCTATATGCGAGCGTGTTTTTGTACTAAGTTCTCTCCAAAATTAGTTTTCGCGATTTTTAATGTTTTATTTCTAAATGCGGGTACCCGCTGACTACGGATTAATGGTCGATGTTTGAAATAGGACTTGCAAAATAATCACCAAACACCGTCAGGCAAAGAGAGGCGGGCTACAAGTAACTGTGGAATTTCGCTGTGAAGGACGCATACTTTTCAGTTTATTAAACGCCATACGTCGTCGTGAATTGCACTTTTGCTTCACTGTTTCAATTTCACCGTAACCCACCGTTGGAAAAATCCTGGCTGCGCCCCTGGTTATTCTATATACCCAGCTGTATACGAAATCAAACAAAAAGTATTATCGTTGAAGAGATATACAAAAAAGACAGTACTCTCGAATTAGGCTATAATTTCCGTTATAAATACTACGGAAATACACTCGGCTAGTCCCCGAACTCGTAATATAACTAAAATAGGAATATTGAAACAAAATTATGGTCTAACCCTAATCTGGTACACATACTACGTTCCAGTGTCCACCGTCTTGGTACACATACTTCGTGAGTACCGAAAAGTCTGTGGCTACGTTATTCGCTAATTTCTAAGCAAAAGCTATAGTTATAAATCAACGTCAATTTTTACGTTTTTTGTTAGCAGTAATTTAGAACACATAATATTTGCGACCAGAGTAAGACTTCTGTCATAACTTCACTCAACAGCCTTTTTCTACTTTATATTATTAAATAACTTTTGTTATTTGCGAGGTACATACGAAAAAAAAATTGAAAATCATGTAACACGTAGTAAAAGGTTTAAAAGCAATATTTTAGTATATTAGATTGGGATCTTTTGTACAAACACTTCAACACCAAGTTACAAATTAGTAACTATCTAGTCAGGGTTAAAAACAAATTAAAAATTAATTATTTATCTATAGGGGTTGCGCAAAACATCCTTAGATTGAACCTAAAAAACTTTGAAAAAAAATCAAAATATTTCGATTACATACTTGCTTTGCATACTGGCCAGATTCGATAGGCTTTCATTTTGCTCAGTGATGAATACCAGACAAATGACGAGGCATTTCTTTTGATGAATTGATGTACTGTCTTTCTAACTTTCAAGCAGTGTCTTAGAAAACTGAAATTGAATGTATTTTAGTTGATTCTCAAATTATCAGTGACGCATATCGAGGGTATGGCAGGATAGCTCCTACCATTGGCAATTCTGGATTGCGCCGCAAAAAGAATGAAAAGTTCTAATCGTAAATTGTTACAATAAAATATTTGTGCCATATCACGAATTTCAAAATTAAACAGATAAACGTGGAATGTGTTTATCTATCCACGGCCACAAATTATGCATGATGAATTACATGAGCGAGTAGAAACCATAATACGCAAATAAAATAATTATTTGCGGAGAGATATGCGGAAAAAGTCAGCGGCTACGTTATTTCCGAGCACAATCTATAGTCACAAATCAACGTTAATTTTGAGGTAGTTTGTTAATTTAGCACACATAATATCTTGTTATCAGAGTAATACTTCTGTCGTGACTTTGCTAAACAACTTTTTTCTATTTCATATTATTAAATAATCTTCGTTGTTTGCAAGGTACATACAGAGGAAATAAAAATAGGTAACACGTAGTAAAAGGTTCAAGAGCACTATTTTAGTATATTAGATTCGGATCTTTTGTACAAAGCCCTTGACACCAATGCAAAAATGTGATATTTGAGAAATACTTGCGCCAAGTTTTGAAAATAAGTAATTATCTAGCTAGTGTAAATTTATATTTCCAGCGGAATCTGCATTTCTAACCCAAACCCTGACGGAATAATTACAAATTTATTATTCTGAACGTTAGCGGGGGTGTTTTGTTCTTACCGGGAGAGGAGGTGTTGAAAGATCCTTAAATTGATCCTAAATATGCAAATGAGATTGAAAAACTAGATTTCGATTACATACTTGCTCTGCTGGCCAGACTCGATAAGCTCTCATCTTGATCAGTGATGAATATCAGACAAATGACCACGACGAGTTTCGTTTGATGAAATTGATGTACTGTCTTTCTAAGGTTCAAGCAGTCCTTTAGAAAGCTGAAAATGAAAAGATCACTATTTTAGTGTATTAGATTTGGATCTTTGGTACAAAGCCCGCAAAACTAATGCAGAAATGTGAAATTTGATAAAAACCACATGTGTCAAGTTTTAAAAAACAAATAAGTAATTATCTAGTTTGGGATAGAAACTATTTATTAGTAAATTTTTATATCCAGCGCAATCTGCATTTCTAACTCAAACCCTGACAAGATAATTATTAATTTATTATCTGAACGTTAGAGGGGATGTTTTGTTTCTACCGAGGAAAGGGGTGTACCCAAGATCCCTAAATTGATCCTAAATATGCAAAGGAAAATGAAGGAATCAAAAAACTTCGATTACATACTTGCTCTGCTGGCCAGACTCGATAAGCTCTCATCTTGATCAGTGATGAATATCAGACATATGACCACGACGAGTTTCGTTTGATGAAATCGATGTACTGTCTTTCTAACGTTCAAGCAGTCTCTTAGTAGGCTGAAAATTAATGTATTTTTAGTTCATTCTAAAATTATCAGAGGTGTATTTAACTTAGGACTGCGACGCAAAAAGAGTGAAAAGTTCTAATTCTAAATTGTTACAATAAATAATTTCAAATTGGAAATAATTGAAACTAGTATTGTGCCTAATCACTAATTCCAAATTAGATAGCTAAACGTGAAAGTTTGGATATCAATGGTGGAATATAGAAAATTTTACATAAGTAAAAAACTAGATAATGGAAAGACTTCATGGCATGAAAATATTTCAGAGGATCCTCATAGAACACCTGGAACAGATCGACCCCAGGGGTTCGGTTTAATCAAACCCAGTTAAAAAAAATAAAAAGAAAATGGTCTGGTTCTAACAGACTTTGCTATAGAAAATTTATAGGCGCGCATTGTTGCTTGAACTAAACAAAAGACGAACGAAGAAATGTAATTTTTCTGCTATAAGATAAGCTTATACTCGAAAAAAAAATTGCCGCAGAATTCCCAAAAAATTACAAATATTACTTATTTGGAATGATCTTTTAGTGCAGTGATATTTAACGGGTTATACATACCCAGCTGTATACGAAATCAAACAAAAAGTATTATCGTTGAAGAGATATACAAAAAAGACAGTACTCTCGAATTAGGCTATAATTTCCGTTATAAATACTACGGAAATACACTCGGCTAGTACCCAAACTCGTAATATAACTAAAATAGGAATATTGAAACAAATTTATGGTCTATCCCTAATCTGGTACACATACTACGTTCCAGTGTCCGCCGTCTTGGTACACATACTTCGTGAGTACCGAAAAGTCTGTGGCTACGTTATTCGCTAATTTCTAAGCAAAAGCTATAGGTATAAATCAACGTCAATTTTTACGTTTTTTGTTAGCAGTAATCAGGGATGGCCAATACCGAATAGTTCACTATTTCGAATACATTCGAAATTATTATTTTCGAATATGAAATTTCGAATACTTCGAAATTAAAATCCAGTAATAGAATCTAAGTGTAAGAAGGAATTTTCATACAATAAACAATGGGAAAACTTCTATTTACAACCTGGCTATATTACCAGGCATTTCATGTTTGCAGATTATTGCGATATATATTTTATATAACATGAGTTGTGTTAATTAACAGAATTAAAATAATACGACAAGGCATTTTAAATAGTGGTATCGGTGATGGATTTGAATGCTTGCGCAACACAAAATCATCCTAGTAAAACGCTCATACTTTTAAATACCAACCATTATCCAAATTATTTGTCAAAAAGCGGGATAAAGTATGAGTTCTTTTTCAGACTTGTGACAATTTTTTCGTGAGTACAAAAATACGAATCAAAAAGTAATTATATTTGGGAACTTTACCACACATTTTAAGTCCGCAGATCGCCGTTGTAGGTTTGTGTAATAATACTTTTATTATTTTATAAATACGAAAACTATTTATAATCCGGTAGTTTACCACACATTCAATGTCCACAGATCACCGTTGTATTTTGTAAATACGAAAATAGGAATCAAAAAATATCAATCGCGAGTTTGCCTCACAATTTATGTCCACAGAATGCCGTGATATTGTGCCCGAATATAATTAATTTTTGATTCTTATTTTCGTGCTCACGAAAAAATTGTCACAAGTCGGAAAAATAATTTATACTTTATTACACATTCAAGTCCACAAATCGCCGTTGTATTTTTTAGTTATAATAGATTTAATATTTTGTAAATACGAATCCGAAATTAATTATAATTGGGCAGTTTACCACACATTTCATGCCCACAAATAACCGTAGTATTTGGTATTAATACTTTCATTATCGATACTTTTGACCATCATTATCAAAATTATTTGCAAGAAAGCGGGTGAAAGTATTTTTCTAATAAATCAACCTGTTTCCCAACTTGTGACAATTTATTGGATATCGTAACAATTACGGCTATAAATACCGTATTTCCCGGCTAATAAGTCTACATGGCAAATAGGACGATGTATATTTTTAGCACTCAAAATAAGGGGGTTTTCCATATAGGCCTCCAAGAAGACGGGTAGAAAAATTGTTCCCTGTTGTTCAGTTATGCTAATATGCGCTAATAATAATGTTTAGAACCAGATCACGTTTGTTTAGTAGAATCATACTCACAGAATTAACTATTTTCAACAATAAAGCGGTAATTTTAAGTTAAAAATCACAATCATTTTGAACAATCTATAATTTTATAGAGTCAGAACAGAACCAGATCATGTTTGTTTGGTAGAACCATACTCACGGAATTAACTATTCTCAACAACGAAGCGGTAAATTTAAATTATAAAGCGGCAATCATTTTGCACAACCTATCAACCCGAATGTTGAAATAATTTTGGAATGTGATAAGTTCCACACGGTACATCCACGGGTTATTTCACAGCTGTGTTTCATGTCCCTGTCATTTTCTGCTGAATCGGCAAAACCAAAGGGTCATAAATCACTTACTTTATCTCGGTGGCGGTGGCCGTGTTTTCCCTTTTAAGTAACGATAACGGGCCTACGATTAAATATCATGATTGGCAGACCCATAAGAACCAAATATAAGGTTAACACAAATTATGCTTGAGAAGACTAAGAAGAATGTAGGCAATGTCCACCAACGCAAACGTGCAAATATGTCGCAACACTATGCGACGTACATTCGCGCTGAATATAAACAATCAAAATGCCGACTCTATTTCATCGTCATTACAATACGCGAGAAAGCGTAAAAAGTCGTTTGAAGATTCCAGTAAAACGAAACACCGTGTTTACGGCGAAAAGTGACTACTATTCGTAATTATTCGGAAATGAGCCGAAAAGGTATTCGAATACTTTGATATTCGAATAATTTCGAATATTCGATTCGTTTTGGACAACCCTGGGCCAGTAATTTAGAACACATAATATTTGCGACCAAAGTAACTTCTGTCATAACTTCACTCAACAACCTTTTTCTACTTTATATTATTAAATAATTTTTGTTATTTGCGAGGTACATACGAAAATAAAATTGAAAAATATGTAACACGTGGTAAAAGGTTTAAAAGCAATATTTAGTATGATAGATTGGGATCTTTTGTACAAAAACTTCGACACTAAGTTACAAATTAGTAACTATCTAGTCAGGGTTAAAAACAAATTAAAAATTAAATATTTTCCTCCGCAATCTATAGGGGGTTGCGCAAAACATTCTTAGATTGAACCTAAATATGCAAATCAAACTTTGAAAAAAAATCAAAATATTTCGATTACATACTTGCTTTGCATACTGGCCAGATTCGATAGGCTTTCATCTTGCTCAGTGATGAATACCAGACAAATGACGAGGCATTTCTTTTGATGAAATTGATGTACTGTCTTTCTAACTTTCAAGCAGTGTCTTAGAAAACTGAAATTAAATGTATTTTCAGTTGATTCTCAAATTATCAGTGACGTATATCGAGGGTATGGCAGGTATAGCTCCTACCATTGGCAATTCTGAATTGCGGCACAAAAAGAATGAAAAGTTCTAATCGTAAATTGTTACAATAAAATATTTGTGCCATATAACGAATTTTAAATTAAACAGATAAACGTGGAAGTTTATCTATCCACGGCCACAAATTATGCGTGATGAATTACATGAGCGAGTAGAAACCATAATACGCAAATAAAATAATTATTTGCGGAGAGATACGCGGAAAAAGTCTGCGGCTACGTTATTTCTGAGTACAATCTATAGTCACAAATCAACGTTAATTTTGACGTGGTTTGTTAATTTAGCACACATAATATCTTGTTACCAGAGTAACACTTCTGTCGTGACTTTGCTAAACAACTTTTTTCTATTTTATATTATTCGTTGTTTGCAAGGTACATACAAAGAAAATAAAAATTGAAAAATAGGTACCACGTAGTAAAAGGTTCAAGAGCACTATTTCAGTATATTAGCTTGAATTATTTTGTACAAAGCACTTGATACCGATGCAAAAATGTGATATTTGATAAATAATTGCGCCAAGTTTTAAAAATAAGTAATTATCTAGTTAGTGTAAATTCATATTTCCAGAAGAATCTGCATTTCTAACCCAAACCCTGACGGAATAATTACTAATTTATTATTCTGAACGATAGCGGGGGTGTTTTATTTTTGCCGGGGGAGGGGGTGTACAAAAGATCGTTAAGTTGATCCTAAATATGCAAATGGTATTGAATTACTCAAAAGATTTCGATTACATACTTGCTCTGCTGGCCAGACGCGATAGGCTCTCATCTTGCTCAGTGATAAATACCAGTCAAATTACCACGACGAAATTCTTCTGATGAAATTGATGAACTGTCTTTCTAACGTTCAAGCAGTCTCTTAGAGGCTGAAAATTAATGTATTTTTAATTCATTCTAAAATTATCAGAGGTGTATTTAGCTTAGGATTGCGACGCAAAAAGAGTGAAAACCTCAAATCGTAAATTAATAAAATAAATAATTTTAAATTAGATATAATTGAAACTCTTATTGTGACTAATCAATAATTCCAAATTAAACAGCTAAACGTGGAAGTTTGGATATCTGTGGTGGAATATAGAAAATTTTACATAAGTAAAAAACCAGGTAATGGAAAGACTTCATGGCATGAAATTATTTCAGAGGACCTTCATAGAACACCTGGAACAGATCGACCCCAGGGGTTCGATTTAATCGAACCCAGTTTATTAAACACCGTTGTAGACAGTGTCGTGCTCATTACGCCATATTCATTCGTTATTGCTCCAGTAAGGGTTGTTTAGAATGATTGTTGCTACATTTTAACGCTAAATTACGGGTATGTTGGGCAGAATAGTCTAAAGTGCGATTCTACAAAATGAAAATGGTCTGGTTCTAACAGACTTTCCATAGAAAATTTATAGGCGCGCGCTGTTGCTTAAATTATAGAAAAGACGAACAAAGAAACGCAATTTTTCTGCTATAAGATAAGCATATACTTAATATATAAGAATCAAATTTGAAGCAGATTTCCCAAAAAATTACAAATACTACGGAAGTCACTCGGATAGTCCCCGAGCACGTAATAGAACTAAAATAAGGGTATAAAATAAGGGAACTATATTATGGCCTAACCCTAACCTGGTACACATACTACGTTCTGGTGTCCGCCATATTGCTACACATACTTCGGGAGTACCGAAAACTCTACAGCTACGTTATTCGCTAATTTCTAAGCAAAAGCTATAGTTATAAATCAACGTCAATTTTTACGTTTTTTGTTAGCAGTAATATAGCACACATAATATCTTGTGACAAGAGTTAGACTTCTGTCATGATTTCACAAAACAACTCCTTTTTCCAATTTATAATATTAAATACCCTTTGTTATTTACAAAAACTTCTACACTAAAGCAAAAATGTGACACTCAATAAAAACACAAAGGTGAAGTTTTGAATTAGTAACTATCTAGTTAGGGTTAAAAACAAATTGAAATTTTTTAATTTCCATCGCAATCTATAGGGGTTGTGCAAAAGATTCTTAGATTGAACCTAAATATGCAAATTATATTGAAAGAATTAAAAAGATTTCGATTACATACTTGCTTTTCTGACCAGACTCGATAGGCGTCTATCTCAATCAGTTATGAATACCAGGCAAATGACGAAGCAATTCTTTTGATGAAATGATGTACTGTCTTGCTAACTTTCAATCAGTGTTGGGGAAAGCTGAAAATAAATTTATTTTTAGTTTATTCTCAAATTATCAGTGGCGTATTTAGGGTGTGACAGCTATAGCTCCTACCATTGACGACTTAGGATTGCGGTGCAAAAAGAGTGAAAAGTTTTAATCCTAAATTGTTACAAAAAATAATTCCTGCCTTATCACGAATTCAAAATGAAGGTAAGCAGCTAAACGTGGAAGTTAGATATCTGTAGTGGAATATAGTAAATTTTACATAAGTAAAAAGCTGAGTAAAGGAAAGATTTCGTAAAATTATTTCAGAGGAGGACCTTCAGGTTCGGTTTAATCAAACCAAGTTTAAAAAAATACCGTTATAGACAGTGTCGGGCTCATTACGCCATATTCACGGGTTATTGCTTCAGTTAAAGGGTTGTTTAGAATGATTTTTGCTACCTTTTCAACGCTAAATTACGGGTATGTGGGACAAAATAGTCAACTCCAAAGTGCGATTCGACGAAATAAAATAGTCTGGTTCTAACAGATTTGGCCTTAAATAAATATAAGCGCGCAAACTGGCGAAAAGGGGAACGACGAAATGCAATTTATCTGCTATAATTTAAGCTTATACTAAATATACAAAAAAGATAATTTGTCGCAGATTTCCCCCAAAATTACCTGCTTGGAGTGATCTTTTAGTGCAGTTATATTCAACCGGATATACCATAAATAAACAGGTGTATACCAAGATAGATCCCGGCTATACAAATAGCAATTGGCATACGATGGTACACTAGAGCTATAGCCTGATTCAAACAATCAAATTTCCCGGCCGTTTTTTGTTTTTGAACGCGCACAGGTCCTGTTCAACTTCGGGCTCAAAAATTTATGAAGTATTTGTCTGTCCACGCCTCGAAATTTCCGAGTACAAGCTATAGTCACAAATCAAAGTCAGTTTTTCCCTTTCACACATAATATTTTGTGACCAGCGTAAGACTCCTATCATGACTTCACCAAACAACCTTTTCTGCGCTATTTTATTAAATAATCTTTGTTATTTGCGAGGTATATACGATGAAAATAAAAATTGAACAAGGTGTAACATGTAGTAAAAAGGCGAACAGCGCATTTTAGCATATTAGATTGGAATATTTTGTAAAAAGCACTCGACAATAATGCAAAAATGGGCGCTTGTGAAGTATGCGTACCAAGATGGCGGACACCATAATATGTGTACCAGGTTAGAGTTAGGCCATAATTTTAGGTACAAATACTACGGGAGTCACATGGCTAGTCCCAGAACTCCTAAAAGAACTAAAATAAGGAAAATTGCAATAAAATCATAGCCTAACCCTAACCTGGTACACATACTACGTTCCGGTGTCCGCCATGGTACGTGTACTTCAGGAGTACCCCAGAATATGAGACTTGATAAAAACACCTCCGCCAAGTTTTAAAATAGCCAATCAGTAACTAGTTAGGGTCAGGAACAATTTTAAAATTTGAATTCCCAGCGCAATCTTCATTATGGACCCAAATCTTAACAGAGTAGTTAATAATTTTCTTATTGAGGATTTGTGGGGGGAGTGTTTTGTTTTTGACCGGAAAAATTGTTCAACCAACCAACGATCCTTAGATTGAACCTAATTGTACGATTAAGATTAATGTCGATTACCTACTTGCTTTGCTGGTCAGACTCGATAGGCTTCTATCTTACTGAGACGAATTTCTCCTATTGATGAAGTAGTATACTGCCTTGTCAACTTTCAACAAGTGTTTGAGAAAGCTGAAAATAAATGTATGTGACATGACCGTCGTATTTTTACCAAAATAATAACGTACGAGTATCTCAATTCAACAACAGCTCTTCGAAATTGTGATCCAACCATCAAGGGGTCGCATTTTTAAACTTTGCGTAGATACATCCCTGCAAATAATTCAGAGGTTTTCCCTAAATTTATGAAATATTACTTATTTGGAATGATCTGTACGTACATTGCGTTGCACCTCATCTTGTAAATGACGAGTAAACTATTAACAATTATGTTATAATTCACCTTCTTATGAGAATCCTCTCTACAGTCACAGATATCTGCAGATATTTAATTTCATAAGATACTACTCGCAGTTTTCGAATTATATAACGGGGTACAATTATTACGACAAGAAACTGTCCAATGACGCTTTTATAACTGTTTATGGAATATATGACTTATTACCTTTGTTAAGTATGTGGAATTACCATATTGATTACGGGAATCCATGGATGTCGAAAAGTCAAATAAAATGTATGAATATTACCTGTAGATTTTCCCTCGGTTTTGTTACATCGTGTCGTCGCATCTTCAATTTCAACATCAACAACAGTTCTGCATCTGAAAAGTTAGGATATTAATAATAAACTGTTGCAGAACTTTCTAATGCGGGAATGGGAATACTTCTATCCACAATAAGTAATATATAAAAGTAAAAAAGCCAAGTATATATAAATCCATGGATTTGGTGTTATATTTGAGGTGCGAAAGTTATCTATATTACATTGATGTAAAGCGTGCCATGTGAAATGCAGCTTACGTAGTGACTTATATCGGTCGCGACTTAAAAAGTGTGAGAATCACTGAATTCTAGGATATATATAATATGCGAGGACTCCTGAGAAAATATCGAATATCTGATGAATGAAACCACAGAGCTATTGTATTACCTTTGTATCTTTCGCTAACTCGTCAATTTAGAAAGAGTCTCAGGTATGTTTAGATTTTTAGTTCATATTGAAAATGATAGGAAATTGTAATTTCAAACAAAAAAGATTGAGAAATCAGTTTATGAAAAGCAATACGTACAAAAATTAAGATAGTAAACAACAACATTAACCAAATCAATGAAAAATATAGAGTTTTACGGAAACCATATAACGGCTTTACAAACACTTGTTAATATTTAGCTCACCTGAATATTGTTACAAAGAGACAAACTGATAAAAGTAATATTCCAGAACCAACCATAACACACACAAAATCGACCGCACTCCATCATGTAGATTTGCTACTGGGGCGTTGTCGCTTGTTCTTTCCGCGCGAAGAGTGGACGAAAACGCTAATTAGTCCTTTGTAATTAAACGTTTTTAATTAGTCCCGTTATTCCAGGATCCAACAACCCTGAATCGCAACAAGCGGATCACGCTTCTGACACGTGATCACAAAACATAAACAATGCAAATGACATTTAGTATTTGCTTAATATTACTTGTGATTGTTTGAATGCCCAATTTACATTAATTTCTCTGTCCAAACCAAACGTTGGAGACATAACATACATAACAATATAATCAAGTTACATGTGAAAGTCATGTTTAATTTCTCAGACCGATGGTAACAATTGATAAAGACTCGATTTAGGGCAGAGCTATACCCAAAATGGAGTTGCGACACCGCAGATGAGACACAGCAACGAAGTAATTAATTCAAAACACAACTATCAAAACTAATAAAACGTATAAATCCAACTATTTTAAAACGTTGCATAGCATCAGAGAAGCGCTGGGCTTAAATCGAACTGTAAAAGTTTTGGAAGCCCAAATTTAGCCAACTCTTAAATCAGTGATTCGTAACCATTTCAAGCCATCAGAGAACCCTTTTATTACTCAGGGAATTTCGTCAAATCCCAAAGTTTTGAACGGTTGAAACCAGGGGTGCAACCAGAACCTCATTAAGGGAGTGAGGGCTTATTTTCGGAGGATGTCTTATATTTTCATTTATCAAAAACAAAATTACAAAGTAGAGAATTGCGAGATTTTTCAATATATATAATAAGAAAACCGATATTCATTTACTTATAAATAACACATTTTTATTCGAAATAACTGCAAAACATAGATTATTAATCATTTAAAACGTGTAAGAGAGATTTCTTGCTATCGATTAAATAAACAAATTCGCGTTATTGAGTAGGTCTTATTTAAAGGGGAGGGCTTATATTGAAATCATTTTAAAAATTCAGTCCAGGTCTTATTTTCAGGGTAGGTCTTATTTTCGGGAAGACACGGTATCAGTGAGACCTCTACTGCTGCATTACCGCTGATAGAGATTGGACATTGGGTTTATATTTTGTAACGTTTAAAGAAATACACGACATACTGATTTCATGTTTTAGGCTACTTATGTTGCGAGACTAAATAAAGTTTATAGCTGAGAACAGAGATCCAAGTTTATGTAGGATAAAACACGGACAGAAATGCAGTTGCAAAATTTTTAGGCTACGAAATATTTTCGGGAATGGCATCCCAATCGCGCTATAGTTCGTTTTCTGCACTTCTCTCTTGTATTCCCTTTCCTAATCGATTATATTTCTTTCTAAATCAATTTATAACAGTGAGTTGGCAAGTAACTCTAATCAACATGAGCTGTACAACTCAAGCAGAAGCATCAAGCGAGGGAAAATGGTGGCATAGACGAACTATTTTATACAAAGCAATCGACTACATTTGTCGACAGCTCACTCAGTTGTTATGTCATAATATATTTCTTTGTAACCGTATGTCATGAAAGAACTAAAAGAGTTTAAATAAATAACGGATTGTTAACAAACGATAATAAATAAACGAAAACCTAGTTTCATCAGATAATTCAGAGTCTTGAAACTTTTTATCTGAGGGAGAATGATCTCGTTTCCGAGTCCTCATTCACGTGCCAAATAACTTCATCGACCCCGGCGCTATTAAAAAAAATGCAAAATCAGAAACGTATATATTACAGACCAAATAAACAAAAAAAATCATAGTTAATAGTGTTTTTAACGAGATGAATGAGCTTGGTCGTCTTCAGCGAGTTTTTTTAATATTTTGTGACATTTCGTCAGGCACAATCTCAAATCACCCCTGACGGAAAGGCGATTTTGTTGTTTTGATAGTAAGAGTGTCACAGATGAAAACCCCTTTTCCATCATATAACAGGTCTGAAATAAAAGAATCCAGGGTTCTGCCTGAACACAAATCGTCGGGTACATGCTTGATCCGTTTTGTCGCCATGATTCAGTGAAGCGTCGCGGGCCGGATTATTTTACTCCGTGGGCCGCAGGTTGTCGACCCATGGGCTACGCAATTTATCTTGCGCCTTGGAATCCTTTCACGTGTGATTACGCCCACAGCGTTCAAACCTGCATTGATTAGCGTATATTTTTCATCATAATCTGGGGAAATGTGACGTATGGCCTAAGAATGAATAGAAAGGTACATCCCAGGCGCAATTTACTGCGTTTCATCTTTACTGGCTGCGGTAGCACCTTCACCTGTCGCGGGGCTTTTAAAACAAAATTTACGGTGTTTTTCGTTTTATTTCTAATGTGTATAATATTGTTTCAATTTGTAAAGAAGCATGACGCCAAGACAATTTTTAACTTAGATGTTTCATAAATTAAGAAACAGTAAACCATAGATCAGACGGTCAGTTGGCACTGAAGACAAAAAAGATCAAATTGATGAACCGTCTTCCGGTCTTATTATTCTTCCATTCGGAGTCAGAAATTTGGTTTGCAGGTTTACAGTATGTTCAATGTAATTTTCGCGGGGCAGTCTAGTCGTGGGCTGCCAAGCGTGGCGTCGTTAATTAAGTAATATTCTAATTAACGCGATCCTCGTCAGAAGCGGTGGCGCATGGGAAGCGTAGGAACATGGTCAAACATCAGGCCAGGGGTTCGAATCCCACAAGGTAGACTGAGGTATGAGCATAGGCCAGCAGTTGAGCCAGGAGTTATATAAATAAGCAATAACGGGGGATAGCGGCAGAAGTGCAAGTGAGAAGAGGAAAGTGCAGGAAAGGCAATCGACGAGCCAGTGAAGACCAGCCAACAGAGAGTGCAGCTGAGTATGGAAGCACTAGACCGCTGAGCTGTAAGGATTAGGCGTGAAGGAGGAAAGACAGTCGGCTAGCAGTGTGTGCAAAAGAGAGACGTGGAGGAGGAGGAGAAAAAAAAAGGAGGAAAAATCGTCCAACAGTCTGAGTGCAGATGAGTACCGAAGAGGAGAGGTAGACCAGAGCTGTAAGACCCAGTGGGCGTGGGGGAAGAAAGGCAATATGGGGCGTCGAGGAAGAGCTGAGCTGTTACGGATGTGGCCGTGTGTATGTGCGAGAGACATACTTAGTAACTGAAATCGTCCGACGGTGCCCAGTGGGCGTGGGGGAGGAAAGCAAGCAAGTCTGGTGACCAAGTGAAGACCATATGGGCGTGAAGGCCCAAGCCTCCAAGAGTTGCAGCCAGGGGGGCCAAGCCTCCAAGAGTTGCAGCCAGGGGCGTGGAGGAGGAAAGTGAGCAAGTGAGCCAGCCAGCCCAACACAACAGTGAGAGTTGCAGCCAGCAAATAGACCGTGGAGGAGGGTGGTGGTAGGTAGTAGCAAGTGAGTGGCGGGCAAGCGGCCCTGTAAGGATGGGCTGTAGCGAGCAACTGAAAAACAAAGTCGGCAATATGGGGGGAAAGTCGGGCAGTCCGACACCCTGAGCAGAAGTGACGGGCAAGCAAGCGCTGTTAAGGATGGGTGGGGGCCTGTAGCGAGCAACTAAAAAACAAAGGAGGAGGGTTGGTGGCAGCAAGTGAATGGCGGGCAAGCGGCCCTGTTTAAGGATGGGCCGTAGCGAGCGGGTGGGGGCCTGTAGCGAGCAACTGAAAAACAAAGGAGGAGGGTTGGTGGCAGCAAGTGAATGGCGGGCAAGCGGCTCTGTTTAAGGATGGGCCGTAGCGAGCTACTGAAAAACAAAGTCGGCAATATGTGGGGGGGGAAGGTCGGGCAGTCTGACACCTTGAGCAGAAGTGACGGGCAAGCAAGAGTTGTTAAGGATGGGGCCCGCAGCGAGCAACTGAAAAACAAAGTCGGCAGTATGGGTGCGTGAAGGAGGAAGTCGGGCAGTCGTGAAAACTCCACCGCGGAGCAGGAAAGACACCCTGTGTACGGATGGGGCCGTGGAAGAGGGGAAAGGCCAGTCGGTGAGCAAGCAAGAAGTGAAAAAAAGCAGTCAGTGAGGATGGGGCGCAAAGAGCGAGTAAGGAAAAAAAAGCAGGCGAGCAAGCAAGTTAAGAGTGCAGCAAGCAAAATAAGAGGTTTTGAAACGTTTGCTTGGCTCGAGGCACCTGACTGTCGCCCACAGCGAATCCTCCCAAAAGAAATTCTAACAAAATTATTGCCTTTATCATTTGTCTTTATCATTTTAATCGTGAATTCATAATATCACTAAGGCTGGGAATTTTAGAGAAAACACTTTAACCGTTAACCTGCCAAAATTAACCGCAGCATGACGTATTTAAGAAAGTTACGTCCCGACGCTTCTTCTCTATTAAGTAAAACCGATTCCGTTATAAATGCTATTTATGTGACAAAACTTTCAGTGTCAAACTTCTACTAAGATATTATAAAGATATTATAAGATATTATAACTTTCAGTGTCAAACTTCTACTAAGATATTATAAACAAAGAAGCATCATCTGCGATCGGGGAGCTACCACATGGATCGCATACGCACGATGCGATACGAGTACATTCAACAAGAAAGTGGATGTCGTTAATTCAAAGCGTTCGTCACTAGTTTCCGAAAATGTCCATATGCTTATACAGGGGTGTGCAACCAGAGTTGTCCAAAACGAATCGAATATTCGAAATTATTCGAATATCAAAGTATTCGAATACCTTTTCGGCTCATTTCCGAATAATTACGAATAGTAGTCACTTTTCGCCGTAAACACGGTGTTTCGTTTTACCGGAATCTTTAAACGACTTTTTACGCTTTCTCGCGTATTGTAATGACGATGAAATAGAGTCGGCATTTTGATTGTTTATATTCAGCGCGAATGTACGTCGCATAGTGTTGGGACACATTTGCACGTTTGCGTTGGTGGACATTGCCGACATTCTCCTTAGTCTTCTCAAGCATAATTTGTGTTAACCTTATATTTGGTTCTTATGGGCCTGCCAATCATGATATTTAATCGTAGGCTGGTTATCGTTACTTAAAAGAGAAAACACGGCCACCGCCGATGTTTTGCCGATTCAGCAGAAAATGACAGGGACATGAAACACAGCTGTGAAATAACCCGTGGACGTACCGTGTGGAACTTATCACATTCCAAAATTATTTCAACATTCGGGTTGATAGGTTGTCCAAAATGATTGCCGCTTTATAATCTAAATTTACCGCTTCGTTGTTGAGAATAGTTAATTCCGTGAGTATGGTTCTACCAAACAAACATGATCTGGTTCTGTTCTGACCCTATAAAATTATAGATTGTTCAAAATGATTGTGATTTTCAACTTAAAATTACCGCTTTATTGTTAAAAATAGTTAATTCTGTGAGTATGATTCTACTTAACAAACGTGATCTGGTTCTAAACAATATTATTAGCGCATATTAGCATAACTGAACAACAGGGAACAATTTTTCTACCCCTCTTCTTGGAGGCCTATATGGAAAACCCCCTTTTTTGAGTGCTAAAAATATACATCGTCCTATTTGCCATGTAGACTTATTAGCCGGGAAATACGGTATTTATAGCCGTAATTGTTACGATATCCAATAAATTGTCACAAGTTGGGAAACAAGTTGATTTATTAGAAAAATACTTTCACCCGCTTTCTTGCAAATAATTTTGATAATGATGGTCAAAAGTATCGATAATGGAAGTATTAATACCAAATACCACGGTTATTTGTGGGCATGAAATGTGTGGTAAACTGCCCAATTATAATTAATTTCGGATTCGTATATACAAAATATTAAAACTAATATAACTCAAAAATACAACGGCGATTTGTGGACTTGAATGTGTAATAAAGTATAAATTATTTTTCCGACTTGTGACAATTTTTTCGTGAGTACGAAAATAAGAATCAAAAATTAATTATATTTACAAAATACAACGGTGATCTGTGGACATTGAATGTGTGGTAAACTACCCGATTATAAATAGTTTTCGTATTTATAAAATAATAAAAGTATTATTACACAAACATACAACGGCGATCTGCGGACTTAAAATGTGTGGTAAAGTTCCCGAATATAATTACTTTTTGATTTGTATTTTTGTACTCACGAAAAAATTGTCACAAGTCTGAAAAAGAACTCATAGGCCGCGAGCCGAGGCCATTTATCTTTCAGTTTCGTAGCGCACATAAGGTAACTACCTGAAAATGATTTTAAAATGTTCCTTAGAAATTTAGTAACAAATATTGCCTTGTTCCCACTTACAAAAGTTGCACGTTTTACAGAAAATACACTTTTACCACAATAAATATGTGTTACCATCTGTCCTACTTTCTCTGCTTATTCGGTATCATGGGCCAATGAACGCAGACATCTGCATGACGTAACAATCGAATTAGTCAGCTGTAGGTGAAAACCCAGTGGTCGGATGAATATCAGATGTACTACTACTGCTTGCTTTTGCGTTGAGTAGCCTTTCCATAGTTTTTTCAGTTATTATTAGTTCAGTTATTCTAAGGAGGTGTTGAAAAGTATAAGTAAGATATTAAACACTTGTATATCCTTACCATAAATAGCAATTTTAGTTGAGCACTAGCTCATAAGACGTTGTTGAATAGGTACGGTGCGGTAATTCCATGGAAGGCTAGACTTAGAATAATATGTCACAAACAACGATATTTTCTGGCTTGCATGAAATGTTTATGATTAATTTAATGACTCTTCTTGACTATTCAGCAGACTTATACTACTATATAGGCCACAGCATATTTGGAAATAGAAATTAATGGCTGTTTCTGTAATGCACGGTTGTGTGAAAGAGAAGAAAATAATCAATTTTACTAATGTCGGTTGGTCTAAATCTAAATTCATAGAGTCGACAAGAACCTGGGAAGCAATGATACGGTAAGTTATGCCGGAGTGGAAAGAAAGTAGCATTGGAAACGATTGAGAGGTGAGAAATCGAGTTGTAGACAGACAGTTGATGTTTTAAAATATAGTCTAGGCCTATAGTCCATACTCATACTGTCATACTAGGGCATTTCAGACTGTGATATAGTGTAGATATAGTCTAGTAATGGTATGCAAACACTGCTGGACTGTAGTACATACGCTCATTGAGTACATCAGATAAAATGCATTATTTATTCAAGGTATTAGTTAGTATTTAGTGGTATTTTTACACTCATGCTGTTCCAAATATGATTTTCTTCCTCATTTTAGATACTGTACGACAAAAGAAGACGGCAATGTTCCACCAATCCGACCTAATGCAGGCTCTAATCCCTGCTGCTATAAAATGGATTAAACAAGAAGTCTTGAAGCGTAAAGGTATATGAGAATCATTATAGTTGCAAACAGCTTAGATGGGCTATTCATATTGAAATACTTTAGCACTTTTCTGCAATTGGAACTGCCCATTACACTCATGTTGGAGACTTCATTGTGGTTTTCAATTCATATTTTCTCAACTATGAAGATCTTTTGAGGTTAACGAGGCATTAATAAATAAAGCTGAGGAATTTGTTTGTTCACTGTATGAAGAGGATATGAAGAATGTAAATGATACCAGGGCACGTCTATTTAACACTGGCAAACATAAGGATTATACCCAACAATGATTCACTGAAGAAGCATGTGGCCCTCAAATCAGTTCTTGAGTTGGCAAACTGCAAGTGTAAAAAAAATAGTCAAAATAATTTATGCAAGTGTGTCAAAATCAACTTAAATTGCACAGATTTTTGTTTTTGTATTGACTGCAAAATCACAGTACACTTATAGAGGAAAAGTCGATTTTCAAGATAGTGGATTTCGAAAACAATTCAGAAGAAAGTGAATTAGATATTGCAGTTGATTTTTATCATTTATCAGTAGTATCATTTATTTTTTTTTTTTTTCGAACATTTGTTAGTGTCGTAGTCCTGTTTCTAGAAATAATATTGCCTTTGTTCAAATACATAACCACATAAACTAAAAAAAGACTTATTGTAATATTTCTGTTCACTATGTTATGTACATATTGTACAATTTTCTTGACTTTTCTTGTAAATTTCTAAGTGAGAAATAACTGATTTATTTGTGTTTTCGTGCTCACGATGTTAATTTGTGACTTCATTGCTTAAAAATAAATACGTTTGATAGCTTCTATAAAATGGATGTAGCTTTTTATGCTCTTCTTGTTGTAAACTGCTTGTGGTTATTACATAAAATTTATTCGCTAATGTGAATCAGCGTTGTTGGTGTCGCTGCTTTCGAGGTCACTCGCCACTCCTGTCACACAATTAAAGTATTTTTTGTTGTTGGTTACACGTATGTCATATTTTTCATAATCTACCTAATAAATTATGATTGACTGATGAAGTCCGATTTTGGTCAGGCAAAACATTACAGGAATACATTTGTGTTTAGTGTGCTGTAGGGCTCTCGAATTGCATAGTTCTTATGTATGTGTTGTGAACTTATGGTTATTGAATTTCCGGGAACCTCTTATATTCAATTTCGCATCAGGATTGTGGAACAAGCTGTAATGCGTTCAGTATGTTCATTTTCACACTAAACTGAAGGATTTATTTAGTTACCAGATGTGCGCTACGAAACTCATTTCCTGGGCGTTTTCAAGGCTTCGTCTCACGGCCCATATCCGTTGTAAGGATCTACAAGAGTTTAATAACTTACTTATACATTTTTCAACAACGTCTTAGCATAACTTAACTAATAATAACTAAACAGGGCTATGGAAAGGCTGCCCAACTCAACGCAAGGTCGAGCAGTAATAACTAATATTCATCCGCTCGCTAACAGCTGATTCGATTCAATTGTTACGTCATGCAGAAGTCATTGTCGAAAATGTAGAGAATATAGGACAGATCGTAGCACAGATTTCTTGTAGTAAAAGCGTCTTTTCCGTAAAACGTGCAACTTTTGGAAGTGGGAACAAGGCAATATTTGTTACTACATTTTTAAGGAACATTTTTAAATCATTTTCAGGTAGTTACCTGATGTGCGCTACGAAACTCACTTTCTAGGCGTTTTTCATGGCCTCGGCTCGCGGCCTATCATACTTCATCACGCTTTTTGACAAATAATTTGGATAATGGTTGGTATTTAAAAGTATGGGCGTTTTACTAGGATGATTTTGTGTTGCGCGCAAGCATTCAAATCCATCACCGATACCACTATTTAAAATGCCTTGTCGTATTATTTTAATTCTGTTAATTAACACAACTCATGTTATATAAAATATATATCGCAATAATCTGCAAACATGAAATGCCTGGTAATATAGCCAGGTTGTAAATAGAAGTTTTCCCATTGTTTATTGTATGAAAATTTCTTCATACACTTAGATTCTATTACTGGATTTTAATTTCGAAGTATTCGAAATTTCATATTCAAAAATAATAATTTCGAATGTATTCAAAATAGTGAACTATTCGGTATTGGCCATCCCTGTGTGCAACCTTTATTACCGAAGGGTTATACGAGTAACTGGGTGAAGCCGCGGGCCACCCCTAGAAATTCTACCTACGCTCTGGATACGGAAAATACAGCATACTAAATTTTTTCTCACAAAAAGATTGCTTCGGATGAAGTAAGATTTTCATACATATGAAAGGACGAAACAGAACACTTGGAAATGCGCGCAGTGGTATTTGTTTATTTTAGGTTGTGATTCAACACTTTTTTTTTTCGTGGCCTACTTTAATTGCACGAAAATTCTGTGGCCCGTTAACTTTCTCATATACAAATTTATTGTCACGCCGACTTGAAACGAATTTATTGAGAACCACTTTTTATAACATTGTGTATTTTACAACAGGATTTTGCTAGCTATAATTTTGCTAATATGACAGTGGCACTCAGGTACTGGTATAAGCTTTGGCAATATGTTTTCAATACTTGACAATATGTTTTCAATAGAATCTTCCTTTTTTATTGATTCCTCAATAAATACTGTACCAGGGTATGGTACCGGTGTGCTGTACCGGTACTGGTCTGCTGTACTACAGTTGGACTGTACACCTGTAGCCTGTAAGGGTACCGGTATGGTGTTAGCTAATAGCTTATACTTCAGTACTTGCATACCGTACCGTACGAAACTGTCTATAGTTAAGTATTATAATAAGTACATGTAAAAGTTTATTTAGACTCCATAATCAGCATAATACTGTAATAGGGTAGGCGATAAAATAATTGACAAAATAAATAAAACTGATTATAGAATCGTGAGAGCAAACAAAACCTCAGGCTCAAGTAGTGAAGTAAGGTTTGAAGTGTACCGGTACCTACGGTACAGGATTTTAGATGGAAAGGTCATGGTATTGCAGTATTGTTAAAGAAAATAGTACACGTTGGTTCACCCAAATTTATTAAAACTAATTAAAGGACACACACACACAAAATCATGGAGACATAAAATTAATTGCTTGGTAAAAAAAAATATACAAACAAATAAAAAAGATGAATACAAATTTTGTCACATCATATTAATAATTTTATGAGGATTTCCAAATTGGATAACGAATTAGTCAACAGGTGTGTACTGTCAGACTGTTGATAGAAATAAATTCCTTGAAAAATATCAATATCCAATAGTTGTTCTATGTATTTCGTTGTAGTCAGTTATCATGATACCAGTTATTTAGTATATCTAGTGTTGTAGTGTGCTGGTGTTTGTGTAGCCGTGTATTGTCATGGTGGATTATAATTTCTTATCTCCAGGCACCGTATGATTGGTGTCAACCTCATTTGGAAATATGGCAGCGATGGACTTGGACTGGATTCCACAAAGTCTTTATTGTGCATCTTTAACTACTGTTGCACATCACTTCGCTGGATGGAAATATACAATTTCAAGTTTACCTCTCACATTACAATTTGATGTTTATAATAAGGTATATCGGTTTTTCTTTGACCGATTTTTTTAATTTTTACAGATATTTTAGGTGACTTAGACCTTTGGACAGTCAAAAAGCATCTATGTTTTGCTCATGAATGTCCAAAGCTAAATTGTGGGGAAATTATCGAGTTCTGTCCTATTTAGACTAGTACGTTTCGCATTGATTCCAAGTATTTTTGTTAAAATTATAATGATTAAAGAAGCATCTAATTTTGACATTTTTGATTGTCTTTAAAAAAATTACAAATCATCCTCCATCAATTTTGTCTGATAAGCTATTGATTAAAAGAGCATCTATTTTTGAAATTTTCGATTTTTTTATCTATAATGTCTTACTAATTATGAAAAATTACAAATTATCTCCCATCAATTTTGTCTGATAAGCTATTCTGTTACTAATACTATAATTCAATATATTTGGTCATCATAATGCAAGAAGTTGGAATTGCAACTTTTTAGAGTTGAAATGTGAGATCTAGTGTTTGAACAATTTATCATTTTCAGCTTTTTGAACAAAGTCGACTTTGTCAACTTGGTGCGGAATTATGTAATTTGGTGACATTTTCAAGATTATTACTCGTTCGAAACAAACGACTTGCTCTTCATCAATGTTTCCAAGCAATCAGAGATCATGGAGTGAAGGTGAATTTTATATGACACACAGATTCCGGATTTTGCTTAACTGTGAAACGCCATAGCCTAAAGTAATTTAATTGCATATATGCAAGTTTTTTTTTTCATTTTTCTCAAATCGTGGACATCAAAAATTGATATCATGATACACACACAGATGCAGCAACATCAAAATTATAATCCGAGCATAGATATCCCAAATTTACAGTGTAAAAACGCTGAATCATGAAAACTGATGTGGAAAACGCATTATTTCCTTTTTTCTGGTATTTCCTGGTCGAAAGCAAGTTGACCCCCTAAAAAAGAAAATGAGCCGACCCAAGAAAAACACTCTGAAAATTTGGGTCTAGAAATTCACTTTATTCACTGAAAAATATGAAATATACTCTTATGGTAGCAAAATAAATGCAGTTTTATCAAGTCAGACTTGATAGAAATAATACACGTACATAATAATCAGGTATGGAGAAATATAGAAAAATTGGGTGATTAATTTGGATAACATTTGAATACAATGGTTTGACTAAAATTGTAGAATCTTGTTTTAAAACCCCGTTTTCAAGCAGTTTTCCAATGTCATTTTTATGTCAAACACTTAGTTGGTTGGGATTGCAAGAATGCCTATTTATTTAGTGTTTGCTGACCTGTTTAATAAACAAATGAGTACTGTTTACTTGTTATGTCAGATATATTAAAATAAATGTCCCAATCATTGAGAAAACAAACCTTGGTTGTATCTGACTCTTCATGAACGAAAGTTGTAAATGGGGAAAATGTACTCCCATAGTGTGTTTACCGGGTTAGGGTTGGGCCATAATTTCATTTTCCTTATTTTGGTTCTATTACGAGTTCGGGGACTGTCTGTGTTAGCCAAGTGTATATACCCCCTGTCTATAGGTTTCAGTCCCTTCACATAACTCGATGTCAAGTAGGCGAACAAAATTAGTTATTCCATATTGGTACACACACTTCTGGAGCGCCAGTAAAAATATTTACATTCATGAATAGACTTGGTTCGTGATGAGTTTTTGAAGATAATTGAAAATTAAATATCTGAATTGAAAATTGAAAATACCTTTCAGAATTTGCACAGTAGCACCTTTCGTGACCTTTGTGCCATATAATCAATATTTGAGCTCATTAACTGATTTTATTTTCTATTATATGCCAAGCTATACCATCATAAGTACGCCACTGATTCTCAAACCAAAGTTGTATATTTGATCCAGTATCCTCATTCAGAGCATTTTTGTGATGAAACGAAATTTGTTTTTTCGCTTCAAGTATTTTACTGGATTGTTGTGTTCCAAGTAATGATGGCCAGTTTTTTGTCCTAACCCTGTACAAAATAGGGAATTGAAATGAATGAACAGAAAATTCTGATCCATCTGTGGCAAATTTGTATCTTTAAAATTTTCGCAAACTTGGGAGTTGTGATTGTGAGCCACCATTACTTTCCATATGCTGTGCGAAATATTTGGAATTCACTAGAGTTTTTATTGTTATTTATGGCAAAGACGTCCATGCTATGATAATCCGACAAATTTTGGTCAGATAATTTTTGAACCTTATTTGATATAGTTTATGGTAGTAATTAATGGCTTGTTTTATTATGAATATACCCATGGTTAGAATAGCTATAAAACATTCTAGTTTTTCATCACTACCTATTTATTTTCGAGAAAAAACTAAATTTTTTGGCAAAGACATTCATGCCTAATAAAGAACGTTTTACTTTCACTCAGTGCAATACTGAGAGGGTGACTATTTTAGAGCAAAATTCCTCTGCTAAACACTTCAAACAACTTTTATTAGTTTGCAATAAATTGGTCAATGTTCAAACATTCTTCAAATTTCTTTCTTCGAACATTTTATTGTCTACAGGGAGTGGGTTAATGTTTGATATAATGCTCTCAAAGTTCCTTTAAATTTAATGATTCAAGGCAATATGAATTGATTACCTGACTAAATAATTGAATTGGTATATTACAAACGTAATTATATATAACGAATATTAATAAGAATCATTTATTTAGGTATGTGATTTTAAACAAGAAATCATAATTCCAAAAGAAAAACAATGACATGGTTATAATCTTGAGTTTGTTACAAATTTTTGTATAGAACTAATTGATTTTCTAAATTTTGCGATGAAAGGTATGCACCCAACACATGCTCTTGTTCCAATGTCTATTATTACTATGTTTGCTTTTATAGTGAAACTCTTCAGAATCTTGTTTTATTGTTTCCAGATATCAGAAATCTTGAGTGAAAGCTATTCAAGACGAGTTGATATCCTGCTAACAAATATCAAAGACAAAGAAGAATGTGATCGTGCTGTTGTTCTTGGATTTCAACTTGGTAGGTCCTTACATTGTTGAAGTAGCTGTGATTGTATCTACCGGTAATCCTTTCAACCTGAAAAAGTTCGAAAATATTTTCATTTGTGGTGGTGAAATTAACTTCTTATGGATAACCATTTAATAATAAAGGTACAAATGTGCTTCATAATTCGGAAGAATATTCTTAATTTAATCATTATTAGCAAAATCTTGCTAATTACTGTCTTCTATGCACTTTTAGTTTGTAAACTTACATATAAATTGAGTTTTAATTATTAAAACCAAGTTTTGGGTGGAAATGAAAATTTGATATATTCATTTAGCCTCGTAAATTGCATTTTTAGTATAAACTCGATTTTCTATGTAATCAGTTTATTGAAAATTTTTTTTTTTCTGATCATCAATAAATTGGAATTTCATGTTTAATCTATTCATTGTAAGTAGTAATTTGCATCTCTCAGACCTGAAATAAATCAATTAAGCCCATATTGGTAGACCAATTAGAACTGTTAAAATTTGTTTGGCACAATGGCAGCCCTGCGATCTATAATGAAAATGAACATAATTTTAGTCTTGCCTTCAATGATATTCAATTGATATGAGTTCCAATCAATCTATGTCAATCTATTTAGACGATAATTTGAATCTATTAGATCTTATTAAATCAAAAAAGCCAAGAAAGTACAGTAGTGTCAACTGAAATTGTAATTAGAGTTTGTTTGACATATTGGCAATCTCTCGTTAGAAATAAAATAGTACCCGTAATTGTGAACAGAAAAAGCACAATTTTAGGCCCGTATTTGCAATTCATTTCTATTCTATCAATTGTCTCGTAATGAAAGGCTTGGTGTTTTTTACAATGTTTTTTTAATGCCCTCCGAACATCTTATATGCTTCTAAGCTGTTACCTGTAAATAAAATATGTATTGATTAACAAAGCGGATCGATTCACAACATAAGATGAATTGGGGTATCGAATTACTTATATGACCTCACTAATTTTTCTAGCTACTTGTTTAACCTTTCGTGTCTTTCCGTCTGGGTCGTATAAAGAATTTCAATTTCAGTGTGTTCTATTGAAAATAGATGCCCGTAAATTTTTTCATTCAGAAATTCATTTTAGGTTACTGTTACTATGGCTTTCTACTCCAAAAACTCTTCAATTTATTTAGAAACATTGTAGACATAGAAATTGATAATGATATAATGATAAATAAAAATTGAAAGATTTATTAAGGAAATGGATTAAGCAAAGATTATGGATTATTTTAATTAAGATATGTCTAATCCATAATATGATCATTTCAAAAGATCCAATTATAGTTTAGCAGTGATTTCCAACTGCAGTTTCATGACACCCTAGTGTTCTTCCAGTGCAACCCAGGTGATCCGCATGTTGCCATTCAAGTCCGAAGTCTATATATTTATATATATATAATATTCAAATACATTTTGGTTTTGGCACTATTCTCATTTAAATTGTAAGGCTTTAAAATCACTTTGTTTTGCCAGTATCAGGTTTGCTTTTTTATATATGTATAGTTTATACAATTCAGAAAATGAAAGAGAATTAAACTATTGCACAGAGGTTCCTCTAGCCTCTGGAATGTCTGATCTATACGATGGTTCATATTATTATAAGAAGATTTTATGAAGTTTTTGTTTTTTAGGTGGATTTCTTTCGGATGCTGGCTGGAATAAAGATTCTGCAACTGTATTTTCATCTTGTTTTCAATTATGTTATTACCTGGGTGATTTGTGCAAAGCCTTTTCTTGCTGCACAAAGTAAGTTATTTGTTATTTTACTGATTATAAAGACTGTGATCAGCATGTTTTTTCACTCCTTATACTTTTCCAGACATTAGATAAACCTTTTATTTCGCCACATAGAACTGAATTATGAAATAGATACAACTTTTGCTTTACCTTTGATTTGAGTTATGATACATGACTTTGTTAAACATGAACTGGTATTGCAATATTACCCATCCAACAATTTAACAACTCAAGTACCGTAATCTTAATGATGTAATTATCACCTATTCCTGTACCGTTTATTCTTATGGTGACAATATGAATTTCAAGTTTTCAACTAATTGTTGTTATACTATCTAAATAACAAAACAGATCAAAACCAAATAAAATATTATTCTGAATACAGTTATGATTACATACCAAAGTAGCCTAATATTTAAGACAGTATTTTACATTGGGCCAAATTTAACACAGCATTTGATATTCATTGTTTATTCGAATAAATAGTACAAAGAATTCAATTAAACTTCACCTTAGTTGAACTTTATACGGGAACTTTAATTAAACCTATTGTTATGGCTTATTCCACCCTGGAGTTCATGCATCTAAAAACAAATAACTGGCTTACCGGTAACTAATCCCATATCTGAAATGGACTGGTAATCGGACGAGAGGCTGCAGTTCGCCATATTATGACTAAGTCATCTTATTGACTTTCCTCTCATTATGGATAAATATCTGAATCCTATCCTTAGTCTGAATACAGATGGCTATAGCTAAGAATGATAGCTATTTATTAATGAAAGTATTCTGGAATATATTAAAAATCTAGAATTTACTCTATTGAATATACCTAATTCCATATGTATTCAGATATTTAATTCGGTTTGGGCATCTCTGGGCTAAACCATGATAATGTGTTTTCAATTATATGGTACATATTATGACTCATCAATTTTTTTCCTTATTGAGTAAAAATTGGCGTCAGCATAAAATTATCCATTGTGCATTGTAAATGGGTTTGGTCTGATTTGAAGAAGTTTGTATATGAGCTTGCATAAGTGTATAGGATCCTGTGTTCATCCAATTTAGATTTTGATCGCCGCAGTGCACATAAGTTATATTATGTAACATTCCAAGGTTTTGAAAAAATTACATTTTACTAACAGTTTCGTTCCAAGAGTCAAACCTAAAAATAGACATAAGGCACTACCCGACATCAAAACCAAAACAGGCACAGCTTCGAATCCCAGACTGAAAGATGATCCCTCGCAATGTAACGACAGAAAATTAGAAATATGTTACATAAGCTCTTTTTGTTTTACTTTAGTGATATATTTTAATGCAAAATCTAGAATAAATCACAACTTTGCCATAACTTCGGAAAAATTACCTTCTTACTTTTCATATATTATTAATAAACGGGGTTGCTTGGCCATTCGAGTTTGTTTATGGTAATTGTTATTTCTTTAATAAAGTAAACTTCAATTCAGACTCCTTCATGTCTACAATTCTAACTGCATGTACAAGGAAGCTGAGGAACAATTTCTTAAAGCACAAGAACTATATTTGAGGTGAATTGCATTACAAATTGTGTCATTATAGGCATAGTGCTTATTGCAAACCTCAGATGTTGTCACATGAATTGGCATGCAGTTTAAATATCATAGTTCAGTAGTTTTCAACCGGTGTTCTGCGACACCCTAGGGTTCCACCATTATAATCCAGTCGTTTATCTTTTCTCATAAAAAATAAGTCTAGCAGCAACAACTTATTTTTTTTATTTGGTTTGTTTAGTACAGCTGTATTGGTGAATTTAGACTATTGAAGATTATTAACAATGAATTGCAAAAGATTAAGTAATAAGAAAAGGCTAAAACCAACATAATTTGAACACATTCAGAATAGTATTTTTAATAAATTTGAGATAATATTATGTTCAAAATTAAGTCATCCTCAACAAAGAGCAATGCATATTCAACAAGTTTTTGTTTCCAGAAATTAAATGAAAACATATTTGCCTCACTAGACACTATAATAATTCATTTGCACAAAGACCGAGTTACAATTTTTCAAAAAAAATTTTCTAACTATAAAACATTAAATATAATTCAATCCTGATCGATTCGAATATTGTTCTATTTTGGTCTCTCAGTCTCTCATAAGAACTATTCTTTGTTTAAACCCAATGGCTCTCTTTGTTCACTTTTGAAATGTTGATATGGAAATTCAATAAGTTGAGGTTAGATAAATTATTCAGCAATGGTTTTTACCAACCTGTAACAAAGAACATGCTTAAGTTCAACCCCTAAGTGCATGTCAACCTGTGTTTGCACTCATAAAATTGAATCAGAGTTCAGAAGACTTAAAATCATTTTGAACTTTGTCAGATGATGAATCTGGTGTAATTAAATTGTACCACTTCACATCAAGTTGTGTAAAGGGACGGAAGCCTATGGGCAAGGGGGTATTTTCACTTGGCTAACACGGACAGTCCCTGAACTCTGAACTCTTAATCTTAATAGAACTAAAATAAGGAAAATCGGGATAAAATTATGGCCTAACCCTAACCTGGTACACACACCACGCCAGTACCTATTTCGGTATGGAGTAAACCTATAGATTATTTTTTGAAAATAGTTGTTACTTGTTATTGATTATTTTGACTAAAAATTGATTTACTCTTTGCTGCTTGACCAATCTTTTTCGAATTTAAACTGGGTAATGATGTATTGTAAACTCCCCATAGTGATATTAAATCAATGCAATTTGGTTTATCTGATGTTGGGTTCTACAAGTGGTTTCCAACTTTTTTGATATCTTTTTACAAACTTTTTGCATACTTTAGATCTCTTTATTTCTTATTCTCCATGTGTAAAACCTCGGTTACAGTTAGCTGTTCAATCTTCAAATGATCGTTAGCTCGTGTTTGCCTTAACCGATACTCTGGATTTTGCACAGTTTGAGTAGTTTATGATGTGTTCTTGTATTACAATAAAATGACAGTCCTAATAATTTATACAAAACACAAAGTAATATCCCTCTCCCCCAAGAAAAATTAATTCCTCCGAGAGAATTTTTTCATGGCTGGGAAACGCTGGCTTAGACATTTTAATGTGTTTTCAAATATTAGTGTATATTATATTTCGTTATACAACCTTCTTATACACACGTAGATAGAATTTGTTTTCAAATCGCGATTTATATCAAATTTTACAAAAGTAAATGCGGTTGTTACTTTACTATTTTCACAACTTCATAACCTTTTTAACATTTCAGATTGCATAAATTGAAACCTGATTTGTCGATCAATCTTGCTTCATTGTTTGCTGAATATGGAGCGTATCATTTTGCAAGGAGTGAATATGATAAAGCTTACAGGTGGAGCATTGAGGCATTAAGTATGTTGAAGCACCCAGGAGTTCATTCACAAACAGTAAGTATGATGGGTAAATAGCTTGCTAGTGATATGGAACATAGGGAAATTTGTGAAATGTCGGGAGCTTGTGTTAGGGCCATCATTATGAATAAAGTATTAGGAAATTTAACATAACGTATTTTTATGCCCATGCACATCTTTTTGCTCTGTGCAATGCTCTGTATAAGCAAAGACTAATAAGTCTGATGGGGGAATAACTTTCTGATGGAATGGAACTTTCTGTGCTATGGATAATTTCTAAAATGTCATCTGCTCGTGTTAGGGTCATTAATATGAATAATGTATTAGGAAAGTTAACATTGTGTATTTTTTATACAATGTTTTTGCTCTGAGAAAGGTCTCATACAAGCAATCACTGATATCTAACAAGTAACAATATATAAGGAGTATCTATTTTTGAAAGGACTGAAATATTTCTGTTTCGGCATTGGCTATCCAATTTATTACAACCTGGCTCCTGGGTCAAGTAGTGGGCATGGGGTTTGAATCTGAGATGTGTAATCAGCGATGCCAAATTGGTAAAGTCTAACGCTTTAGTCGCTAGCAATACCTACTGTGATGAAATTGAATTAGCGCCACCTAATGTGGTCAACGTGGCACCATCGCCGAGGGATCTGAAATGTTAATAGTCGCGTGGCAAAGCTTGGGTTTTATTTGGTTAGCGTCAAGGTTGCTACATCTTGTAACTTGTTCTTTTTCTTGTTTTAGTATATTAGTAATCTTTAAGTTATTAAAAGCCTAGAAAACAGTCTAAATGAGTTTTCCTCGAATGGTTTCACTACAATGTGATATGTGATAAAGTCACATTTTCGAATTGTGCCAAAATTTTTTGATCTGCCTTCAATGGAAATATGTGGCACTATCAACGTTTGTGTTTCAGCCAGCTCAAACTATATATATATATATATATGAACAGCCTCACTTATTCCACTATTATTCATATGATAGGCTGATAGCGGTTCAAAATATTATAGCATAAGTATTATAGCATAAGTGTAAGAATTCTATTTATTTTTTAGACCGCCATTGATGTATTGAGACTCGGATCAAGAGCTTGCGTTGTAAAACGTCAATTTGCAGCCGCAGAACGTCTGGTGCGACATGCAGTTATCCTATCCAGAGATGTATTCGGTACAAATCATCCAAAATATTCTTCAACTTTACTCGATTATGGTTTTTATTTATTGAACGTGGACAATGTCAGCCAGTCTCAAAAAGCATATCAGGTTTGTGAACGTCGTGTTACTTATATGTAGGACTGAGGAGATGAGGTTTGGCAGGTTTTCACTGAAATTGGAGTCATGGGTGCTATTTTCGGGGATTCAAAATTTTGTGTTGGTGAGAGTCAAAATTTCCCTCAATCTGAGGGCGAGAATCGTAAGTCAGTCAAAAGTTGGATTGAAAATTTCCTAGGCTCTACTACCTGGGTTATATCTTGATTTACTGTACTTACTTGTATCATTTGAACTGTGCACAACAATCAATGTAATTTTTGATAGGGATTGGACCAAAAATTTATTTTTATAAGAATTGGAAATCGGCACTAAGGTACTATTCTAAGCTATTCCTCAAATCGAAAATTTCATTTGTTTCGGACGTACTCACAAAAAAAAACTAGATTTTAACATTTCATATAGTCTAAAAGAACTAACAAACTTTATATTTTCTACCAGGCTGCCTTAGCGATTCGGCAAAGAGCGTTTGGAGGACAAAATTTACATGTTGCTGTTGCTCACGAAGACTTAGCTTATGCATCCTATGTTCATCAATACAGCACAGGCAGATTTCAAGACGCAAGAACTCATGCTGATGCAGCAATCCATATTCTATCGAAAATTTTACCACCTGATCATCTGCTACTGGCTTCATCAAATAGAGTAAAAGGTTAGTAAGTAGTTTGAATAGGATTTACATATTTATCCCAGGGCAGAGGTAACCCTATTAGACGGCCTAAACACATGGCGAACCACGGCCTCTCGTCCGGTTACTCGTCCATGCCCGGCATGGGATTAGTTGGCCAGTTATTTTTATCCGGATGCATGGACTTGATAGTGGAGGAAGCCGTAATCGACCAGCGGTTACGCAAACCAATCTACGGCGAGGTGTCCATTAATTCTCTCGCTCCTAACCATCCAGGATGGGATTCGAAACCTTGTTGGGTAATCTGAGGTGCAGTGGCCAGCGTATTTCTAACAATTTGCGCGATATACCACACCGCCGAGCCTGAATACTATAATAATGAAACAGACCACTAAAATGATGGGAAGCATGAAGACATTTTCCAGTTCGTTATATATAATCTAAGCTATTTTATACACTCTGATTGAGATCATGAATGATTTTATTATCTGAATAAATCGAACTGATTGTTCTTCATTTATTATTGTTTGTTTCACTCATTAAACTGCATTGGGTATATTGTTTAAAATGAGGTTGTGGAGTCTAATGTCGTATGGTATGTCAAGTAAAATGCAATGGTTTACATATTTGGAGCTGCTGCATGTTTATATACCAGGGACCAAAATTTTGCTCACCTACACTGGTGGGCCATGTAAGTGTAATGTAAAAACTTACATTTTATAAACAATATTTACAGTGTTACAAAAGCAAAGGTGGAAAACAATAAGCCTCGTGTCAAAACTAAATTTAATTGCAATCTCAAAAAGTTGTTTGAGCTCATTTTTAGCTAAAACATCAAAATTTAGTTTTATTTTGGTTGCGGCAACATCAGGCGAGCAAGATTGAATTATCCAATGTCAGCTATATACTATACAATGAATTAAGTCCAGAATACTAAGATTTCCAAACATATGATTGCAAATTTGATAAATGTACAAGTTAGTGATCGATCAATGGATTATATGTCTTGATATAACTTTAGCTCTGATTCTGGAAGAGATTGCCATTGATTCACACAACGTTGAACAACAAAAGTTATTGCTGGATGAAGCACACGTGTTGCATTTACAATCATTACAACTTGCAAGAAAAGCATTCGGAGAAAAGAATGTACAAACTGCAAAACATTACGGGAATCTGGGAAGATTGTATCAGTCCATGGAACGATATGAGGTAGAAAGCAGAAATCAATTTTATACAGTGTTTGTGACATTTGGCTACGAGCTTGTAACTATCTTTGGCGCCCCAGTGTGTGTACCAATATGGAGGTAACTAATTTTGTGCGCCTACTTTACATCTATTTGTGTAAAGGGACTGAAACCTATGGGCAGAAGGTATATTCACTTGGGGCTAACACAGAACTCGTAATAGAACTAAAAAAAGGAAAATCAAAATAAAATTATGACCTAACCCTAACCTGGTACACACACTATGGGAATACCCTATCTTTACCCACCATCTCATACATCTGGCATATTAAGCAAGCTAGATACTCTAATATTCAAGTTGAAGTTGTCTGGTGTTTTAGGACAGGAGAGTGCAACCTGCGGCCCACGAAACAAATTTTTGAATTTAGTTGAATCTGCTGTTTGCGAGTAATTCACATCCCAAGTCTCATTTATTATCTATGCATATGACGCTACAATTCTTTTTTGTGCCTGCAACTACTAGAACGCCTATTTTGAATAAAGGTGCCGCCCGCAGTTTCACCCAGTTAGGACCTCCAAAAGTATGCGCACCAAGGTGTCGCCAACCCGAACATAGTATGTGTGTATCGGTTAGGATTCAGGTTGTGCGATATCTTGGTGCGCATACTTCTGGGGCACCCCCAGTTTTAGGACAAGCATAAACTAAACTATAGAAACTTATTTTAGGATTCAATTCAAATTTCTGCTGATGACTTTCTTGATACGCTTGCGCCTAAATATTGTAATCTTATAATATGATCAATTTAAAAGATATTTAGATATTATGTGCCTTAACATTTATCTATTTATATCATATCTGTTTATTTAGAAAGCAGAGGAGATGCATTTGAGGGCGATAGCAATTAAAGAAGAATTACTTGGACCCAATGATTATGAAGTTGCATTATCTATCGGACATATTGCCTCATTGTATAACTATGATCTGAAACAATACGAAAAAGCTGAAAAACTGTATTTGAGAAGCATCAATATTGGTAAGAGACTTTATACAATAAGATTTATCAAGCATATTTATAATTACCTTCGGTTTACTTTTGTTGACTGTGTGACAAGTGAGTATCATTATGGATTTATGTTAGAGATAATAAAGTGACCAAAATCAAATATTTAGATACATTTCGGAATATTGTTTTTTAAAACAATATATATAAAATGGGATTTACATATTACATATACTCCAGGGGGAAGAGAGGAATATATATATATAAAAGTATGGATTTGATAATGCTGAGAAATTTTGAACTATGAACTATGGATTATATTCTTCTGAACTATGGATTAGATTTGGAAGAAAGCATATTTTTTGCATCTACTTGGTAAATTACGTTACAGCACACTAAGCACAGCAATGCAAAATGCCATAAATGAGGTTGTTTGGACGGTGAAGAAGTAAAGGATGTTGTTTAATCACCATGTTGTAGGTTGATCATCTTTTAATTTTGTTTTTAGCAAAACGCCTGTTTGGTGAAGGGTACAGTGGACTTGAATATGACTACAGAGGCTTGATAAAGATTTATGCAAGAACGGGTGATTTTGAAAAGGTATTTGGCAATGTTTACTTTACATGTTTGAACTTGATGTCTAGGTAGTGAGTGAATTTATTAAAGAAATTTGTCCAAAGTGGGTCACTAAGAAATAAGTCGGACTCATCTTTGAGTAAAGTTACGGACGACCACTGAAATACCTGCATTGTGTGTCAGTAACTATCAACTGACAAGAGATAGTTATCCCATTTCAAAGCTTTTGTCTCAAATCAACCAATCACGCTGTCTTCTTAACTTCATTCTTGTCATTCAAGATTCGATTATTGTTAACCAAATGGGATAAAATATATATAGTTATATGATGAAGTATTAGTAATCAAGGCAAGTTTTGAAGATTGGGCTATTTTATTTATCTTGTGGCATATTGCAATTTTTAGTTTGTATATTTTTGAATTTTGAGTAAATGGAAATTTTTGCCTATGTTTATAATTATTTGTTGCTTTTATATTGAAAAGTATGTTGTGAACGCTTCTCTTTTCATTAGGTGATTGAATACGATCAAATTTTGACACAATGGAACTTAATTCGAGAACACAGACGTACAAATGCCCGAGATGATATTTGTGATATCGTGGAGAAATGTTCATCTATCATACAACACGATACAGAAAGTACGGAAACAGTTATTGATGATTTTTTCAATAAAATACAAGTAGAAACAAAAAGTCTGGCTGAACAGAAACTTGAAGAAATATTCACCTCAACGAGCACGAGAACAAGACAAGATATTGCATTCGGTGGGCCGATAACTTCATATTCAAGAAACCCAGTTCGAGGGACAGACCATAGAAACGTGGGCGATGGAACTTTATCACACTCTGCCGTTTCAGTATCCGATGAAAACCAATGCTCTTCCAAAATGGACGTGGATGCCATGGAAACAATTGATAATTCAGCGACTGATGACGACATCACAAAAGCATTGAAAATATTTAATGTCACTCCACAGAAAAAACAAAGATTTCTTAAAGTTAAAAAGGAGTGAAAACACACTTTTTTTAGTATTCCTGTTGGATGCGAACCAAGATGGCGGACACTGGAACGTAGTATGTGTACCAGGTTAGGTTTAGGCCATAATTTCAAGTACAAATACTATGAGAGTCACTTGGCTAGTCCCCGAACTCGTAATAGAACTAAAATAAGGAAAATTGGAATAAAATTATGGCCTAACCCTAACCTGGTACCCCTTTTTTCTGTTATACATGTAAATTATTTATTTCAGAGATTTATTTCATACATTATTATGATTATATTACATATAAAATTTCTTTTATTTTTATTTTGTAAAAATTATGGTTTAAGATGTAACAACACAATGAACCAAAGTTGGTTATATTTAAAGTTTAGTTTTTTATTGAAAAATGGCTTAAATTGGTGCAATTTTGGAGGGTAATTACGGGTGTGTATCTGTATAAAGTAATTTTCTGGATTCTCCACACAAAATAATTTTAAATTTGGCAATTATTAATATGTGTCTAAAAATGTTAATATATACCAATTTTGATCATGAAGTTTTGTTTCATTGCACTGGGAAAGTTTTGGCTATTCAATTTTCATGAGGTAGGCTATGCTCAAAATGAATATCAGTTACCTACAGAAGATGCACTGGAAAATAAAATCATTGATTCAGTAAATCAAACCAAATATATGTGGTAATTTCAGTCAAATATTCCAAGTTAGCTTGTATTATTATAATTGTTGATTTCTTTAACTATAATTATGTGTTTCATTCTACGTATTGTATTCTAAGCATGTTGATGTATGTGTTTATGGGCCATATATACTGGTAAATTTTCTTTGAATTCATTTTGTTGTTGTTAAGCCTGGTGAACGACCTATGACCTTTATTATCACAGTTCTTGATTGCAATATAAAAAGTTCTTTTACCAATTCATTGGACTGTCTGTGTTATTGATGACAGGGCGCTCCAGAAGTGTATGTACCAATATGTTATACTATGTAAAGAACTGATAACCGTGGAAATTACTAAACTAAGAAAAAGAATAATAACAGCTTGCTAATACCAATGACTCATGGACTGAACCTCACTCATGAGTCATGACATGAAGTAAAATAACCTTATGACTCAATAAAATAAAAGTATATGAGGGTATTTGCCCAGGTACACATACTGTGGCAGTAGTGATGACTGCATGTATACAGGTGGTGTTTCTACTTTCTTTGTTCATAGCACATTTGCTGAGCCCCAGGCATGGAAAAATTTGAACCTGCCTGCAAACTCTGAGTCATTTCAAAACAGACCGACTCCAGATTGATGAGATTTGCATATAATTCAGGTTGACGGAAATCTAGAATATTATTACGTAACAACTGCAAAGGGTGCCTTGACCGACGAACGACCCTTTAACTTCCGCGTACACGTTCCTCGTTCAAGGCGGTACGCGGGAGTTATTGTCTCGCTCCAACAGTGTGATAATACATGGGTTCTTGGCAAAGTTTTTTGAAGAATTTTCAACACTTACGACTAAAAATTAAGCGTGCCTCATATCTGAATTGTATGATTTGAATAAATCTCAAATAAATGGTACAATTACATGATCACATATGGAACGTAAAAAATAAAAAAAATTTGTGACGATTCCATCAAGAGTGCGCCCACAGAACCGAGCTTCTTGGCAGCGGTGGAATTTTATGTATGTGTGTGTGCAGTTATCTGCATATGTGACTTTATTACCGATCAGTCGATCGCGAGCTATTTCGAAGATTTTAGTCGATCGCGATCAAATGCAGCTTGGCCACCACTGGTGTAGGCTTTGATCATACTTATCGCCACCGTAAAATAAAAAATGTACTGTACAAAATCTTTTCTACTGACTTTTTTGCGCTAAATAAAACTTTTAAATTTGTCACTGCGTAAAATCGCATGTACAGATATTCGCAATAGCTTTGTGCAATCCAAGCGTTTGTGAAGCGACGTGCAAATTCTAACATAAATCAGAACTGGTATATATATATATTTAAGTTTGCGGCCCGCAATGAGTTTTCACATGTGAAAGTGGCCCGCGACACTGAAAAGGTCCGACATGCCTGATCTAGACAATCCACACTTCTGAAAAAACTAAGTCCTGACTGTAAAAACTGGTGGTTGTAAATTGTTTACTTGGATTGCATAGTTCACTTGCTGCTAGGGTTGCCAACCGTCCTTTATTTCAAAGGACAATCCTTTATTTAAGATTTTTGTCCTTGTCCTTTTTAAGATGATAATTGTCCTTTATTTTTCCAACGTCGTTTTGCCCGATAGTATATAATACTGTGCTGTGATATTGTTTCGTTCTTAAATCAATCAATCATCATTTTATTCGTCAGCACAAAATAAACGTATCATAGGAAAAAAAAAACATTTCAAACACAATATGAACTTAACTTGTGTGACAGGAGTCGCGAGGTACCCCATAAGGTCTTCAGGCAGCGACACCTTAAAAGCTCGCTGATTCAGGTTAGTGAGCACAAAAAATAATGAAACACCAAAACACTTGGTAGTTTTTGGTGATTTCACCAGATGGTTTCTTAGCTTTGCAAGGTGTTTTTTTCTCTTGGTGGATTCATTGTTCGGTTCTTGACGTAGATGTTTAAGTTATAATTTTTATTTTAGCAGCCTTGGACAGCAAATCTTCATGTTGTCAATCAATTTTCAAAACAAATAGCAGGACCGGTTAACTAGCTAACGGTTTTAACTATCTTAATATAATAGCGAATAATCGCCTCCGTTTATGTATTTGCAAGCTTTCAATTATTCTTTTTAATTTCGCTTCGGCACGGCTCAAATAGCCAAAGAAATATCAATTTTATTAACAATTTCAAAATATTTGCATTAATTTTCCAAGATGACAAGTGGCAACACTCCAAGATTTAAGTGAATTCTAGTTCAATAACTGAATATAATTGGTCTCTAAGATTTTAGATTATTTCTCAACTCTGCGATAACGTATTTGGAAACAAGATTTGACTTTGATGAAAATTCAACATTTGAAAAATAATCTCTTTTGGATAATCTTTCTCCAAAATATCAGACACTTGTAAAAATTGTAGAGCATTTGAAGCAAAAGACAAACTAATTTGAATATGTTTAACCTTCTTGATCAAAAAAATTTGGCACGATTCAAAGCACTAAACTGTTCACAGAATGCAGCTTGATTGGGTCAATGTTAAATAAACATTGAATGAAAAATACATGAAGATTTTGGATAAATCGTCTTGCTTGATATAATTTGTATTCATTGTTTATATTGTTCTTTCTGCAAGTTACAAAATAAATGATGACGGTACTCTATGTCCTTTATTGAGACTTTTCATAGTTGGCAACCCTACTTGCTGCTCCACCCACAACTTGCATTATTCCTTGCTTAATTAAGACCAGGGGTGTGCAACCTGCGTCCCACAAGGAAAACTTGTGGACCTGCGGAGAAGTGAAAATTTTGACTGGTGTGCACCCCTTCAAAATGAGTTTTTAATTAAGTTTAATCTGTTACGTGCGACGTGCGAGTAACAGATGGCTTGTGCGAAGCGAACAACGCTCCTCATAAGATCGATAACGAAAAGTTTTGTGCATGCAACTACCAGAAAGCCTATTTAAATAAAGGTGCGGCCTGTGGTTCCAAACAATTATTTGTATCTGGCCCTCCTGTATTAAAGTTGCACACCTCTGCTTTAGACGAAACTTCTGTTGACGTGCTTCACATGTGACATCTTCAACCATCAAGTCCATGAACCTGAACGAATAGAGCCATACCCATGAAGACCTCTACATGGTCACAGTTGCGATATCATTTAAGCCGTTTTTCGTCCGCTACCCCACAATATGGGATAATTATTTATTAAAATCCCACATAGCAGAGGCATATTCTCCTTTAACAAGAAGCAAGAGTCCGTCTACCATATAAAAGGAAATTTTCATTGAAATCACACACTCAATAGATCAATGCATTCTAAGACCAAATGTCTAGAAGGTACACTCAGCCATCTTTTATAGTCGAAAATTACGAGGTAAAGATATGCATACAAGATCAGTATAGGCCAGCGGTTCCTAACCGGAGCCTGTGGTCCATCAAGGGCAGTTGGAGGGGCCACCATGCTAGGCGCAAAACTGATTCTCCTTTTTCTTTATAAAAAAACTAGTTCTTTCTAGTTTCATTGCTTGATGAGGTTATCTCACAGAATGTTGTTCCCTTTTGTTGAGCATTGAATTGTTTGCATAACGGAATTTACCAATCAAAATAACACTATTTATACCACTGAAATGATAATAAACAATGGGCCATGAGTTCTAAACTCTCCGAAGGGGGCCACATGCAATAAAAGGTCAGGAACCACTGGTATAGGCAGTTGTAAGTTTCACTACTTGAAAAAATACTAAAAAGAAATCAGAACAATATATCCATTATTGAGCCGTGAGCTGACATATTCCATCACCCCTTTACATACTGAAGAGATCACAATAAAGGAGAATTATTCTTATGAAAATGCATGGCAAGATCACCCTGTTTTGAACCATATCACATCAGACAACGTGGTAAATCAGGCAGTTTTTAATCCTAAATACGGTAAAAAAAATAGGAGTCAATAAAAGGGACCAGGTGTATCATTAAAATCTGCACTTTTCTCGAGATTGATTAGATATGTAGTTACGGTAAGTGAATTTGATCGTTGGAAACTTAAATCTGAATATTTATAGTAATTTAAAAAATTGTGGAACTGCAGAATGAAGATTGGAAAGCAAGTATATATCAAATATATAGACCGAGACCAATACGGTTGGTATGTAAAGGTTCATTTTAGTTGGTCTTTGACAAATATCAGAAATTCAAATCGAAGATTTTGGTACAAACACAATCAGATACGAAAGCATAGCTTAGTTTAAAAATATGATTCCTCGGTTGGGTTTTGTCACATGATTTACTGCTTAACAGATCTCCGATAATTTTAAATCCAACATGTTTGAGAAAACTCCCTAAGTGTAACTAACCCATAAATGCACTTCAATATGGATATTCTTAACATAAAAAACCTATGGTGGTGCCTGTCCTGAGCGAACGATCCACCCGATAAGAAAAACTTCAAAAAAGAATAAGGTACTCACTGAAAAAGCTGTTTACGAAATAATTGTTAGATAAAAACAATATCATTCAAGATGCATTCTGAATAATAAATATACAAAGTATGATTGCTCGATATGCGTTATATTTGTGCATAGCATGAGCTGATATTTCAGTCTTTTTTCTGATTAGTGAAGAATCTAGATGCATTTCTGGCAACCCGAATCACTTTCAATCTTTTTTTCATTTTCTTTGTCAGTTCCATCTTCTAGAGACGGAAAAGGTATCGGTGACATAACGGTTGAATCAGACTGCTCAGCTCCTCCTATTTCACTTGATCTTGAACCTTTTCTATCGACCTTTAGAGACCGACGAAAGAAGCTATCTTTCATACTTGCTCGATTATCTGCCTTTTTGCTGCTTGCAGATTTTCTACGGCTCAAGACGGGTTCTTGATCGAAGCAATGTTTCCACTTCCTGGCTGTGGTATATGAACAAAAGTTTTGCTTATCTTTATTTGCACCATCACTGTCCATTTTATTGTTATTTGAGTTGCGACACTAATACCTTTTCTTGATCATACCCACCAAAAGTACGACTTCGTTTATGCGCTTCTTTCCTGGTGTCATACCTGCTTCTCCATATTTTTGACAATTTTCTTTTTCTTGGCAGAGTTTGGCATGTTTGAACCTGTTCAAACAGTTCCTTGAGTGCTTGATCTGTATAGGATCTAGTTTCCATTGCATATTCATTGCGGCACTAGACGTACGTTTCACTGCTCCAGACTGGGTGAAAATAACACTTGGATAATCTTGCTTAGATGTAGATCCTGTGTATTTGTCCTGCACTATCTCGTATATACTGAGGTGCCGCAAATATCTTCTGTGAATGACGGATCATGAATGCAACATGATCGTTGAGTTTTCCAATGTTGTTTTGAAGATCTGTGGTTTTCAAGTTGCGAGGCCACAATAAATGAGGACAGAACATTGTAGCCAAATTTGAAGCATTCATTTTGTTCATTTTTTGGTTCTTTGCAGTTTGATAAAGCAAGTTTAGGATTCCACGAAGGCAAGGTCCCTGTTCACTGTTGGAAGCAAAAGCATTAGCAATTGTAAGGCTTCGACTCTTTTTGCTCTGTCAGGCAATGTTGTTCTATTTCCTTTGGCATCAAACGCCATCCTTCTGCTATTTGCAAATGGGGATTTGAAATATTTACTTTGAAGAATGGTTCTGGTAGCTCACCAAGATAGGTTTTGAGAATACTTGCAACATCATGTGAATGAAATTTGCTCGACTCCAGATCGATGCAAACACCTGTATTCAAAGCAGCTCTTTAGCTGCAGTAAACGATGAGCATTCCCAGGTTTTCTGAACAGTCCTTCGACTTCTAAATGTGAAGCTAGAAAATCTGTTAGATTTTGTATTTGTACCAAACTTTCTTCTGTCAAATTTGTACCAAAAATAACACCTTTTATTTCTTTCTTTTTCATAAAAACCCCATGATTTTTTGGCATTTTGTTGGTACCAACTTTTCATCTCATTTTTTGCTGCATTTCTTAAGATTTCCAATTCAGCTCCCGGCAAATCAAGAATCTTGTTAGATGGCTGATAAACAGTTCAAGAAACGCTTCAGAATTCTTTCAAATTTTAATTTGAAACATAATGATCAGGATCCATAATTGCATTATGCCCAATTTTGTAAGGTGATACGGCAGGAAGTAGATTTGGTCTCTGTGCTTGAGTGGGTGTTTCAAGAAGTGAAAAGTCTTGCACTGGCAACGCAGCATCAACAACAATGACTGGTGGACTATCAGTTGGATTTGACATTTTTGTTTATGAATCAAAAATCAATAACTTTGGAAAATCAAGTACAAATATGAAGACTCATTTTCATGAATAAATTATTTTTTCTGGAAGAACAGAAAATATACGTAGGATTATTAGATTATGAAGGATTACTTTTATGCAATTATTGAATTAATCAATCAAAATAAATAAAAATATAGCTAAGCTATTCTAAATCTAATTACAGAATTATATTTCTATCACTTCAGCAGATATAATTAATGAAGCTTAATAAACAAGACTAATACTGGTACAGTCTTAGAATCAATCAATCAATTTTATTTTGGTCACTCTGGCATAAAACAAAACAACAACAAACGAACAAACAGTAGACCTGGAGAACAAGCATAACTTTAAAGACACTATTAAAAACATAAAAATATGCGACCGTCCATCAAAAATAGTCAAACAACACAATAAAATAAACATACAAAACGCAAAATCAGACTACTTCAATTAAATTGATTCAGTTATGCGAACACTGATCAGAATATCTTCTGATCTTGCGAGTTATGTTCCAGTGTTCAGGTGTAAACTGTGAAATATGGTACCGGTACTGAAGTAGACTCATATGCCTGTATGCAGATATCAGTGTACGGTATTCTGGTATTGCTAAATTAGCTTCATCTGTAGAGTGTAGACTAGTCTATGTCATGTGGAATAATTCAGACACAACGTATCCTACTATCAGAGACTATCATCATATTGATACTGTAATAATAAAACACAACTTCATAGAACTATGATGAAAAAGTACCTAAAGTCTGAAAGTGTTTTCTTAACTCGTTGATCTCACACAGCAGTTGGGGCTTTTAAGGTGGTAATGGCTGAAGGTTTTGTTGCCATTAACCAATACAGAAGTAGGTTTGTTGAATAAGCAAAGTACACAGGGCCTATAAACTGCCGGTATATCTACACCGCCAACCATCACCTTGGAAATTTACGGCGAGAACCCATAACCTGCAAACAATAGAAGTAAACCAACAAACGAAATTCAAATACCCGCGAACAGTCTCAAGGATGTGCTCAGAGTCGATATTGAGAAGAAGTTATCTGTTCGCATTTATTTGGAAAAAGTTAAAATTATTAAAAGTAAATCAATCCTCGGTATATCTTTTTATATAAAATACTAACAGCAAATAAGAGAAAAAAATAATAATTGGTATCGATTTATCCGCAGGAATTGATTTAAATAAATGTGATCGATTTTTAACACCATGTCCGGAATCCTCGAATATGATCTGAAAAATTGGCACTTTCGTGAATTTGTCAATGGGAAGTTCGGTGTTTGCAAATTCATTTTCTGAAAATAATGGTATGTTCAGGTGGTACAAAAGATATGCATTTAAAGACTTTCGGCTGGAATTTTATCATTGGCGAGATTCAAAATTTGACACACATCACACAAATCTAATACATAACGTTTGCGATGCCAAATATAACGACAGTTGTCAGCTGCTGTGCATGTAGCTCATTTGCCGCGTTCGCCTAACGCTGGGGTAACCAAGGTTTTTGGACCAAAGGTCATAGTGTTTGTCCAATTAGACTGGCGGGCTATGTAAGTGTGACGTGAAAAGTTACATTTTATAAACAATATTTACATTGTTACAAAAGAAAATGTGGAAAACAATAGGCTTCAAGCCAAAACTAAATAAAATCGCAATCTTAACAAATTGCTTGAGCTATTTTTTTTACCTAAAGCATCAAAACGTGGTTTTAGCTTGGTTGTGGCAGCAACGGGTGGGCCAGATTGAATTACCCGAGGGGCCGGATTTGGTCCGCGGGCTCGTATTTGCCCATGCCTGGTCAACGTATAAAACAAAAAACAAGAACGGGTTCGTTGATTACAACTTCATCGTGAAATTACATTTGATTTGAAGGTTTGGGGATAATATTATATGATCCCACCAAGCACTGGATTAACCATTAAGCAATATAAGCACGTGCTTAGGGCACCAAGCAAAGGGGGGCATCACAGAATTTTCTCATTTTATATGGTGCATCGGCGTTTATTAAATATTACGAGTTGATCAGACGACTCAGACTTCAAAATGTTTTCTTATTTTTCCTCTTCCTTTTATATATTAACTTCTATATTAATATTTATATTGAACACTGAAATTTACTTATTAGACACAAAATCGACCTATAATGAACAATTTTTTTTTCCTTAATAACTATTGGACCAATTTTTTTCTGATTAAAGATTTTTGTTGCCGCTAGAACTAGGCTATTTATTTTATTTATTCCAAATATTTCTTTGGGCTCCGTGGGATTCGTTGATCTCACACAGCAGTTCGGGTTTTTATCACTGTATTACACTTACAGCAGGTTCACCTGATTTCCAGATTTCTGATTCGCTCCGTGCGACCGAATAATATCGGTTTTTTATAATAGGTAAAAAATTGTAAGAAAACCTAGAAAATGGTCGCTAAAATTATTCTTTTTTTGTACTGTTGGTTGTAATTATTTATAATAGATAATACCCTTATGTGATTTATTGTTTTTATATTTTAAATTACACAAGGGGGCACCAAATGGGCATGATCCGCCCCTGATCCCACCTCTTCTGTCACGAGCGAGATATTAAAACAAGTCAAAGCAACGCAGCTTCAACAAGTATAAAACTGACGCACCGGGCTCGGCAACGAGCGTCCCCCTAAACAGCATAAAAAACGTAGCTGGCAGCATTGGTCAAAGGTTATGAAAGTTGGTAATTCTATCGCCCGAGAGATACGTTTGGTCCAGAGCAGTTTTTAAAAATATCTTGATGATAGTCGTTTCTGCTGTCACTTTTCAGGTCCCCTATAAATTGCATGAAACATCTTGGTGGCGATAGCAAGAACTCGAGATTGCGCTACGTGGTTGGTCACTTCATGGATGTTTCTCCAAGCATCGATTTCATCGTTTTATTTCCGTACCAGAGACAAATCATCAATAAGTTAACGATGATGTAACAAGCCAATCTGTGCCGTCGCTCCGACACTTCTTTCGCTCAGACAGAATTATTCAAGCATGGTTGCAAACATTGCCACGTTTTCGCGGGTTTCCATGTTATTTGTCAGTTGGGTTCCAAAAATTAGTTGTAAATCAAATAATTTAATTTCCATTATTGTCCTCCGAGGAGCTTTAATTTTGTTGCAATATACAAAATTAGTTTTCGAAAAAGCTGCGATAGATTAGGCGAAAGTTTGCTGTCAGTACCTGTAAGCGGCACGCTGTTGAATATTTTTAATGCAAATTTGTGGTTTTGAACATGTAAACCAGTTTGCAAGCGCCTGCTCTCAAAAACACTAAATAATATCATAATTTTTGGCTACATAAAGGATAGGGAGAACTTAAATATATATTAATAATTATGGTTATCCATACCACGAATTAGATGATTTCCTACTTCATATCCGAAATCAATAAATTGGGTTCTCCAACATCGTAAGTGACAAATAAATGCTATTACCCACATCTTGATCAATCAATAGATTGTTGCTGAATTATTTCATGCGCTAAAATCCAGTGTCAAAAAACATCTACGATAAGTAGTATCAGATCTTCGTTACTTAAAAATCTGATTCGAAATGTGTGTTATGAGTAATGGACAATATTGAAACTTCATCAATACAATTTCAGGTCCATACGAACCGAAACAGTTAATAGAGTGCAATTTATTTGGTATTGTTGAGTATAAAAGCGAAAAATAATAGCTAATAAAAGCGATAAAAGTTTCAAATGAACACATAGCCTACGGCATATGCGAATAGAAAGTCCTTTGCAATTCCAGGCAATTGAAACCAATCGAACAAATTTAAATGCTATAAACAATATGAAAGCAACAACAATTTTCATTCCTGTTTCGCATTTATGCCATAACACACTTCATTAAATCCCCAATTAACCCCACCGCTATAAATAATTTCGTAAACAATCAACTGGGCCATTTGAAATATTTTTTTCAAAAAGCGCTTCGAGCATTTGTCACATGTTTGTTATAGTACCGAAATTTAGCTGCGGTGAAATGCTGTGGTTTCATGTAGGCATACTCTTTTTTCGGTACTCCAGAAGTATGTACACCAAAACGGCGTACACCAAAGCGTCGTATGTGTACCAGGTTACGGTTTGGTCATAGTTTTAGGTACAAATACTACGTGAGTCACTTGGCTAGCCACCGAAGTCGTAATAGAACTACAAAATAAGGAAAATTGAAATAAAATTATGGCCTAACTCTAACCTGATACACATACGACGTTCCGGTGTCCGCCATCTTGGTGCACATACTTCTGGAGCTCCTATTTTCTTGTGTTGCAATGGATAATATCCATAGTTCATTTGTGTTCAAAATGTATTTTGCATTAACACTTCACAAATTTACCTTTATGTAACCAAATATCGGTTTGTCGAGTATTTGAGATATGATTTCAAAGATAAATTTCTTTAAAAGAGTTCCTAAAATTAACGATTATAAGTGATAAAGTAAATGTGTAGGTAAAATAGGATTATTGTCAATGGTAGTATTCTAAATCTAGTAATCTAAGCAAGAAGATTACATTTTCAAAACTCAAGGGCAAACTATATAAGTATCGAGTCGTTTCAGTTCGTTCGTTTTCTCTAATACGACATGAAGTGCCTGAATGCATAGGACAGAAAAATCAATCAATAAAGATAGAGTTGCAGAATAATTTGGATGAACAAGCAATATTTCAGATGATAGTTCTGATTTAATCTTTTCGACAAAAAAACATCCCTATAATGCCCGATTGAAATTTTGTTAGATTGAAAAAGGCTGGGTTTTAAAAACGATTACTGGGGATTAGCCAGGCAATTCGGTTAGGAAAAGCAAAACCTTTTTTTGGACATTGGAGATAAAGAAAAATTTCGAGAAAATGCATCATGAAAAATTAAAATTCGAGTCAAATTATTATGAAAGTTATATATGGCGTTCGAAACCTACTCGGAAACTCGATCTCCGATAGATCTTTTGTTACGTAAAAGCGAGATATAAATTTTACATAATGCTCAATTCATATATTTTGAACTACATCTTAAAACTAGTATTACATAAAAATATATCCTGAGGGAAAATAAATTTCATTCATAATAACGATTAAATTAACTACAGAATTCGTAGATTTAGAAATCTCAAGAGATATGAAGAATGAGGTTTTGGTCTGTTAAATGTAAACATCAAAATGCTAAAAATGAGTTGACCTTGGCGGGAGTTTAACTCTGATCAATTGTGTACCAGTGGTAGCCTCAAGGTATTTCTGGAAATGCTATTTATAAAGCGCGAGTATAGATATTGTTTCGATTAGTAAGGTTGTTTAGCAAACGCGAACAAAATCGAATTTTGTATATATTTCCCACAATGTTCTTAATATTCTAAAATGACGACTGAAATGCCAAATTTAAATTTTTTATATTGTTTTATATATTGACTGTTATATATTGGTTATTATATGATGATATGCTTGCTATGAATTTTAGTAGCCATAGTTATATATTGTGGTATAAATTAACAAATATATTAAAAGTATGAATTGTGACTACAAAATAGTCCTATTCGTTGTCTTATGCTCTGTCGGCGTGTCCAGATCTACGGTAAGCAAAGATTTTGTTATATTAGTAAGCGTGGCCAGTTTACACATTTCAGTCACTCCTTACCCTTCAGTTGCAGCAAATTTACTCTTCAATTTGTGAAGTGTCTCACATCCTTGACTTAAAGCAGGGCTTTTTACAAAAAGTCCGTCATACTCGGAAGAACACTAATAAATTGAAGGAGCAGAAATATCCCATCGTATTCAGTTCAGCGTACTCTTCACATTGAGGCCACGGCAGTCACCGTGGCCCAGTGTCAACTCGACGTTTTCAAAATATTTCCGATTGGTGCGTGATGCCGATCGTCTACATTTCTGATGTTTTGTTAGTTTTTAAAATTAGAGGAATTCCAAAATATTGAGTTGACTTAAATACGGCGATTATATATGGTTTACAGTTTTCTTGAGATAGTTCACGTGTCATCTTTAGTGAACCTAATTGGAAGAAAGCAATAAATTTTTCTTTTAAAGTGGCACCTGGGAGAATTGATACAATGTGCCCAAGGTAAAGAAATAAAGACGTTCTGGAGTACATTATGGACGCTCGCGAATTACAACGACTATGGTTGTTATTGTGGAAGAGGTGGGTCAGGGACTCCAGTCGATGCCTCCGATAGGTTTGTTGAATATTGTTTTTATAATATCAGACTTTGTTGCAATTCGTACTGACTACTCAAAGCGTAATTTAATTATATTTATTATTACATATTGATCTCGATAAGTATGTTGATAGGTATTTGTTTGTCTGTTAGATGCACGCGATATATCACGAAAGCGAGGTTGAATCTGCTCCAAATTTTGCATGTGCATTCATCATATCTCGGACCAGAAGCATATGAATATGTCGTATAAATAGCGAGTTATTAATTAATTAGTGATGGGACACGCGGTGTCACTATAGAGTCATGAATCGAAACCGCAGTTTCGATCGTTAAGTCTTCGGTCTCCGACCGATATTCTCGTTTCTATTTTTGAAGATCTAAATTACACTATTGACATCTAAAGTAAAGTCTTTTATTTAAAAGAGTCATATAGCGGCAGATCTAGTAAGTATTGGGTGTTTTGAATATTTAATCCTTATAGTTTAAAGTGTCTAAAGAACAATAAAACAATTTAGTCCCAATTAGCGATTTCTTGTAAAGTCTATCACTGTTTTTTGACTATTTTACTACGAGATAGAACTTTTTAAAAAAATCTATGAGAGACTTGACATTTCAAAGTTTTTCGAAGCTTTCCAGCACCTTCGAATATTCTTTTCAATTACATTTCTATATTTTTGCCCCCAGGTGTTGCTACAATCATGACAATTGCTACGACGACGTTGGATATCAATATGATTTGTCCGAATTCACGATCTATTTTGCAACTTATTCGTACAAATGCAACCGGGGGTCAATCCAGTGCCGTAAGTTTTTAGAAGATATGTAAATCCTCACGCAATGAACATTTTGGTACTCCCGTAGTATGTGAACCCAGATGGCGGACACCGAAACGTAGTATTTGTACCAAGTTTGGGTTAGGCCATAATCTCAGATACAAATACTACGGGAATCACTTGGCTAGTCCCCTAACTCGTAATAGAACTAAAATGAGGAAACTTGGACTAAAATAATGGCCTAACCCTAACCTGCCAAGCTAATTTTGAATAAAGAAGAAGTCTAAATTTGGGCGCCCCAGAAGTGTGTGTACCTATATGGAGGGAACTAATGATGTTCGCTTATTTTACATCAAGTTGTGTAAAGGGACGGAAACCTATGGGCAGGGGGATATTTAATTGGCTAGCACAGACTGTCCCGACCTCGTAACAGAACTAAAATAAGGAAAATCGGAATAAAAGTCTGGCCTAACCCCAACCTGGTACACTCACCTCTCAGTCTAACTTGTCCAATGATAAATCCGGCCTTGGCTATTATGTATAAATAATCTGGTTTGCATTTCTTCAGGAAACAAAAGGGGATGGAGAAGAAAGTTGTGTGAATGTGACAAGAAGCTTGCTCTTTGCCTTTCAACTCACCGCGATTCTTACAAAACAAAACACATCAATTTGGACATTGAAAAACGATGCTGAGCCTTCTCCTCCTTCTAGATTCACCAACTAAATTACGATCACCAGAACATTGTTGTTAACCAAACCAATCAAATTTAACATGAATTGCAACAACTGGAAAATAATTATGACGTCATTGTTATGTGATAAAGTGAATTAAGTAAAATCAAATTATATCTTTCTGTTTTTAAATGAGAAGATGGAATTATTTACCCGGTGGGAGAGCAAAGTTTTCTCAAAAAGTCGGGGATGACGATAAAAATTCACATTTTAATATATGTATATATATATATGGCTCTATATTCTGTAATAATAAGATCGGTGCTTATGCGATGTCTCGAAAATATCGTGTCCCACTTGTTCCTAGTTTTCTACGTGTCTCACTTGTACCACGTGTCACACTGGTCCAACGTGTCTCACATGCCCCACGTGTCTCACTTGTCCCTCGTGTCCCACTTGTACTACGTGTCCCTCTTGTTTCCATTATATCGTTACTATTGCTTTCGTTTCGAGGCCAAAAATGTATTGCTTTCGTTTCGAGGCCAAAAATGTTTATCGGGAGAAATTTGCATGCGCGGGATTTTTGAGCGTTTAGTTTTATCAAAAATCATGCTTTGACTATATTTGCACGATTTATTCATCTTTGATTCTGGATTTGGCCTAACAATCACAGGAAATGGTTACCAAAACCCCGTCATGTGGATCGAATTACCTTCAAAGATACTCCAAATAGAAACAAGCATTAAATAATGTCGTGCAATGATCAATTGGTAATTTTTGGTCTCAGGCATTGTTTAACTATTTGATATCAAGTGAAAAATTCTATCTGGATGACTCCAACTTCGAAGAAGTAGAATCGCATTATAAATATCGCAAAAAATTTGTAAAAAGTACCAAGGAAATACATCAGAAATTTTTTTCATGTGGAATATAATTCTGCAATTCGGATTTATTCGCAGATGTGAGCGGTTTGCACTTTTTTTAATCGCTTTTGCAGATGGGTTAAAACTTTTGCTATTCTTCCCGAAATATATAAATAGAAATATTAGGACTGCTTTGCTATCCCAGGTCGAGTTTTTATCAGGTTATACACACGTCGTTGATAAGTATAAGGGTTAAACACCGGTTCCGGAAAGTCATGTTAGATTATTTTAAACCAGGCGTCAGGCCAGTTGAATCTAAATTTATGTGCACACCGCTCTTCAAAAACACTTCTTTCACTTAACTTGAAGGTCCAACTCAACTGTATAAACGGAAGCGAATTCTACTGTTCGATATTGAATAACGATAAATTTTCTTTGTTGACTATTAATTTGCGTAAACTTATATCATTTCATCATACCGTGTTCAAATTTGAGATAATCGAATATCATGGGCATATTGCCTCTCAAGGTATGATATTGCACTGCTTCCCGATGGTTGCCGACCACTGTTTCAAACTACGTACAACGCTTTAAATATATTTTAAATAGATTTTTATAGTATATATTATTGTTTTGATCTTGAAAGATTATGAAATTGAAATTTGATGAATTACGCTAGTGTGCCTAAATATTGATATCCTCCGACTAAGACAATAGAAGAAGAATATTAAAAATGTTTGATTTGGACAAATCTCACACAGCGCGCAGCTGAAACACATCCACCGGGTAATGTGTACACTACGATGTTATAAATGAATATAAGAGCGTAGTAATTGAGTCGCATCCTATTTGACGCTCCCGTAGTATGTGCACTAAGATTGCGGACACCGAAACGGAACCTGGTACACATATTACGTTCCGGCCGGCATCCGTCATCTTGATTCACATTTTACGAGAGTACCTCCTATTCGTGTTGAAACTTGCTTTTCAAGTGATCACCATTTATGGAAGTAACTAATTTTGTTCGCCTACTTCACACCAAGTTGTATAAAGGGACTGAAACCTATGGACAGGGGGTATATTCACTTATAGCTAACACAGACAGTCCCCGAACTCGGAATAAAATTATGCCTTAACCCTAACCTGGTACACATACTACGGGAGTGCCGAGAACATAATACGGACAAACCGCAGCACGAACTTATTTGTGCATACCATGTTGTATACACTCGATCGCGTGAGTTATACCACAAGGATACAACAGTTTGATTGATGTAATGCGATGGCCGCGATAATTCAGCCTCACCATAAATACCATGGAAAGCACTATCTGATTGAAACTCGAGCTTCATACATTCGCTTGGATTCGGCGCGACTAGAAATTTAAGGTATTCAACTTTGTTTCGTAGTTTTGTGAATTCGTCTGTAATTACGGTAGCTAGTTTGGGGTGTGAATTGGCGCTTAGCTTGGGAAAAACGTTTCATTCGCTCTTGTGCACAGCGTGATTCAGTTCCCAAGGTAGTGCCACACTTATAGATAGGTAAGGGCAACAGATTCAACAAAAGCTTCTTCGATTATCACGGGGTTTGTCATCAAACGTTAGTCATCGTTTGATCATTGTGGAACTTAATCAACGTTTTCAAATTATAATTGTTGTCGTATTGCATTACAAATGCGCATTGCATGTTGATGAGTGAATTGCGAATACGCACTCTCTATTGTAACCTACGCTCGGATACATCGTGACTTCCAGCTAATAAATGAGAGTGCTAAATTCAATTAGGATATCGGTGGGTAAGATTCGGTAGATATAGAGAATCATAGTAAAAATAAAAAGGGGGTTGAAACACAGACGTGGTTTAGAAAGGCATAGGAATGATAGCAAATATGTTAATATATTATGCTAATGTTTTCCATACGAATGCTTTTGGTACTACTAGGTACTGATAGCTCTAAGGTAAGATTATAATGTCTTAATTTATTAAGATTAGTATAAAATATTCATTTGCTAATTGTCAATTTTGTCCTTTTTCAATCAAATATTGTACATTTATGATTCTAATAATAACTTGAAAATTTTATAATCTCAACCAATCATAGTGACTATATTCTCGCATATTAACATGAATGAACTTCGAAATTGTAGAAACAATTTGTCTGTAAACTCGATGTGTATACACATATTTATTTCCTATCAACTAATCCAATTCCGCAAAAAACTTTAATCTTCAGTGAATAACCAGGTTAGTTCATTTAATAGATAATAGAGATAGGATTAGCAAGCGTGAATTTAGGCCATAATTTGTACAAAGATGTATGGCGACAAACGTTTATTTAGGATATCAAAAGTTTGGCGGTTGTAAATAACTGGTTTAGGATATATGTTTCTTTGTGCACTATATACCTACTTTCATCCCAATTCTTTTTATATTTTCATAGCAGTTGGTGAATAATATTTAGCTACTATAAGATACTTGAGTTTATTTTATCATTCTTATTTTGTAAGATGTATTTTCGATACTATGGATTTTATCTTTTAATAATAATTTCTAGTGTGATGATGAAAGCAAAAGTGAGTGATGGATTTCTCTTTATTATTTGCGGATTCACGAAAGACTAAACAACTGGGCATCAATTTCAGCCAAAATAGCATTGAAAATGTATCGATAATTCGAACAAGCGGTTTGGCTCAATTTATGCAACAGCGAAATATTTATTAATCTTTTATATTGTGAAGTATGTCGAATCTTTCATGTATTAATTCCAAAGTCTTCGTGTATGCGTGGGCTGAGAAAACCTAGCAATGGGTCTGTGTTAGTTTTACAAATGAACACAATTGCTGAGCCTTCAAACTGAATTTCGTTGCAGTATATTTAATAATGACATCTTTTTGAGTCATAAAATAGCTGAAATACGAATAAATAGTGTGGATTATCGATTCTTTTTATACATTTTCAAATTTTCCAAAATGCCTATCACTATAAAATTTCCCCCGTTACTGAGCCATTAACGCAATTGTACATCTCATTTAGAAAAAAATTATTTGCGACAACATAATTTTGATTTTACATATCAGTTGCGATATTTACTAAACCTGAAACACGCAATTGCAGGATGTGACACTCGTTTAGTACATGTGTTACACGCAGCGTGGTGCACAAAATTGAATAACGTTATTAATGCTCAACGAACTCAACTGAGAAAAGCGGAAAAATACGCAGCTTATTTCTCAATAATTTTTCTCCAAAACGTGTCTATGACCTTTTCTGTAAAATATTTGTTAATGGCAACGATTATTATTTCCAATTTGGAAAATACCAACTCGAATAACTATTTGTTGCGTCTAATTACGCTGTGATTTTGTCAGAAATGTGTTAAAAATAATCCTTAGAATATAACAAATACAATTGTTGCAATTTTAAAGAGAGATTCCTCGGGTGTCTTTTCGTGATAAAAATTACCGAATATTAAGTTTTTTCTGGAGAGATTATTTCAACAACAAGAGGCATTAGAATGTCATAATTTCTCATAATAATTCGTTGATAGATTTACCAAATGCAGCGTTTATAATTGTATTTTTACTGGAGTTAAATGTTAAGCGAATATACATGACCATTTCATTTTTTTCTTGTAAACGAAACACATGACCACAGCGATCCCAACCCGCTGGTCCACGGGTCGGTGAAGTCTGCGCTTTTACACGTTCCAATAAAATTTTGTTGTTTTGTTCTTTTTCTGTCAGCCTAAACGCTGGATGTTTGAACTGTTTTTTCTGTGTTTTAATATTTGTTCCCAGACTGTACCAAAACAATGAAATATGTTACTTAAACGCAGGTTATTATTTTTTTCATTCCATTTCGTTCCAATTCCAATATTTTGTTGCCAGTCCGCGTCGTCATGTTATTTCATGTTACTCGTTCGCCATGGTAGAAAGGTTGGCTGGCAGCCACTGATCTAAAGCATAGCCATAGATTGTGTTTCATTTTGCCATGTGCAACACAAACTATGGGTCATACGCTGCACAACTTTTCACTAATATAATTTTTTATCTTTCGAAGACACAAAACCAACATACAATCGTGAAGCGCAACGCATGGCAACTTGGTAAAATGATTCAATGCGCACAGAACATTACCAGATGGCATTCATTCTGGGCGATGAGTTATTACGCTGACTATGGATGTTTTTGTGGCCAGGGTGGATCGGGATCTCCTGTTGATGAATCCGACAGGTGAGCGGTAGATTATAACAAAGGGCGCTCCAGAAGTGTGTGTACCAATATGGTGGTAACTAATTTTGTTCGCCTACTCTACATCAAGTTGTGTAAAGGGACTGAAACTCATGGGCAGGGGGTATATTCACTTGACTAACACAGACAGTTCAAGAAAAAAAAATTATGGCTTAACCCGGTACACATACTATGGGTGTACCTATCCTTCCCCGCATATTGATACGTCGATTTGTTTATACGTACACCATGGCCAACCAATATTTTAACATTCTTATTTACTTTTCAAAAATATCAAAAGTTACTGAAGCACATGTGTATTGAAGTCATGAAACACGTGAAATATCTGAAATTTGAAGTTTGCGATCATTGTCCGTCCGCCTTATCAAAATTTCCGGACGCGCCACAAAATGGAATTGTGAAGAATCTTTTTTATTCATTTAATAAGTGATATATATATATTAAAGGGGCATTGATTTTTTTGTCTCAAATAAGGAATATTTTTCCGAATGTGCATTTGTTTTTTAGACCAAAGTCTGTTTCAAATATCCGAATCTTAATTTCGCTATTTCTCTTTAATGATTGCTTTTTCGATTTCAGATGCTGTTACATTCACGATCAATGTTACGGCGAGGTTGAATCAAAGAGTCAACTCTCGGGATCGAGATTCTATTGGGCAACTTATCAGTATGAATGCACCCAAGGATGCATCTCGTGTAAGTTTCTTTTTATTCGCTTGAAAGTCAAAGCAAATCGCAGCGATAAAAAGTTGATGGTTTTGTTTTAACAAAGCTCATTTTGTGACGGAGGGATTAGTTTAAAAGATATTATTTTAGAGTTTATGTCTAATATACACCGATTTATGCACACGCATGTGCAGAATCTAAACCAGTGGTTCTCAAACTTTTTAAGACTCGCTCTCTTTTTAGAATTTGTCAAGTTTCCCGCCTCACCTCAAAAATAGCTCAACTAAGAATAAGCTACAAATACAAGATAGTAAGGCGAAAGTATGTTTCATTTAAAAAACGCGTTGAAAATACGTGAATATCCAAAATAAAGAATTGTGAATCTCCAAAACAAAGCGGGCAAGATCAAATCTAGCAAATATTTTTATTTTAGCTTCACGCCATCTCAAAAAATTGTCAACGCCTCCCTTGAGGGACGCGCCCCACCGTTTGAGAAACACTATAATCAAAACCATTTAACTGTTTCGTAGTCCTGTCTGCTTCCTTCAATCAATTTTTCGTCATAAAATATGACCTTTTTTCAAATTTTTTTTTCATAAACTACTAGAATATTAAAAGCAACAAGTAAGGTTGGCGACAAAATAATCGCAGTGATTCCTACGCCTTTCTCTTGGTAAATCAAAATACTTCTGATTGAATTGAGCTAGTCACTTGCTTGAGTAAAATCAAAAACAGAATACAGAGAAAGAACATTTCTGTGATATATATATACCTCTTTCACTTTTAAATTGTACTTTTTTTCAGGTTACGGGAATGGATGGCGACAAGAATTATGCAAATGTGACAAAGATCTTGCACAGTGTCTCGCGACTCATCGTGTTTCCTATTTGTCATCGAATATAAATTTGAACATTTCAAAACATTGTTGAGAATATTTTATGTCCATTTCCATCAAATGTCTTTTATTGTTCCGGTAAATTTTATTACATATATATATGTAGCTTCAATTTAGTCAATGTTTTACATTTTATGATGAATAAGGCAATGTCTTACATTTTATGATGAAAAATTTCAACAGTTCCCCAATTATATTGGAAATTTGAAAAGAAATATTACAGCCATAGATTGATTGTGAAAGGCAGATATTGTAGCTGAGGTTGAAGCCCATGTTGGTCAACTAAAATATGTCGTTGATTATCAAGGTCAGCCTGATTGCGGTAACGTTTACTCTACATACACGCAGGCTGGTCGGGAGCAAATCGTTAATATCAATTTTAACACGGGACGAAGTTGCAAAGTAAAATAGGTTGTACTAACTGAAGCAACACTCAATTTCTATTTTGATGTAGACAGTGCTTGAATCATATTCTGGCCTAATAAAGCAAGCGCAGCGTGTGGCGAATCGTGCTAAGAGTTCGGAAATCGGAATACGCTTGCCACCTCACCTCTGATATTACCCTTCATGATTCGCATCCCGTGAAAACAATTATGTGCGAGAGAATTACTGGGCTCCTCGTCGAAGTAAGCTTAATCTACGTATTCGCTGGTCTGGTAAGGCTGCTATCAAGTTCATGCATCTGAAAACAAGCAACTGGCTACAGCTTAACCAATCCAATAGCCGACAAAATAACAGGAAGAGAGGGCATGGCTCGTCATATGATAAAGCTGTCTTATCGATTCTCCGGTACTCATGAAGTATGTGTACCAAGATGTCGCATAACCTGAATCCTAACCTGAGTTTCGGTTGTGCGCCATCTTGGTGCGCATACTTCAAGAGGTACGGTTCTCCTCTCTTCCGAAATAAATATGTAAGACTTATCCCTAATAAATGCATCGTCTTTAAAAATAGTTTGTGCCGTATGTGTGTGTACTTACTGCCACCTTGAAATGTTAGAACATTCAAGATGGCTGGAATGGTTGGAAATAGCTATCGGTGCAGAATTAGGTTCTGTCGGTTCTACTTATTGAGAGGTGTTGTCAATCTGCTTCAGCAGCTAATCCTTGACACAGTAGAAACAAATGTAAAATTGTATGAAGTCGCCTGCCCGTGATGAAAGTATATATACAGCGTATGTAAGTCACAGTATGGTGAAATTCCAACCAAGTAAAGGGCTCACATTAAATTCATTGATAGACTGTCTACAACCGACTCAGCTCCAAATAGGCCAGAGTGCATACAGTGAGTATGTTGGTAGCATAATGCGATGACGATGGTGTATGTATACTGATTACGGTACAAGATAACTGTTTCTCCGGCCTAACAACACTTCAATTTAGCAGCAATACCCAAAACAATGAAACATATAATTATCCTCCAATACACAACTAAATTAAAACCTTTATCATTAAACGACCTTGACTATAAAACATGAAGACCCGAACAACTAAGCACAAAAACTCAACAGAAATAGCAGCCAAATAGTCTGCAGACCAATGCCGCAAAGTAACCGAAGCCTTTCAGCTTTTAGCAAAGTGAATAACGCCACCAGAGGTCATAAGTGCACTGTCTTACACGCAAACGAATTGGTTTCCGAGTATGACATAATAATCAATAACAATTAATAACATGAAAACAACTGAGATACGAAAGTATTACACCACTCTTATGCCGGGCATTACCGTCTTCCTAAGCCCGGGGTTCTTATCATAAACAAATAAATAAATAGCTATTATCGAGTCTAAACTTGACTAGAAAGGAAATATTAGTAGAAATCTTTTGGTAAATGGACCACAGTAAAATTGCCTGCAATAATCGTTTCAAGTGGATTCTTGAAAGTTCCAAGAGCATTCTTGAACAGTTCGACAAGAGGGATCGCAAAGTGAGTCTTATCGAGGAAATTAATAAGATCTGAACCGACATCTTAATAGTTTAAACTGTAATAGCAAAGTTAACCAAATTTAAATAGATCGGGGTTACGCAGTTGAAGGTGCTCCCGTAGTATGTTTCAGGTTAGGGTTAGGTCATAATTTTACTCCTATTTTCCTTATTTTAGTTCTATTACGAGTTCGGGGACTGTCTGTGTTAGCCAAGTGAATATACCCTCTGCTCATAGGTTTTAGTCCCTTTACATAACTTGATGTAAAGTAGACGAACAAAATTAGTTACCTCCAAATTAATACACATACTTCTGGAACACCGAATATAGTAGTACTATGTGCATTTGTTTCTTTTTACCAAGAAACTTTATGTTTGCTTATAAATAAATGTATATTTTGCGATTCTTATTTTGCGAAAACCGTCGATTTTATTCCATTGAACTAAAAATAGCAAAATGTTACGATTGTATTTATTTTGTGTCATTCTTCGCCTTCGTAGACAAAAATGCTATCTAGACATTTGGAAATGTTACATAAACAAAGTGTTATAGAATCAGACTTGAATAACATACTTTAGAATCGAATGACAGACATATAATTGAAAGGGAGAAAGCGATGTCTCTCCTCCACGTTTAGATCGGTAATACACTATTCAACCAGATTAAAAAATGAAAAATATTCGTAAATTCACTGCAAAGGGTCGTAATCACATATATGGGGTTATAGCGGGCACAAAGTAAACTGACCGAAAACCTTGAAAAACTAACATTAATATAACGAAATGCGTCATGTTTTCTTGCTTGCGCAAACACGCATCGCCTCTGATTCACGCTCGCTAGAGAACAATACTCGGCAAGAAAATATAGGTCGAATCTTTTCGTAGACTTCGTGTAGTCGAGTATGATTTATCGACACTTTTCTAAAATTCAAAACGTAATCGGTGCGGGACGATATCTTGAATTATCTCGAAATCACATAGAATCGGCTGTGTTTTTCCATTATATAAACAAGATTTCATTGAATAAAACTGTTGAAGTGCCATTTTACTGTGCGTAGCTTTATGAATTGTTCTGTCTTGATGAGTATATTTATGTTGGCAGGCTTGAGTTAAGTAAACTGACTTCGAATATTTTTAAAAGTAATTTCTGTGTTTTGTGCGATGCGCGAGTATTAACAGCTGCGTTTGCTGCATTTAAAATTTAAAAATTCTATGACGTAACTATCTTAAAGACAGTTTGAACTTTTTGAAAATCTGTTTTCCATGAATCGAACCAGGCATGCTATTTACAAACGATTTTACTAGTACGTTATCGCGGCTCTGACAGAAAAGATTACCTGAAAACAATTTCACCCTTGCGTAAAAATGGGAACAAAAAGTATCTCTTTTGTTTGGAAAATAAATGCATCACTGCATAATTACGCAATTGACTGACAACGCAAACTCAGCAACGCCCATGTTTGCAGCATAAATCCTGGCGTGAACCTTTGTAAATCAGACTGATCCAACCATAGAAGAGCCATGTTCTGATCAAAAAACTTCAAACAGATAGCATTCTAATATACAAGGGCAAAAAAGCAACCGTTTTTCTTTGGGAATTGCCCGCTATCAAACGATGAACATGAATTCTAAGGCCGGTAACCCCATAATTGACCTGGTTTAATTTCAAACTATATTTATATAGTTTCAAGAATGAGAAAGCAATATTTTCTTCAAATTATCTTTTGACATAGCGTGAAAATATCTTCTTTGCAACGCCTTTTTCGTTACCGACTGACATGCTGACGTCACATTCAAGACCACCAACAGGTATCTGTACGGTTAATAGTTAAAAAAGATCGACGTTAAAAAGAAAAAACGCACTCGCTTAGTTTTCGTTTCTATAAATACCGTTTTGTAGGCCGTCGTGTTTTAAGTAAGATTTTATGGATTATAGTTTTAGTGCAGCTGGTTTGGCTTCCGCAGGCAGTTGCCAATACGCCCCAAAAGCGATGGCGATGCAATTTACAGTTTGTTCACTATTCTGCGCTTCTAGTCTCTAAATATTTAAAAAAAAAATTGTGTACTAATTTTAATTACATATTGTTCCAGGATCCCATTGAAGATGCATACTTAGTTTCTATGTACCGAGACTCGATTTCAAAATTTGATTTTTCAATATTTTATTTTTTTTTTTGCTGTTTTATTTTGACTCTATAATTTCATTTCTGCAGGCCTTATATAAATTAATTATTACAAAAATTTGCTTGAAAGTTCGTAAGAAAGTTTTGAGACTTTGACATCATGGTGAGTGTGTATTATTATAAATATATTAATCTTAACTATTTGTTCAAATTTGAAAACAATGTCTGTCTAACTTTTAAATAAAAGAAAGCCACGAGAAAATCCAAAGAAGAGGCCTTTCGGACGAGAATCCTATAAACTGCGTAAAATGTAGGAAGTAAATACGTAATAATGCAATGTTTTATGAGTGTAAAATTATCGCTGAATCACTAAACAAAATGTTTTGGTCTCGATTATTCACATAATACATTTCAATGCATTTGTTCTGCGACACTCGCATTGGTCTATTCATCGCATTCAATCTATATGCACTATACTTGTATTATATTACCGTAACATGCGTTACACAATGGGCTATGGCTATACGAATTGCTTTTGTATTACCAACACAAAAAAGAACATACAACTGAGAACATTTACTCGTTTTTGCTCCATTTAAATGTATTTTTGAATATCAGAATAAACCTCTTTAATTTCGAAAATGGAATATTGTTTCTGTAGAAGTTGCAGCAGCGGAAATTTTACGGCGCCCCAGAAGTGTAACACAGACAGTCCCCGAACTCGTAACAGAACCAAAATAAGGAAGAATCGGAATAAAACTATGGCTTAAACCTAACCTGGTACACTCACTACGGGAGTACCAATTTTACTAACACTCATTGACTAGTTTTTTGTGACTGAAAAAAGTATTGGCCGACCAAAATCTTCGTCAACACATCTAAGAAAGAAAGTGAATTTTGAGATATCAACTTTTGAAATTTTGAAAAATTAATGTTTTTTATTATGGATGATATTGTAGAAAAATATTTTGAAATCGTACCCGAAAACCCATATTGCGAAATTTTTAGGTCAGATACGATTTCACAATCGTTATAAACGTTTCAAATTGAGATGAAAATAAGAAATCGTTTATTTGACATTTGAAACTTTGTTCTTCTCATGTTACATAGTAGTTTGATTCTATCAGTGTTTGTAAATTTTCGTACAAGCAATACTTTCTGTTTTCCGTGCTGTTTAAAGCGAATCTTTAGCAAAATTCGCAAACACCTTAGCGAAACAAGATTTAAGATCAGGGTGTAAGATTTAACAGATTTTTGACAAGTTATTTCATTGTTTCCCGCTCTTTTACACTATATTCCTTCCTCGTCGTGCAAAAAAAACAACTCGATATTGGTTCATCCCAGGCGGGCCCTAAGCTAATAATATGCGCAATTTGCACACTGGCTTCTGCATTGTTTGAATAGTTCATAATGTGCTTATAAATATGTATTACAATAATAATAAATACCTAAACTATAGCAGTAAAATTAAATCGAATACAAATTGATATTTTCGTATTTTCTACGCAAAAGCCACACAATTTCTCTCCGGCTGGGAAAAGTTGCGCTATTCAATTATATATAATTATACAGTGTTGACAATTTCACAAAAAGTTTTTACATATCGTCCTGTAGTTTTTATTACTGCAATCACAACTTATGTTAGTAAAGAACATCAATATTTGACAAAAGTCTCCGTAATTTATCTTGTTATATTCGTTGTTTTACTCAGGGCAATGACGACGAGGACAAAGTAAAGAAAGACGCAATTGGGGAAGAGAGAGGACATTGGGATAATCATGCTGAATTCTTACTTTCATGCATTGGGTATTGCGTCGGACTTGGAAATGTTTGGAGATTTCCGTACCTAGCTTTCGAAAATGGAGGAGGTTCGTTGCCTACAGTTGCAAACTATCTGGTCCAATTCGTAATTTTAATCTTTAATTTATTTGAAATTCGACACTACATTATAGTATTTTGTAAATCTTTAAATCGTAAAAAAAACAAGATTTAGTCACACTGTAACTTAAACGTGTATGATTCACCTGCATCACATAGTAATTCAGACAAATATTAGGCTGATAAAAGTTCTGGACTTTTCCAGTCTAGACAGATGTGCTTACCACACAATCCTGTTTCCCCCTCTACGTTCGACAATTTTGATTTATTTTTCCAACAAAGGAGAACCATGCGTGCAATTCCATTGGTTTTTTAATGTCATATCTCGGGTATTTTCCATTTGTGCTGCAAAGTGATGCGGAGCATGATAAGCTTTATTAACGTTAAACCCCCGCGCAAACAAAATAAATAAATCTAAAGAAATCCGTGATATGAGAAAACAAGGTTTTATTTGTGTCCTATTTCAACCCGTCAAAACAGTATTCGTCACATTGAGAAAAACGCTCCAAGTTTAAAATAACATAGAGTTCATAGACTTTACAACAATAGTTAAAGAGTATTTTGGACTTTATTATAAATGTCCACATGTGGTATTGATATTTTACAATATTTCATTTACCTTTAAAATTGATAATCAATTTATTTTCATTCGGTTGCGTTGTTTTCTCAAACTATCTCAACAGTTTAAATACGATTCTTAATTTGGTCAAGAAGAGGGAAGCCGATGAGTAGGCTTTTTAATATACGGAACCGCGGCTCTCGTCCGGTTACCCCTCTTAGTTTTAAACGTTCAAAATCATTGGTTGTCAAACTTTTTAAGCCGTGCCCCTTTTAGAATTTAGATAGCAAATAGCAAAGCGAAAATATGTTTTATCACAAAAACACGTTGAAAATACGTGGATGGAATGTGAATATCCAAAATAAAGAAATGTAAATACCGTATCTAAAATAATGCGGGCAAGATTAAATTTAACAAATATTTTTATTTTCAATAGACTTCACGCCCCCTTAAAATAGTTTACGCCCCTCTTGTGATGCGCGCCCCACCGTTTGAAAACCACTGTACTAGATGTATGAACTTGGATCGGGAGAAAGCCATAGTCGAATACCCATTAATCACGACCATATCGCGACTGCGAGGAGTCTACCAATAATTGTCTCTCATGGGATTCGTTTGAGCATGCGAACCCACGTAGGGTAAGCAGAGTACGATTAACAACGCTGACAAGTATTAAGTATTCAATACTATATTTCAAGTTTTCTGGTTCGAAATGAAATTTCGCATAAACTTTGAGGTCCACAATAAAAATTTTCAGCGAGAAAGAACGCTAATTCACATAACATATTTTGAATTTATTACAGGAGCGTTTCTCATTCCATATGTCATTATGTTGGCGCTGTGTGGAATTCCCTTGTTTTTCTTGGAAATGTCTCTTGGACAATTTACTGGACTGGGACCCATCACTGCATGGAAGGCTGTTCCTATTTTCAAAGGTATGAATATTATAAGATTATTGGTCAAAGATAAGGGCCATCCAGGAGGTAACTTTACATGGGGTATCAGTATTAATGGCTTTATTTGCTTATTGATAGAATGACAGGTACAGTAACCATCGTGATGTTGGAGGATCTCAATGTGGCAAATATGCTTATTTACATGATAGAAGATAAATATAAATAGGGATTTATATTACTAGAAATGGACATCAAAATTCTCCGACCCCTTTAGCACGAAATCGAGCACAACACTCGCACGTAGTCTCACCAATGTCGAGTTATTTCGGTTATACAGCCTATATGATGCTACATTTTTGGTCTAATGCATAGAAAGTATTTTGGGTCCCTTACGTCAATTGCTTCTACCGGAAGATTATTTTATGCGATTACGTGGATGAAAACGGCCAGATAATTGGTCAGTGACCTATAACAGAATTTAAAGCATAGTGCGACCTCTTTCAGCGCAGTGCATAAAGAACAATTTCTGAAGACATTTAAATGCAATGTATTTTCTACAAAAATGCAGTTGTGCGACATTTCACCTTACTTACGATTCGTGTCTGATATATAACGGTTTTTGCGGTTGATAGATAATTTGCACGTGCGTTCCAGGCGTACTCGTAATCTAGAACCGCGAACGAGTTAAAGCAGGATTTCTTAAACGGGAAGAATTTTGTTGTTTTCGGTAAGAAGTACTGAAATGTTACTCTGTATTCGGTGTAGTTTCATTAAAGTTCAGTTATTTAGTATTATTGTAAAACATATTCATCGGCACATCATACACTAAACCAGTGCTTCTGAAACTTTTTGTATATGCGGCCCCAAATTAGCAGGGCTAGCCCCTCGTGACGCACTTGCGCGAAAAAAATGTCGCATTTGAAAAAAACTCAATTTTGTGATCGTGGATGTGTACTTTACGCAAGTTTGTAAACATGTAGGCCTAAGGAAAAAGGTCAACTCTTCTTCCTCATCGCTTTCTGATTTTCATTTTGAATAATAAAAAATCAAAAGCTAGTGTCCGAGTTATGCATAACAGTAACTAGAGATCATTTAAAATGATCAAACAAATAACGGAAATCAACTTTTATGCGTAGTGAGAGAGGAATAAAGAAATCCAAAATAGCCAAAGGAAGGAAAATATCGAGAAAGGTTGGGAACCATTGAATTAAAGCATTCTTTCTTGCATGTCGCTATTTCTAAGCTGCGTATAAGTTTGCACGCTTGCATAACTATTGGGATCATTTGGTCCATTGCATCTGTGTTGAGTAACTTAAGACTTCACAAGGTGGAAATTTTCCATTCTAAAAGTGCTGAATCATTGTATCCGATGATCAATGAAACAAGCAGCAGGCCTGTGTTAATCCGGCTACGCTGAACGACTTCTCACATTTTTAAAATTTGTTGTCGCAACGGGTCGGCCGGTGTAATTGGAGATGCCCTTTTGTGTGGGTCCATGTTGACCCAATTTGGTTTTATGAAAATACTCCAAATATTTGTTTCGGGTTATATATATATATATATTTCCTAACCCAGAACATATCATCGAATATTAGTTTGATATGTATCGCTGTAAATCAAGTTGGTAGCGCATCTATGTTTTGCAAAAGAAGACTTTTTAGAGCAATTGAAATTTTTTTTTGTCTCGTGGATAGGTACGAAATGTCACGGTGACATTAAACCACTTTACCAATTATAGATGATAACGTCTAGTTTCTCAAATGTGAAAACTTCTAAATATGTTTCCGTGCTTATCGTTAAGCGAATCACTCGACGAACAACTTAAGCCGACTTGAGTTTTGAATGTCTATGGTATTTACATATGCAACATTGATTAACAAAATTTTCATATATATATACTAAGAGTGGGTGAACCAGTAAACAGGCCAGTTCATAAGCACTAGATTTATATCCTGTATTATCAACAGAACTAAACTAATCCACCAGCACGTTTAAGAACTACTCTGGCAAAATGTATAAAGTACGCCAGTCATACAGGTTACGATGTCTCTCTATGGCCTTTTCAGCGTTTATTCCTCCTAGCGGTTCTATCCCAGCTCCTATTGATATAGAAACGGAGATACTTTCGTAGTGCCTGTACCAGCTTAGGCTTAGGCAATAGTTTATTCCGATTTTTTTTAAATTTTAGTTCTATTACGAGCTCGGAGATTGTCTGTGTTAGAATACCCCACCTGTCAATATGGCTACGGTCCCTTTACACAACTTGATGTAAAGTGGGCGAACAAAATTAGTCATCTCCATATTGATATACACAATTCTGGAGCGCCGGTTATGGTCTTTTCTGCGATCCTCTTTCCAAACAGTTCAAGTTTAACCATTGATATAAACCTGCTGAAAAAAATATTTACATTTTTAGGTATCGGATACGGAATGGTTCTTGTTTCATTTTTTGTTATCATTTACTACAACGTAATAGTTGCATACGCCTTCTATTATCTCTTCGCATCATTTACATCGGTTTTACCTTGGACCTTGTGTGATCAATGGTGGAATAAAGAAACATTCTGCAACACTACGGTCGAGGTATGATGTTACCCCTTTTCCTAATGAAATCTGCATGTCTCCACGCACGAAATCTACTAATATACGTACCCTTTTTTTAATTTCTTTTTAATAAAATAAATTTATATTAAATACATTTTGTATTTAATATATTATTGAATATAATAATTGTCCAATACCAAAACGCACTTTATAATCGCTACATTCGATCTTTCACAGTCCCTAATCAATGTAAGATACTACAGTATTATTATTATTTATTCTCAAGTACGCGAACTTCGGTTGAAATATGAAAGTATATCTCAGTTCAACCTTTCATACTCATAGAATAAATTCTATATTGGTAGTGGAGGGCAACAGCAATTGACAACTTCTGTTTTTCAGGCCACGACTTCTTCACCAGCTGTAACTCCTACGGCTACAACATCGCCTGCACTTCGGAATAGATCAACTAGCATTAGTGAAGAATATTGGAAGTAATTAGGAGTATATACTATACTTGTTCCGATATAATGCAGTGTCGTGATATTAGTTGTGTTAAGTAGGGTTGTGGACGGGTCTTACACTTTTGTTATTTGTACGATTTCGTTATGTTTTGTTTGTGTCACTTACTTCACGAAGCGGTGGACATGACGCAAAGGCGTTCAGTTAACGATACCTCACATTTTAATTATATGATATAAGAAACGCACCACGTGGCACGTAGTTGGGAAATTACGGTACTCCCGTAGTACGTGTGCCCTGTTAGGGCATAATTTTATTCCGATTTTTCTTATTTTAGTTCTTTTACGAGTTCGGGGACTGTCCGTGTTAGCCAAGTGAATATACCCCCTGCCCATAGGTTTCAGTCCTTTTACACAACTTGATGTAAAAAAGGCAATTGAAATTAGTTACCTCCATACTGGTACACATACTTCTGGAACGCCGAAAGTACATCCAGTTGACCAAGATTTATAGCTAGTTCTGACGCAGAACGCCACCTCATTTTCGAAAATGCTTAGTAAATCGCTCAATGTCAAATGCTTTGACAGAAGACTGTCGAACTCATCTGAAAGTTTGTAAAGTAAATTATCTGGTTACAGATCAAGACAGTAAGAATGCTTGCTCTCGAATGATAGATACGAGGTAGTTTCATTGGAATTGTTGAAACTGTTTCCATATGTGCTTATTATCCGGACTTAACAAATTTCAAATCTATTTAGATACCGCGTACTTCGTATTGATCAAAGTACTGGCGTTGGAGACCCAGGGCCAGTGTTGTGGGATTTATGTCTTTGCCTTCTTCTGTCATGGATTGTTGTGTTGCTCTGCTTGATTAAAGGAATAAAATCTTCTGGAAAGGTACGAAACAATTTTTTTTTCGTAATGGCGTAGTTTCTGCCTGACCAATGATTAGTTAGTAGTCATGATGGAAGCTAGCATGGTGGAATTTTTATTATACAGCCTACGTATATCTTTAATACAGATTATAATTTGCTAAATTTTGGAAAGGTTTGCAAAAACACTTTCATCATTTTAATCTCGATATTCGACCGACAACTGAATCATTAGCTCAAATAAATCATAATGTTTTTGTTTGTTTTTCAAGTCAGTTCTACCCACGCATTACAGGTCGTCTATTTCACTGCTACTTTCCCGTACCTTATTCTGGTAATCTTACTCATACGAGGCTGTACTCTGGAGGGCGCATACGACGGGATTATTTTTTACGTGAGGCCAACATGGGAAAGACTACAGGATCCTAAGGTTTGCTTCTTTTTTTTGGATCTTTTGTACAAAGGCCCTCACCAAAGCTCAAAATAAGAAAATTGGTATATACCTAGTTAAGGTTTGGGTAGTGACTAGGAATGCAGATTGCGCTATAAATTCAAATTTTCAAATCATTCCTAATCCTTACCGCGACTGAATAAATAATTACTAATTTTTATTTTAAAACGTGATGGGGGTGGTTTTCTCAATTCTCACATGTTTGGCTTTGTATAAAAGATCAGCGTTTTGTACTGGGCGTGAGCAAGAGGTCGAACTGATGCCCGAACCTGGTGTCTGGCGGTAATTGTTTTCTTTGGCATGCGTTATAACTTTTCAAAGCTCAGTTTTTGCAATTATTTAAAACTACCTCCCATTGTTGCATTGGTCCCTGAATACCCGGTCACTATGGTCGTCTATTTTAACTTCGCTTGCTCTAAGCAAGCCTCAGCTTTGTGAAAACGCGTGTCATCACATCGCTCGGGCGTGGGCAACACCTAATTTCATGGTGTATGTTGATTTATGAGAGGATAGCTGAAATTCTCGCCGTCGCCGAGAGGTTAATGTGACCGATATATTTCCTCCTGTCTGTCTACATTTGAACCCCCGTACACACTTTTAATTTCATGCTCGATTGATCTTGTAGAAACCTGCAATAAATTTATATGTTTTGAGGGTTACAGCACCTCAAGTCGTGCATGTATTTTGGTTGTTGATTGTGTTAAACAAATACGTCGGTGTTTGTGTACAGAAAAATCGTGCAAAACAAAATCTGCGCAGCGGAACTGCGGTTCTTTTCAAAAAATGCCAAATCATTCTGCAATCTTTTTACGTTTCTTCGAAAACAAGGGAAATATAGTTGTCGTAGGGAAAGATCGTGACAAATGGCAAACGTTTTTGCCAGAAATTGAAATTTGACTCGCTCAGTTGTTTAGGACGTTGGGTCAATTAATTTCGTGGAATTTGATTTTTTGCGGTGTGCGTGCATGGATTGAGTTCTACATTGTACCCCCCTAATGTGAATGGTTGCTCCTCAAGTGTATAAATAAGGGGAAAAAATAGCATCTTTGTCTCTTATTTGCTTCTCGATGGTATTTCAATGGACGCTCCAAAAGTGTGTGTACCAATATGGAGGTAACTAATTTTGCTCGCCTACTTTACATCAGGTTATGTAAAGGAACTGAAACCTATGGACAGGTAGATGATATTCACCTGGCTAACACAGACAGTCCCCGAACTTGTAATACAACAGAAAATCGGAATAAAATTATGGCCTAAACCTAACCTGGTACACACACGACGGAAGTACCTTTCAATGACTTGGTTTAGTTTGACTATGTTAAGGTGCTTTAAAATATAATACAAGTATTTATGCCATATACCTTCGACGACATTGAGCGATCATTGTCAATAAAAAATATAAATTGAAGTATACATACTGTTTTGGAAACAGATAAATTATCTAGACTCTACTAGAGTCTCAGTCGAATTAGAACTGTGAAGCAGCATTGGACCAAGCCAAATGTTATGTTTGGTAACCAAAATCAGTCATGCGTGTGACATGATGAAGTACGGTATTACCCGCCGTGCCCAATATATCCTGATTAGTGTGTACTTGTGTCAAGACGTAAAAATTAAACGTAGAACAAAATGTCAAACAGAATAAAATATTTGTATTATAGGTATGGAGCACAGCCGCAGTACAAATATTCTACTCTCTTGGAATCGCATTCGGAAGCCTTCTTGCCTTTTCGTCATACAATAAATTCAACAACAACATTGTGAGGTGACTTCATTTTCGACTTTACTAGCCACTGTGCACTGATTATTTCGTAATAATGATTATATATTACTATCGAAGTAGTGCGGTACATGTAAATGTATGTTCTGTGTTTCATACTGGTAAACCGCCTTATCCGATACAGCAGCTACTTTTGTGTGTTGTTGATTGAATTCTCAAGTAGGCGACTTAGTCGAGTTAGGCTTTAAACCGTCAATCATTTTTGCTAAGAACGAGACGGGAAAATCCAATAAGATTGCTGCATTTATTCTCAGATGCGCACGATTTGGTCGGGTTTCACATTCCACAGAGATTGTATCTCCATTTAATGACTGCACCATTTATATTTGCACAAAACTTCTTTGTATTTCATAAGGGTCAAATAGGGTTCAAAAAATGCACATTTTTAATTTGATATATTTTTCTAGGACATGGTGATTAGTGATTACCAGGCCAATTGTCTTGTCAAAAGCTGCTTACTCTCCCGGTACCCAACAATAGCAGCCAGAATTCAATGCTATGGCTTAGTATTTGTTTGCTAGTTCACTGTTTATACGAGTCTTGGTCTTGAGTAACATCTAAAGTGAATGATTTTTCAAGTGAGCATCCTGAATCTCCGTGCAAGATTGCGTAAAAAAGATTATCGAGAAAGACTGCACCGTGCAGCATTCGGAGCGTCGCTCCAGAAGTGTGTGTACAAATATGGTAACAAATTTTGTTCGCCTACTTTACATCAAGTTGTGTAAAGGAACTGAAACATATGGGTAGGAGATATATTCACTTGGCTTACACAGACAGTCCCCGAAAAATCTGAATAAAGTCATGGCCTAACCCTAACCTGGTACACATACTACGGGAGTACATTCGCAACCGTCTGCATATTTTGCATTCCCTTTTATAGTTACTTTTATTGTTCTTTTTATTTGTGCAGGGACACTCTGATTGTGTCAATTGGCAATTGCGCGACCAGCATTTTTGCCGGCTTCGTGATTTTCTCCGTTCTTGGTCATATGGCGTTCAAGCAGAGAGTTATGGTGGAAGACGTGGCAGATACAGGTAAACCATAGGACTAATGTAGTTTCGTTAAAGAAAAAAAAGTCATAATACGAAGTCGTCGAACACGTCCGACATGCTTAGAATTTAGAAATCTGAGCTTTACGATCAATGTTGCGAATTTCTTCGCCTCTTTATCGAAAAAACGATCTAATTTAAGGAAATAAATAGTGAAAACACACCAGGTCTTTAACAGCCTGATTTAGATCTCGACGTACCTATCCGATTTCTTATTAAAGCCCTTCTGCTCTTCTTTTTGAGCCTTTCTCCTGTCAGATAATTGCCAATTGATGTATGTTTTTGACATCCTCAGTCAATAGTCTATGCTGTTCAATGGTGCGTAGAAAGAGGTTCACGCAAGGCAATTTTTCACCTGGAATCCTTTCGTATAGATAAACGTTTGAACTTGGGAAACGCCAAAATAAATAGTGATAATGCACCTTGGCGTTGAAAGCCTAAATCTTTAACAACTTGTCATATTTAAACGTGACTTGTATACGCATAAGCAACGATATATTAAATTACCGCGATGAAATGGAATAAAAAAAAATTTGTTCAGGTTCAATAACAGCTATTTCACTGTAAAGTATATTAAAATTTACAGAATTCGATGAAAAATTGACTTAATATATTTTTTTTATATATAATATTTATATATAGTTCATATTTTTTTATTTAATCTATCATTAACAGCTTGCTGAACATATAGTTTCATTTATAAGGTTTCAAAATTTTGTAACTGTTTTTTTACAGGGAGACTTAAAATCAAAAACAGAGCTCCTAAATGTCTAATTACTTTTATGCAAATGGCGGGAATTATCAAAATAGGTTTAGATTTAAACTTCTGTTTGAGTATGTTTTATTGTACCTGAAAGTTTCAGGAATCTGGGATATTTTGCACAAAAATTCGGTTCTCTATACTATAGAATATGTCCAAAATGACCTTATCGGCGTTCGAGAAAGACTTGCAAAGTTAAGAACACTGCTTGTATTCTGTCTAATCAAATAGCGTTGCAAATACTACAGTATCATTATCTGACTGCATCAGTAAGCTGAGCCTTAATTTTACATTTTATCATCATTCGGTGTTACAGGTCCTGGACTAGCATTCGTTGCTTATCCACAAGCAGTTGCTTTGCTTCCTGTACCGCAGCTTTGGTCGATTTTATTCTTCTTCATGCTGTTGACACTCGGATTGGATAGTCAAGTTAGTCCTTTATACTTATGGTCGCTAAAAGGTCTGTTGTTTCTTTTGAAACGGGAAAATTCCGCAGTATAATATGCGATCATGTGCAACTGCAATATTTACCCACCTTGGAAAAAAAAGAAAATTTTTAAACGTTTGATACTTTTCAATTGTAAATATAATTGCATATTTAATCAGATAAAGACTGAGGCAACATCGATGATATCTGCATATATTACACTAATGTTATGTCAAAAAGTCTTCTTTCCAGTCGCCGATGCTCATTGACGGGGTCCTACTACACACTTGAACTTATTTTTTTTTTTAACAAATTTTCAACGCGAATCCGCGATTTACTTTCAGTACAGAAATAATTCACTTGCTTTTGTATTTAGTTTGGAATGACTGAAGCCGTACTGACGGGATTTATCGATGAATTTCCAACACTTCTTCGACCTCACAAAGCAATCTTTACCACCCTAGTCTGTGTTGTCTGTTTCTTGATTGGATTAATTATGGTTACACCGGTATGAAATAGAATTCTAGAATTTTTTGTGTTCAGAGAAACCTTTGTTTTTGCTACTTTTTTTTGAAGCGATTTCTTTGTATAGTTATCCAGTTACGGTAATGTTTTTCATGTAATTCATATACCCAAAATACTCAATATTCAAGTTGATGCAATCTGAAAATGTGCCCAGTATTCAATGCTTCATTTTATATATACTATTTTATAGTTTATAAAAATGCCCTTTTCAAGTAGACTTGTGATATAATTAGGCTCTGTACAGTCGAATGGCTTTTTACCCATTCACGCAGTAAAGTCACACTTGCTCGAGAATCTTTTTGAAGACATTTATGTCCCAACAAAAACTATAATTTTGGAATCTTTCTAACAATTTATTATAACAGTAAAACCTGTTGAAATATCGACTGTCAGTTTAAATGCGTTTAATATCCCATTTTTTCACTTACTAAGACGTATCTCTATTTTATCAAAAAGCACCAAGATTATTCTCTGATTAATGTTGTTAAAACATAGTCCACAATATTTTCTTTGATTGTATTACCCCGAATACTGTTCATGAAGTGTGGAATTTTTACAGTTCTTTCCTTACGATATTTTAAAATTTCAGGGAGGATTTTACTGGTTCAATTTGTACAACTGGTATTCGGCATGGTATGGCCTGCTATTTCTGGCTCTGATGTTTGTGTTGGCTATATATTGGGGATATGGTAAGTACAATCTATGTGCTTCTTGGAATTCGTTCTCTATGCCTTTCAATTATCTATTCATACAACTCTCTTTTCCAAGCTCTAACAATTACCCCAAAAGAATATATTTTGGAAAACACCAACCCCTCAGACAACGGCTTGAAAAATTCGATATTTCATTTCTGTTATATATATTGATACGAGTCTGTGTGTGTGTGGTTAATTCCAATTCATGAAAGTACGTCTGCCGAGTGTTCAAATAATGTTATTTCACGATCTCTTATGGTCATGGTAATTTGAAATATGAAAAGTTGTTTTCACGTCGGTTTTAGGTTTTCTGTTCACGTATCGTTGGAGGCTGGATAAAGACATTGAACTTATGTTGGGTAGGAAACCAATGTGGTATTTCAGAATCTGCTGGGCTTTTGTTACACCGGTCATGCTTGTGGTAAGTAGCCAATCAGTGTGAGGCTAGATTTTAGTAGGTTCTAACTATAATATTATACCTCTGTCATTGTCTGATTTCAATGGGGCAAAAAGCAAAAATGAAAAATAGACTACAAAACACAGTAGATGAGAGAATTTGCTCAAACTAAAGTCGATGCAAAGTTACAGGTAATCACTGGAATGCAAAGAGACTACAATTTCATGTATGAAGGTGCACTCACTCAGAGGGAAGATACTCTTCTCTGAGCAAAATCACAGGGGCTACTGCTATGCCAAGAGTTATGACTGTTACTTTCAGTCCTGACACTGTGGAAATAGCTTGTCGAAATGAGGTGGAGTGATTTTCAAGTTTACAGAGTCGAAAGTTAATTTGGTTGACACTACAAGAGCCGGAAGTTGAATTTCAACATTAACTGAACTTGAAGATTGCAGACGATATCGTAGCCAAACCTCATTATTATTGAGCTGTATTGTTTGTATCTGGAGTCATAATTCTGAATTTTGTTTACCGGAGTTAGAGTTTCTGAGCATATCGAAGTCGAATGGACATGAAACCATTCTCCAATAATAAAGGCCCTGAACTTCCAAGTAACTGAAAACTAATATCTCAATTTACAGTTCGTCATTGTGATGGCATGTCTCAGCTATGGACCGATATCGTTGTCTGGAGAGGTATATCCAAAATGGGCGGATGACCTTGGTATGTGCATGTCAGTTACAATTGCAGCGGTTGTGCCGATATATGCAGTATATGCGATGATAAAAGCTGTGGTAAAAGGGGATTCGATTAAAGATGTAAGTATGTGTGCCGTGTATGCATTTGGTTTATCTCAGGAAAAGGTGCAATGAAGTTTTTGATAATACGAGCCCATGTGGAATTCATTTGACTTTTATCCTTCCACTCCTATAGTACGCAATAGCTCCTGTCTTAACTTATGAGGATATCAATCGTCGTAATCTGTTACATGTTAAAATAATTCTGCAAAAATTAAACCACTTCCAATACAAAACTGCAAGTTTTTGATTGAAGTACCTTGTGAATGGTACGTGTCGCACAGCCATTTAAAACATAAAGTTCGGTCACTTTTTATCGGATGCAATTCTTATTGTCACAGCTGTTCAAGCCGGACCCATCGTTCTGTCCAGCTGATCGAACCATTGCTTACGATCATCTTCATGGAGCTGTGAATGATCACAAGATGACTGCTTATGCCGTCAGTCCGTCTTCTTACCAACAAAAAGTGGATGATTCAATTCCAAACGCTTATCCTGAATTGTAAAGAGATACGTTTCTCATAATGTCTAGTCCTACTAATACTGAAACTTACCGCCCCGAAGTCAGCAGTAGAATAGTTCTAAAATATTGCATTAAATCATTTCTTTCTACATTTTCTATGATGTAAAAAAGGTTATTTGTAAATGAGAAATACGCGGCGCGATATCGTAACTCCGTTATCAGGAAAAATCAGACTATCGGGAAATCCCCTAGGATAATTATATATACACTAATATTAATAAGCTGTAATGGGCAGTGAATAAATATATAATATATGTGCGGTAAGTGTATTCAGTATAATGAAAAAATAACTATTTGTTACTAATCACGACTTTTCCGACGTTCTATGAATATCAAATTGACAACGGTGAAATATACTGAAAACGGTGATATATACTGAAAATAGATGTATAAAAAGTTCATTTTTACCTTGGAAATAACGTATAAGCTTGATTTTTTATGAATGAAGCGAAAACGGGGGTAAAAATATTAGTTTTTTTTGTTTGCTGTTGTATAGTTATTTTTTCACTATATAGTGCATACAGATAATGTAACATTGTAATTTTTATAAATTCAAATATATGAATAAAATACATAACACCTTGCACAGTAAGGCATCTTAAAATATACAGTAAGTATGAAAACAATGATGTGCTGGGATGTAGCAAGGTTTGGTATAGTATGTTGAAGATGACAAGGCATTTAGTGCTAGTCCACACCTAATAAAATACAAAATTGCATCTGGTATATGAAATGGCATCGTATAGTTGATTGTACGTTGCATATCACAGACTATACTTACATTACCGTGGTTTCAAAATTGAGCTTGGAAATACAATTCAAGAAGCAAATAAATAAATAGCACTTACTACAAAGTTAACTACTTCATATCTACAATTCATGATTAAGTAATAAAATAAAATGCGATCAGTCGATATAAAATTCTGATATTAGGAAGGTATATTTCGGAATTGATGTACAATTTATTCAGTGCAAATAAAATACATAAGATAATTGAGCGGAGTTAACACTAGTTTAGCACATTAATCTCCTGTAAACAATTCAGAGTTAAAGGAGTCGCATCAGGTGAAACGTCAGATATAGATAGATATACATAAGCAAATAGTTTGTTTCAAGCTATCATGTATCTAAAGCAATAAAATGTCAAATCAAATACGAGAATGTACAAAAAATTTATAAATTTACCAAGAGACAGGATTGAGGTTCATTGAATAATAAATTATTTCAATATAAATGAGCACATGATTCAACCCAGATCGACAAAAGTTCTATTGAAATAGCAAAGAATAATTATATACATAGATATGTACTTTACAGATATAAAAGAGGGCAAGCATTATTAACAGCCACACACTTTGGTATTATGATGTTCTAGGTATTTTTCTTCCCCATTGGGGTACAATATTCAGTTTAAAATAACATAAACAACTGATTTGCAGATTGCTACAGAGAGTCGAAAAAAGTTGAGTGAAAGCATTGCTATATTTTGTTCATTTATATATAAGTGCCAAGAACACGACGAACCACAAAATTTAGAATAGGCTGAGGCCCGAGCAATCTTCCCATCCATCTGTGGCTCTCCAAGTGGCCACGTGACGCCTTATTTCATAGCCAACAGCAAACCAGTGCTCACCGGGGATCTCAGTAGTATTGACTATTGCACATTTTGACACTACAAAATCCCTGTCTGTGGCGCGAATCTCTTCTTGAATATGGCGCAGGAAAGCTTCATATGAAAATACACCTGCGAACCAATTTCCCGCGGAAAAATTATCAACGGCGTGATGGAATATTCTTGAAATCTCTTCATAATCTGCCCTCCCAGATTTTATGAGATTTGTGATACTTTGGAGTAAGGACTTGAAGTTCCCATCCTTCGCTCGGCCCAGGCAATGTCGCAGTAATTGCTTTATGAATTCGATAGTAAGACGATGTTCGTGGCCCATGTTGCCAGTCTCTCCGGAAGCATCCACAAGAAAATATTTCAATTCTCTAATTCTTTGAAATAAATTAAATGCTGCATCGATAGGTGTCAATTGATGTGACAAATGAAAATTAACATCGAGAAATTCGATTTTTCGAACGATTTCGCAAATTTGAACATCATTAAGACGAATCGGTCCTGTGTTGCTGTGTAAGCCGATCATGCAATTAAACATCTTTATCACTTTATCAGGAATATTAAAAAGTGACGGGTTCGATAATTTGATTTCCCAGTCACGTTTACGAAGATTGAACGCACTACATATTGAGATATAACCGCATTCATCTCGTCCTTGTTCATTCGGGTATAATTTCACCTGGCCGTCAAAATACTTCAGACCGATTTTTAATAAACGTTCTCTCAGAAGATTCAAAGCGTAGTGCATAGGGACCGAGTCGACTAATACGAACGTCCCTGAATATTGTACCAAGGCATCACTTTCCGGCTGTATTGAATGACTGTGCAATGTTTGAGTTTGTTCAATAGAGTTGGTAGTCGAAATTTCGAGTATTGTGGTTTCCCATTCCATGGAAGTCCTTGTATTCTGGTTCCCATGTATGTCAATGTGCAGTGTTTGCGTAACAACAGAGTCATTGGTTAAAACTTCGAGCATGGTATTTTGCCTTTCCACATATTCGCAAGCAACGCTCGGATCCGAATTGTTTTCATCGTTCAAATTAATAAATCTTTGCCCGCTAATACAATTATCTGTTTCATCGCTCTCTTCGTCTGCCCGTTTCGCTAACAAAGCAAAGTTTGCATTGTCATCACTACTTTCTGAATGTGTACGTTCATGGGCCATTGCGAAAACAGCTCGAAGTTCAAACCAGTGACTGAGACACCGGCCTTGCCGATAAGGGACACGTAAAATATCTCAATAGCACAATGAAACATAATTTCCTCCACACGCACGAACTTGTCCAACTCTAGCCCTAAATCTGTGACTGCTTTCTGAAACCCTCTGTGCCCACTGGTATTTCGTAACAAAAATTTCACTTCCTGTTTCATGTAGGTGTCACATTCAGGTAAGATCCGTTCTGGCTGAGTGAATAAAACTATATGCACACACACAAATATCCTTCAATACCGCCTGCCATTTAAATTTTGCCAGACGATAAATAAATACAGTATAATAATCGCTAATTCATTTATACAGTGCCATTGTATAAAATAATATAGATGGATGGAATTTGATTTTATGCGTTCGTAGGCCGTTCTCATTACATACAAAAATACCACAACACAAAAACAATGAGTAACAGAAGGGATTTGAGAAAATTTAGAAACACGTATTTTGCGATCGACATCGTCACACTATTGATGACCGGTGACTTTTCAGGTACCCATGTACTCTCGAAATTTCCGCGTGAGTTTTTATTCACTATAATTTTATTCTATAAGTAATCATTATAATCATTTGATCTAGTTTCATTTTAATACGTGGGTGAACACAAAAATGAAAAATATCATTTCGTTCGATAACGAAAAACAAAAAATGGTGGACAACCGCAAGATGCTTAATTAATCTGGCATCATCTGAATTTTCTAACATATGGTTTTAATTCAACAATATGACGTTGAATATTTCGTGTCATATCATAATCGAAATAATATAACACGCGTAGTAGAACACGCGTCCAATTTCCCTTTTGTAAAAAGTAAAATTTTCAAAAAGAGTTTTGCTTAATAAATACGAATATGTTTTAAAGGACACAAAACAGATAAAATTTAACTTTAATTTAATTTTTAACACGTAAAATCAAAAATTTACTGCGTGCTCAAAATACATTTAAATAATTCACCTAATAAAAAATATCAACAGGAACACTAATTTTTACGCGTGGGGTTAATGATGAAATTTTCTTATTGTGGTTATCTTTATTCAAAGCGTTATAACAAGCTTATTAGTCCGGCTGTTTTCAATCTGGTATATTTCCTACTTCGGGACTTAATTTATTCGAGATGTTGGACTTTTTTACTATTTTGAGTAAAGGTGGATTTGTGCTTTGGTGTTACACTTTTCAAGGCATCAAGACAAATATATCAGAGCCAGTTAACGCCCTGATAAAAGGTGTTATTCTTCAGGTAACGATTGGAATTTTTTAATTCTATGCATCTGCGCGTCAAGCACAACTAGGTACCGTACCGAGCTAAGGATTATTTGAAATTCCAAGTATAGAATTAGCTACTACTTTGTTTTTGTAATTTTTAGTCAGAGGCAGAAACCAAACACCTACGAACAGTAACAATGTTTCAAATCTGCAAATCAGAAATAGGTAGTTAAAGTTTGATTGTTGTATACCGGTACCTGTCCGTACCTCCTGCCAATTTGCCATTGTTTAATGTGTAAATAAATGCTGGAATGAGGGGTATAGCGAAGTACACGCCGTACCATAAGTGTCTAAATAATGCCAAACAAAAATGTTATGTGAAAATGAATGCTGAGAGGGCTTAAATAACGCAAAACGAAATATAATATCTGAATGTAAAAATAGAACCCAAATTGCAATAAATATACTGGTAAGTCTGTCATGTCGGAACGCACAGTACCCATCTGGCATGCCCTGTTTAGTTGAAAATTGAGTGGTTTTGATTTGACTAAACGCGTCTGTCAAGAATTCTATTCTTCACAAAACAGATGTTTTTAAAAAAACACCAAAATTTCATATCAAATTTTTGTTTGGCATTATTTGACTAAGCATTTTCGGCGCTCATTTCACATCAGATTTTTGTTTGGCGTTATTTCACTAAGCAGTTTTGGGATCTATTTTACATTACATTTGTTTTGACGTTATTTAAACACTCAAGGCATGTACTTTGCTAGACCGGAAATGGGAGTAGTGGAGCTTGGAAAATTCATTCCCATATCATATTTCAAATTTGCATCATTTTTCCAGGTTTTCCCAAACTTTTTTGTGTTCGTTGGTTTTTTGTATGGTTTTTTTTTTCTGGGAAACTGAAACAGACTTATACTATACTTATCAATTCTCCATATTTTCAGGAGCGAGGTGGAAGTTCTCGCTTTGATCATGGATCATTAACATTAAAATATAAACTTGACAATGAATTTGAACTTGTGTTTGTGGTAAGTTGGATAATTCATTTTGTATATGCTTTTTACCTCAAACTCAGCCCAAGTCTAGCTTATCAGAGGGATTTAATTTATTTTACAAAGCTTGCTTACATCAGGAAGATTATGTTTTTAATAATTGAATATTTTTTTTTTTATTCATGGCAATGTTGAGTTCGCTGTTTTGTTCACAATAAAACTACACCATTTCTCCTTTCTGATTAATTTAAATAGTTGAAGATCTATTTGTATATACATCATGATTTACAGAGAAAAAAACAGGATTTTTATCATTTGAATTCTCAAATATATATATTATCCCAGAGCACTATTATTTTTAAACTTCAGTATTTTGTATTTCAGTATTTATTTTTATATTTCTCTATTTTAGCATTCATGTTTTACATTCGTGGATGGGTCCCATGATCGTATGTTTCGGTTTTTCCCAGTTTTAGTTCAGTGATGTTTTTTGTTTTGCCATTAGGTTGGTTATCAGAAGATTTTATCTCTGACGTATATTGACAAATTTATCGACGATGTCCACCGTACTTTTAGAGATCTTTACCGGCAAAAACTGGAAAATTCTGGTTTTATCAAGTTGATCAAAGAGGAGTTTGAATATGGAGAAAAATTTCTCAAAATGTTAAAGTAAGCCCATAATTTTTTTTCGTGATTTCCTTATCATTATGCATAGCAGTTGCCATAGCAGGTTCCAATCTCGAAATGAGTGAATATGCATGAGTGGATCACTGGAATTTCTGACAGATTTTATCGCCCATGTCTCTGAAGTTTATTTACATCCCACTTATTCACGAGTTATGCTCCAAACAAGTTTTTTGCAGGCATCCTAATATCTAATGATATGTAGGGAGCCATTCTTTTTGTAAGTACCAAAATCTGTACAATTTGGCATTGCCTATCAATTTATTACACTCTGTGTAAGACAGTGGGCACAGGGTTCAATCCCAATATTTTTAACCTGTGATGTCAGCAGAGTTGAGTCTAACTCAGGCGGGTAAGGTTTTATAACCAGGGGCTGGCGGGTCATGTAAGTGTGACGTAAAAAGTTACATTTTATGAACAATATTTACAGTGTTACAAAGCAAAGGTGGAAAACAATATGCCTCGTGCCAAAACTAAATTTAACCGCAATTTCAACAAATTCTTGAGCTATTTTTAGCTAAAACATCAAAATTTGATTTCAGTTTGGTTGTGGCAGCTTCAGGCGGGCCAGATTGAATTACGCAACGGGCTGGGTTTGGCCCACGGGCAGTACTTTGCCCATGTCTGGTCTAACTGCTTTGGCATGCCTGAGATAGGGGACAACTTTTTAAAATGAATATGGCCCTCTCGTTGTGTACATATATTCATATATCTGGCCATGCTTGTCTTATTGTTAGTTTTAGGTGAGTTATAAATGACGTTAATGATATTTCATCAGGGCTGCTGAAGCAATTAAAGTGCAAACTAAAATGAAGGATTTCCATGAATCTGAAAAATCTAAGAAAACTGTCAAATCATTGAAAATGGACAAGAAAGAAAAAGATAAAAAAGTTGAAAATGAAGTTGTTGCTCCAGTTGTTGTTAAAGGTTGGATTGTTAATCGATTTTTACCCTCAATGTCGACGATTTTTAGCTAATTCCATATTGTGAAGTATCATTCTTGAGTTCTATCATTCATTCATATAGTGGATCCCAACCCCTTTCCTGAAATTCCTCTCTCACTGAGCATAAAAATTACCAATTTATTCAATCTTCAATTGATTCTTAGCTGGTGTTATGCACAAATCACACTTCCGTTTTTGTGCAGCCCAGTTTATAGTGTATGAAAAAATAGGTATTATAGTAATAATAAAGAACTAAATCATTTTAGTATTCCCCAGGAACGCCGAAATTCCTCCCTGGAGAGATTCTTTCACGATTGGGAAATGTGGATAAATATATTAGACTATGATCCTATATCTTGATTATACAGGGTTTCCAAAAAGTTTCGCCCGATTTTATGGCAAAATCAAATGTAAATTCAAATAAATTTTATTGTATGATAGTTGATAAGTACAACATCCAACATCTATAACATCCAATTCAATACAGGTTGACTATAAATCTTTTCACAATTAAAAAATAAATTATCATTTGGTTTTGAAGACTTTATGATCGGGCGAAACTTCTTGGACACCCTGTATGTTTATGCAAAAGCATTTTCCATTCACAAGTAGCAATCTCAGAGGATGTTGTTTCCTTAGTGGTGAGAAGGTGAAATGCTGTAAGAGACCCAATGAGATATTTTATGTCCCATATATTTATTATTTAGCCTATATACAGTATTTCTAGCATTAATAATCTCTAGTATCAGCAAAAATTTGTAAAACAATTAATATTCTTGTTTAAAACTGCTCAATTTGTATTTGATTTTTTTTCTGATTATACAAATCGTTCTATCATCAGACATGATGTAGGTTTTCACATGAATCACTATTATCCTGGTGTTTGAAACTATGAAACAAGCAGCTTAAATTCATTATTTATAAGTTTATTTTTATATTCTAATTCAATTCACTCAAAGTATTACATTTTCAACCTATTTATTTTATCGTAGCGAGTCCAAAAGCATCTCCAAAAGCCAGAGGAGGTAAAATAGTTGGATCCACAGAGTCTGACGAGGTTTCGAAAAACCGAGAAGCTTTCATTCAACGACAACTTGGGGGAGGAAAGAAAAAAGAAGCGTAAGATCTTTAAAAACTCACCGTATATTTCTTTTGATTATCAGCTAATAATGATGATTACAGCAGTAATGGTGCAACCTGAGATATGCTTGCCTTAAAGATTAAGCTATGCAGATGCTAGTACGAGTTCTCGTAAAGCAAAACTGCAAATGGCTCATTAAATCAGTTTTGGTTTAATTGGTCTCGTAAGCGAAGTGGTAACTGTGGTCATTCTAGATGCAATAATCGGCAACTTTGGGAGGCGCACTTTTATCAGATCAAAACAGCGGGGTTCGTCCTGTCACATTTCACATGCTATTTCGATGGAAAAGATTATGCTTTTCTTATTTATCTTTATAATGCTATCAAACATCCTTGTGCAAATGCTACTTACGAATTCGAAGTAGCAAGTAAACAAGGAGAAAGGACTTCTCGTTCATTAAATAATAAGCATATTCAATGTTGGTCTTCCCTGCATTTTAGTCCAAAGAAATCCGAACCTAAGCCTAAAGGCAAGAAAGCTAGAGTGTGGGAGAATGGAGGAACAACCAAGGATGAAGCAGCATATGATTACAGCAGTAAAACAAATGGGGATTCAGAACAACCACTTGTCAATGAACGGCAAGAATTATTGGACGTAGAAGTAAGTTTTTGGTTGTTTATTTCTGTCACGCAAAAACGCCCAATGGCGACGTAGCACGTAGCCATTGAAATTAAAGCTGTGCCTGGAATAGGTTATTCTGAAAGAGTAGATGCTCGAACAGGGCTTTAAATTGTGGAAACAGAATAGTGATTTTGAAGATGTAAGCCAGTCTGCCAACTCCAGATTAAAGTCTTTATACTATTATCAAAAATTTCTCTATAGTTTAGTATCGAAAGATTTTGCTAGGTTTAAACTCTGGCAGAACATACATTTGATCATTGTGACTTACTGACTTTATACAAAAATTTGCAACATTAGCTTCCTCTGTTCATTTTCTCATAACTTTATGACTACCCCAATCCTGGGAAAATACCTAAATTTAATCTTCAAGCTTTTAAGTTTTTTGAATTATCGATCTCTTTCTTAACTATGAACAGCTTGCAATGGTGGGAACAGCAAGTGGAGCAATAAAAGATCTCGAAGTAAATGAAGATGATAGCGATGATGAAGATGAATATGAGGAAGAGGAAGTTCAAAGGTTGGGTCAAAGTGCATTTCTTTATTGAAAATGAATGATACAAAAGTCGCGCTTTTAAGAAAAAGTTCCACATAATCTTGTTTGAACAGAATTCAAATATTTGCCCTTTCACAGCAGTGTTTGCTTTACTTTCCTGTATTTCTATTATTTAGTATTGGTCATCCCTGATACAATCTTTTTAGCAGCCTTGCCCGCCCTTGACCTCGGCTGAGGGTTTATCATACCGGTACTGCTACGCTAGTACCTTAGTGTCCTTGTATTTAAGATTTGCTGTCTTGTCTTAATCTTTTATCGACTAAATTGAACTGTATTTTTAGTAAAAAGTCCTCTGGAATGTTTGGTGTCTTCCGTGGTCTGGTTGGGTCGAAAGCTCTAACGAAAGAGAATCTGACTCCTGTTCTTGATAAAATGCGAGATCATTTGATTGGAAAGAATGTTGCTGCTGATATTGCTGATAAATTATGTCTATCTGTTGCTGGAAAACTGGAAGGAAAAGTGTTAGGAACTTTCAGCTGTGAGTTGTATATATTTCAAATGTTGGATTCTTTCAATCATGGAATGTGAACATAAGATATTGCTTCTGGTTAGAGAATTTAGGCACATTTATTCATTGAATTAGCGCAGTTGGGATTTTTCTGTGTGCTTTAATCTTTCTGAAACGTGTTTTTGTAGCAAAATTTTGCAAATTTGCAATATGGCGTCGGGGCATATTCTGACACATATTTTGGACCTCTAAAGAAATTTTGACTGGATTCTGAGATTTTGAAACAAACAAAAAAATTGGTGCATGTAATCCTTTTCACTGTAATCCTTTTCCTGTTTCACTGAGAATGCTTTGTTAACTAGGTGCTTTCGCTTGGGGATTAAGACTTCATTTCATTCAAAGTGCGAGTCCCTGGGAATTCAAAGTTTGAAAATTATGACTCCACATCAAGAGTATTATTCTTCATTGTGGGGCTACTCAATTTTTTTCGAAAGATCGATATAAAAATTATCTAAATGTCTGGAGTGCGGCCGTTTCAGGAAATATGCGTTGCGCACGAGAATTTTTGCCTGTTTAAGTATCGTTATAAATGATAATACTTTTTTTTAGCTGTTGCATCAACTGTAAAGCAGTGTTTGAATGAATCCTTGGTTCAAATCTTGACTCCAAAACGTAGAGTTGATATTCTTCGTGATGTATTGGATGCTCAAAGAAGCAAGAGGCCTTATGTTATTACCTTTTGTGGAGTCAATGGTGTTGGAAAATCCACTAATCTTGCCAAGGTAATTAGCGTTGATAGGGGTTGGGCTTGGTAATGAAGTGTTTTGACTCGCAATAAAACTTTATTAATGTGAACTATGGATGCCAAAAAAAGAAAAAATTTAAATCTGGGAATTACATGTAACTAAATTCATTACACCTTTATGTGTAGTAGTTTATCCAAATGTGTTTAGGAAGTGTTCAAATTATTATTTAATTCAATTTCGAAATATTTTGGTTTCTGCATTCAAATTGTGATCTTTATCAAATTATATGGATTAATACTGCGAGAAAGTCAAATATATATAATGATTTTTGCTGCTGCAAATTATAGTCATTATGAATTTCGTGAATATATCGTTATGAGTTACCAGATGTTAATCTGAGTAACATATTGTTTTTATCCTTCATGAATTGTAAGATGATTTATGTTTTATCACTGAACTGAAAACAGTTTCTCATCGGTAGAATTAATGGTACTCCCATAGTATGTGTACTAGGTTAGATTTAGGCCATAATTTTATTCCGATTTCCCTTATTTTCGTTATATTACGAGTTCGGGGACTGTCTGTGTTAGCCAAGTGAATATATACCCCCTGTTCATAGGTTTCAGTCTTTTACACAACTTGATGTGAATTAGGCGAACAAAATTATTTACCTCCATATGGATACACATACTTCTGGAGCGCCGAATTAATTTCCTTTAAACCAGTGATATTTATTAATTTAATTTAATTCACTGTTTTTTCATGACTAATTTTTGTTTATTTAGATCTGTTTTTGGTTGGTTGAGAACGGATTTCGAGTCTTGATTGCTGCTTGTGATACATTCCGAGCTGGAGCAGTAGAACAACTTCGTACTCACGTCGCTCGTTTGAATACACTTCATCCTGCTGAAAATCATGGAGGAAGTAAAACTGTTTTTCTGTTCGAAAAAGGTTATGGGAAGGATGCTGCTGGAATAGCTATGCAAGCTATCAATGCTGGTAGGTGTGCATTTTGTAGAAATTTCAAATAATCTGGTTTATTTTTTATATGATGTTCTCCCTCTTTATTCTGATCTGTACCAGTAGCTTCTACTTTAGGGGAGGACCAGTATCTCTTTGGTATTTGATTGGTTTATCACCATACACACAAGACGACATATTCATTTCCGTCTCTCTATGCCGTGCAATTTTACTAATCAAATTAACTTTGACATTCTAACTTGTTAGATTCCATATTTGTTTTTATACTTGAATAATATATGAAAATTATTTGAAACATATTTCTGTGGGCTCTGTAATAATACATTTTCGTAGGAATCATCGCTATTGTGATTCACACTTCTTGAAATGCTGCATTGGAAAAATATGGCAATATCATTGATTCTAAACTAGGATATGACAATTTTTCGACCTGGTGTTAGGAAATTTGTATAACAAATTTTGCTTCTAATTATCATATCATATTTTATATATTTTTGTTTTGTTGTATACAAAGCTGGGAACATTCAGTCGTGAAATGTCACTTGGACTAATTTTCGGAAAAATTTGATTTGTCTAGTTCATGTAACCCACCAAAGTCTTAAAAAACCCTGAGTGAGATAAATTTTTCACTGATTATGAAGTGCATATATATATATTTATTCCAAGATTTCCACAAACAGAAATCGATATTAAATATAGGTAATTTCAAACTCTTTTCTTGAAGCTCGGGATCAGCGCTACGATGTTGTGTTGGTTGATACGGCAGGCAGAATGCAAGATAATGAACCTTTGATGCGATCACTTGCCAAACTTATTGCAATCAACTCTCCTGATCTCGTTTTGTTTGTTGGTAAGTGGAGTTTAATTGTCCAAATTTTTATCCGATTCTTACTCTGAACACGGCTATGTGCAAGCAGTCATGTGAATACCTTGTTTACCTCCACACTCGAGTGTTGGATGTTTTTTCATGACTTTCCCACTTAACAAGGCAATGTGAAATGATACGCCTGGATAACTTATTACTTATCGATCTTGATCGGTAAGTATGTTGATAGGTACTTGTCTGTCTGTTTGTCTGTGTGTTAGATGCACGCGATATCTCACGAAAGATTTTGTATGTGCATTCATCATAGCTCGGATCAGAAGCCTATTGATTTTGGATGGATTATGTCGTATAATTAGCGAGGTATTAATTAATTAGTGATGGGACACACGGTGTCATTATGGAGTAAGACCACTGTTTTGGGGATACCCTAACCTTCGATCGATAAGACTTCGGTTTCCAACCGAATTCTAGTTTACCTGTTATCTTGAAGCATGTGGATGTGGGTTGACGTAAAATTCAGTTTGAATAAAAGCAGGGTATTTAGATAACCCCGATCAAGAGCAAAAGGAAGAGGAACCATTCCATATAGAATAGACCACATCAGTAATCACTGAAAATTATAAATTTCTGCCTCGAGTGATTGTGGTGGTTTATTGTATAAATCATTAAAAGATAGTTGATTTAAACAAAGAATAGTAAACACAAATATAATAATTAAGTACTGATACTATTTGATAGCCTATAGTAGATAGTTTTATGCAATTGATATAGTTCGCCATTCAGCTGATAGTTTTTTTTTGTCAGGTGAAGCTCTAGTTGGAAATGAAGCTGTTGATCAACTTGTGAAATTTAATCAAGCTCTTGCTGACTTCTCTCAGATACAAAATCCAAGACTCATCGATGGGATTGTACTAACTAAGTTTGATACTATTGATGATAAGGTAGGAATCCTACCATAGGTTTTTATAAAAATATCTTAGTATTTTATATACTAACTACTATGGCCGAAAAAACAAGCTGTAGGATCAGAGGTTCTCGTGTTTGTGATGCTATTTGAGTCAGAAGTGGAAATTTCATACTTTTAATGGTGATTATCAAAATTTGCTTTTCGGAGCTGGAGTCTTACAGTAATTAAAATTTCTTTCAACCTTTAGTCAAGAGTCAGTTCCACTTGTGTGAGTGAGAGTTGGGGAGTCTATTATTGAATAGATCTTAGTTTGCAGCTCTGCAGAAAACAGCTGTACTCAATCTTGTACGGGTATAAGAGTAATGTACAAAAGCTGGTCCTGTTCCATAAACAAAGAAGTTGGTTTTGCGAGTCCTGCAGTAAATTAGGGAATATTCGTGCTGCTTTCAATGGTGTTGTTTTTACATGTCTAGGCAGTTCAATGCTATATGAATGCTCCAGGAAATTCTTGATCAAAAGTTGGCTGGTTGTACAAGACAGACTATTTGTGCCACTACCACCATAATATGCAAACAAACTATTGCCATATTCATTGCTACTAAGTTTCCTATTCAATATATTTAGTTACTTTTTGTCTTAACTGTAGTTATGTTCTTTTCTAGGTTGGAGCTGCTATTTCTATGACCTATACAACTGGTCAACCAATAGTGTTCGTTGGAACTGGTCAGTCCTATCCTGATTTACGCAGTTTGAATGCAAAAGCAATTGTACATGCACTTCTCAAATAAATGTTGTGATTGATAGAAGATCATTGCCTCAATGAAAACCAAGCAGTTAAAATTTTGTCCACTTTAATGAAAGTTTTTTGTTATTGTTTAATATGAAAACGAATCTATTAAACAGGGATAATAACACTTTATGCCCTGTTTATGAGTTGAATGATAAAATTCCAAATAGTACTCAATATCGACAATCGGATTTTCTTCATAGATTACCTAACAATGTGAGAGTATAAATCTATCTATACAAAGGAAATACCTTTATTATTGCAGCATCTTATTTGTTCTCTGTTCTATCTTGTAAAAATGTCTATCAGTGGTGTTATCATGTTATCTAGAATTTTTTGTGCCAAATGTGATTCCGGATTTTTGACAGATATTATAGAGAGAAGGGCTTATTTTTTTTTTCTTTTGGTGGGGCCTTCGCCCAAATTTCAAAGTCAGAAATTACTCAGCATCATATGAATGATTTCTGACTATGTTGGTGTTTACAGATATAAATTATCATTGTGTGATCTGGAAAAATGTGTTAAAAGTTGCTGACTTACAACAAGTAGATTGGACCTTGTGATAAAACCTATATGGAGTAATAAATATGTTTGCATTTTTAACAAACATTCCATTTTAAAAATGGAATTTCCAATATCTTTTCCTACTAAATTTCCACTCTTGTAGCTTGGCATCAGACTGTCTCTGATCTCTGTGCTGCTGTAGAGTATGAAAATTCCCTTTGTTGTTTCAGCAACTTCCTGCGTTGTTCAGTGCTTTTGAAAAGAAATGCAGATGCATATACTGCTGTTTTATGTTGCAGGAATTTAAATATAATATATTGACGTGGTTGCCTCATACAGAAAGTAAAGCGTCTTGTGGGGATGGGGGATCTTAGTTGTACGGTGCGACGTGTAGTAGCCTTTGTTTTGACGATCTTAGGATTTTTACATTTCTCCCCTAAAAACGGGAAAGTTGGTCGCATCACAAACCGCGGTCTTTTTTTGGGATGCCAGTCCATGTCTGGTATGGGAATAGTTAACTTGAAAACCTGCAACTGGTCAGCCATTACGCGAGCCGTCTAGCATAATTATTTCTTCGAATGTGCGAATACAAACTTAGAATTCACTTGTGAATTTTATCAACTTCTGTACAAAAGAAATACTATAGTCAGGTGGTTTCTAATCTTTTTCGTTAAATTCCCGCACTCGCCTATTTTCAGACTTTTATTTCTCGCTCGCTGTGCATAAAACCAATTTTTAATGGATCCTTAGCCGGCGTTACGCGCATGCGAAATAAAGTAAAGAAAATCAGTAATACAAAGCAAAATTCCTCCACAAGAACGATTTAATGAATTTTTATATTATTTTTAATGGAAGATTATCTGATGTTACGCGCATAAGAAATAATAGTAAAGAACTAAGATATATTTACAAAGCAAAATTCCTTCACAAAAACGACAAAATTTCTTCCCGATTGGGAAATGTGGCTTTGTCTTTTTATAGAATTGAGTTATTTAGAATATTGAATGAATGAGCCCTTATTTGAAAAACCCCTGTTTGTTTACGAGTAGGCCTACTGCAAATTCATTGTTGCTGTCTTCGCATAGATAAACGGAACTGCATGTAGTAAATATTATCCATGCACAAACCGCAACTGACATTTTTAGGAATCACGTGCTACGTATCATTGTGCAGTATCAAAAAGATCGCAGACTTCCCTTCTCGAACAATAGCTTCACGCGAACGTATCTCTTATACAGTATATTTATAATGTTTAAAATAGGAGCGAAAACGACCGACTTCAAATGAAGCGGTTGACACTACCCAGGACAGTTTTTCAGAGTGTTCTTGTGTCGTGCAAATATATACACCTCATAACTTTGAATATTATATAATGCTTCATAATATTTAACCTAAAGGTATTTAGAAACTTTTTCAGACGATAAAATGAACGTGCACTGTTATCTTTTATTGTTGTTTGGATGGGCATCCATTATTGGAGGAACAGGTAAGAGTTTAGTTTAGGTTAGCAATTTAGTTTAGGCCAGGGCCTGCCTTTGACGAAGGTCAGAGGTTCAAAAGTCCATGTATATTGAGTTCATGGAGCACTAAAATTCGTTTAAATTTGATGGTCTCACGAAGACTAACCAAAAAGATCAATATGGACAATCTTGTCAAAAAAGAGACGCTTCGTTGGACACCGGCATAAGTTATGACGATAATAGTAATTTATTGGACAAGAAATGTATGATATGTGAACGATACGTATCGTTTTGTCATTACCTTGTTGTTGTGCTCGTTATTATTCTTGTTGATATTCTTATTTTGTTCTGAAAACATCGCTTTTCTGATTCACTACAGGACAAATTGCTGTAAAATTTTCAGCGGGTAAAATTTTTTTTTTTTTTAGAAATGTATTACTTCTATTTATTTCAAAAATTTCTGTGGGATTCGTTTTTGTATGTGATGACGTTATCAAAAATTGCGCGTAGTGCACACTGCTGCACTGGTAATCACTGTGACAGATTGCATACCCGTACTACGGCGATTGCTTGGCATATATATCAGTTCGCCATTACGTATCTTGATTTTTCTCTTTAATTTTTTTATTAAATATTTAGTTCGATTTTATCCTATTTATCACGTTCTGTTAGATTAGACTTCCCCAGGGGTGCCGTCGCTCGATAACCAGTTTCACCCTGAAATGCGATCTTTTTGTATTTTCTTTAATTTGTGTATGTATAGTTCGTGCTTTCAGCATGGCGAAAAAATTAATTGCTGATTACTACTTCGTTTTAGCCTCTTCGTTCATATACTTTAGCTTTCTTTGCTTTTTATACTCACTCAATAGTAACCATCCTGTTAAAACCAAGAGTAGCAGCTGACCACACTCACGTCATAATGGGCAAAATCCTATTATATACAATATACATGATATCGTGCACAAGTATTATATTTCCAATGCCATATTATTGAGTATATAGGTACATACGAGGCGTATAAAAATTCAAACGTCTGTAACACTGTTAATGAAGATATTGCTTAAACATATGACACGTTTCTTGCAGTCACAATATCGGTCAATATTAAACTCGAACAAGGAAGTGAAAATTCCGATGAATCATACGACGAAGAGATTCAGATTCATGTGAGTTATTTTTGCAGCAATGTACAATGTACGGTTTTATAAGAGTAATGTTTAACCAGCATTTGTTAGTATTTGAAGTGGGACGAAAAATTATATGTGGACCTAAAACAGGGCTTCCCAACCTTTTTACGCTGTGGAGCCCTGAATTTTTATTCGAAGTTATTCACAAGCATTGAGATCTGTGGGGTCAGGTTACTCACTAATTAGGGATGGCGAAATCGAGTCTGGATTCGATTACAGAATCGAATCTCCGCGGAATCGACTAGAATCGATGCATTGGAATCAATTCTTAGATTAAAACTCGGATTGCAAACGATGTGTAACGTAACGTAACAATGTGTAACATACATGTATAAACTGCTTTACTGTTATGCTGAGTTGCTACGACGCCGCGAATTTCACTATACATACACCTATATTATATATATAATGCTAAAATCTGTTTTTATATAATAAAAAATCTTTGTGGGTTCTGAGGGATTCATTTTTTTGTGCGATTTTGTATACAATGACAGATTAAATACCCATTTATACTACTTAGTTTTGGCCTTCTTGTCCGCCCGTATATTTGAACATCGCTCATTTGTTTTTTCACATGGTGTGGTAACTTTGGTTAAGGAAGTATGTTTTCGCGGTAAAATATGCTTCGGAATCGAGATTCGGAATCGAGAATCGGAATCGAAAATTTAGGAATCGGATAAGAATCAAATACTTGTAAGCAGTCATACTTAGCAGCCTTACTCACTATGGAGTGCCATTTCTGCATTATCGTTCAAATGCATGCTCCTTGCTAATCTAAGCACTAATACAACAAGTGCTCTTTCGTTTATTTCAGTTTATCAAACAACAAATGAAAAGAGAAACAACTATAAAATGTACTTATTTTAATATAATTCGCACTTTATCTGCGGACCCCATGTAATCGCGCTGTAGACCCCGTTGGGAAGTCCTGACCTAAAAGCTTACCCACGGCCTTTTTTACAATATTCCTTGTAACGACAATTCTATAGCATATAGATTCTAGATACTAGATTCGAGCTTTCTGCTCAAATACTGCTTCAGTTGAGAATTAATTGCATATATTACAGGTCTCGTCTAGGTTCAATTGTGGAATATACAAAATTCTAACTCCTTATGTCTTGTCATATCATTATAAAAACTTTGCCCCATTCAAATTTTCAACATTGAAATAAGACCTAGTATTCATCTAGTATTATGTCGTATTATCATTTTCAAACTGTTCTGATTTTATTTCAACAGGGAGATAATCTGGATGGTAAGAAATTTTTTGTCGAAATACGTAGCCGTGAAAAAAGTTGAAAGCCTAATATTTTGAAGTCAAATGTGATGCTAATTTTCTTTATTGCAAAGCAAAATTTACTTAAACAGTTTTAGGGACAGGTCGTATTTAATAAGGAATAGTTTCATTACAACAGCGGTTCCCAAACTGCCTTTAAATGAAACTCAATTTTATGATCGTTAATGTGTACTTTACGCCTTTTGTTTGTAAACATGGAAATAGGCCTGAGGAATAAATGCAAAAGGTCAAATTTTCCTTCTCAAAGCTGACTCATTTCCCTTTGAAATACCTTAAAAATCACTTGTGTTCGCCAATTTCGGTTCAGCAAATAAATAAACTGCATCTCAGGAAATTGCGAAAGTAGTGTACACCTCTATTGTTACGTAACAACAGAGGCAGACACTACACAGAAAGCGACATAAAAAGTTCAAATGAATATATTGATCATATTATATACACAGCATTTCAAATAAAAAACAATAAAACATTTATATTAATTACAACATGTAAAATATTCAATCATATATTAGGTATGTTTAATACAATTATGTTAATCTTCGGGGCGCACTTTTCAAATCGTCGCTGCGCACTAGTGGGAAAATTACTTTGTTCCATTGTTACAATGTTGTAAATTGGTTCCATTACATTTGAACCCACGTACATTTGAACCCATGACAATTGCACCTGTATGCTATTGCACCTATGGAATTTTTTTTGTTTTTCGGATAGTTGAACGCATACTAACCCTAACCCATGGGTTTTAGCACCCGCATATAAATTGAACCCGTGGATATACACATGGGTTCAAATGTACGTGGGTTCAAATGTACGGTCACCTTGTAAATTGCTTAGATTTGAGGCGGGAAATGGAAGAGAGAATCAGCTTATTGCTAGAGCGTTTCCCCGGAAATCAGGTTTCCATAACTACAACATTCTATAGCGACAATGACATTACAATGAGCGTAATTAAAAGCGAACAAACAGCAAAGAGATCGCAGCTTCGGAAGACTTGCCACATCCGCAAACCACATACAAACCGAAAAAAAAAATATCGAAGTCGTATCCAGATGATCAATACAATTTCTGTAAGTGCTTTATTTTTATTTAATTCAAAACTACTACAAGCTAAGCAAATTTTATTATTGGACGCATAGTGGACCTATGGATTGTTTTACATATTGTTGTTGTTGGTTTGGTTGTGAAAAATCACATTCCCTTGCAATTATTGGACCAATTGATTTCGATTATAGCCTACTAGGAAATGGCAAGGTACCATAAGGCGCGATACCACATACTGAATTTCGCTGTTTTATTGTAATTATGGAAATCAGCTTACGTGTTACTTTGTCTCCGTATCCATATATTTGAAAGGTGGTTCTATGATCATTATTTTCATATGGTTTTGGCTTAAGTCGGCATAGGAGAAATATATACATAACGCATGATTGCCACTAGGTATATGTTCAAGTCGATGATAAATAAAGTACAACAGGTGTTAGCAAAACGATTTGATTTGCCGACGTTTCGAATTTCTTTCGACTTTTAAACCAACGAGTTCAGCAGTTTTTCCAAAAAGTGACATTTACGATTCGAAAACTAATCAATGCTGACACTGAAGGCACATGTCAGCAGATTCGCTCGTATTTTAGTGTGAAACTTATCTAGTAGGAATTGACGTCATACATTTGAACATGTTTCACTTAATCTAGCCTGCTGTCACCCACACAAAGAAAAAAACTATACAATTCTGGTGAGCAGCGAAAGTGCATTCAATCGTACACAGGCTTCGGCAAAGTGCAATGATATCAATCAAGAGCTCGGGATTATTTTTGACGGCCAGTTGTACAATGCTCTTAAAAATACCACCCGCCAACTCATAATAGAACAGAAGTCGATCAAGATGTGGACAGGAATGGAGTTTTCCCCAATTGTAAGTAAATCTGAGTTTTCACCGAAGTTCATATTATAACATTAATATTCGAAAGTATCGATGTCCGTTCAACTTTTTGATTCTAGTCGTTACTGCCGCAATAGGCTGGAATATGACACGTACTAATTTCACTTAAAAATAAAGCAGTTATTTATAAATGGTAGTGTTTTGCATTATGCAGACCTAACATGAGTATGGAAATTTATTAAAAATGAGAAGTTATCATTCACGTCACTGTACCCGAAATTCCCCAGCATTTTATGTTCAAATTTATATTCCAAGGACATTTACTTTCAGAAAGATAAAATCACCTGTCCAGTTCCTTCAAAGTTTGGAAAATGGCGTCCAAATAATAGGTGGAATGGAATGGAATATATAAATCTCACAGCAATTTATTTGCACATCGATGATACTGACGACGGAATGGTAAACGCAGAACCATCCAAACTCTTGTACAGCGTTTTGTGTCAACCTCGTGAAGATCATAACGATGTCTCCTAAATTCAACAATAAAGGCATATACTTGACGGCATCACACTTTATTAATGGCACGTGAGCAATAAACAGTTGAATAAGCATACTGAAAAAAAGAGATAAAGACAAATATATATATTATACTGATTTATATCGTATTTCAATCGACAAATCGCGTCGCGAGTTTTCAATATATGGAGCATCGCACATAAATAACGGTATTTATTAATTTTGTTTCAAACAATTTAATTTTCTGTATGAAATACGATATTCTGTACAATATCCATTGTTCGTAGAGATTGAATGCACTGTTGAATATTCGTTATATATTTTTCATTCCACTCTATTCTCTGTTCTCCAAATGTATAGGGTGTCCATATAGTCTTAAAGTTGCAAAGGGAATTTATCAATACCATATATTGTTTTGGCCTTCAAGGATGCATTAAATGAAAAAAAATACTTAAACAATTACTGATCAAATACAGCAAACCTGGTTAGGATATATTGAGAACTGACTAAAGAATTTAAATTGTAAAGGAACTTCATGGACACCCTGGCATATTAAATTTCAAGTTTATATTTCTTTAATATTGTTCCAGCATGAACTTGAGTGTAACGAAGTTGTATCCTTGTGTATGTTTTTCTTGATTATCTTTAATGGTCTCGTTTCTAATCGATTAACGAAAGAATATACAAAGAATTGATTTGATTGCGTTTCTCGTTTTACTTGCGGGCGTGGCATGATTTTTTTATTTCATCAGTTACCAATAAAGCTATTTGAGTATAAAACTTTTGAATTGGAAGGACGATGAATGTCAAGCGGGGAGCGATAGAGTGTTGGTGCTGAACTACTTTAACCTTTTTATTCCTAGTTAGAAATTTGTAACAAAAGACGCGAGGGCGGTTTCATAAGTCATGGAACGATTATACATCTTAAGTAAAACACAATAGAGCAGAGTATATGAAATTATTATTTAGAAGATGCATTCCGTTATCAGGCTTGTTATTCAGAATGGATTTTCCGTGCGTGATAGATAATAGTCTTATAATACATTATAAGAAACTGGCGGGACGATCCGCATGAAACTTGGCATATTCGAAACCAGAGAAAGTTTTATTTGTGATTTGAAGTAGGGAACCTGTCACACACGAGTGATTTTGTGGCGTAGAGTCCGTTTGGCGTCGATTCTGTAATGGGAAAGCGTTTGTCCGACCACTTGGAACTTTTTCGAGTAGCTTTGGCGTTAGAGGCTGTTTAACTAAATCGTCATATTTAGACATTACTTCTGAATTTTAAAGTAAACGACGTCGATAAATTTTGCATGTCTCGTTGTACACATTGTCCCATTTAGTAGACACCAAATCTAAATTTTCATGAATCTAATCATGTTTATTGAATTGTGTTTCAATGGAAATTCCATGAGATGGGACAGAAAGTAGTTTCCTTGGACAAGCATGGGGCATCGTCACGCTAATAGCCGAATTGCGTAAGTCATTTTTAGCAGTTTTGAGAAAAACGTAAAAAACTTCCTAATGATATTGTTATGCCATTGAGAGTCAATAATTTGCCATGGTTCAATTTTTTGATCGTAGCCGGATTTAAGTTAATTTGTATGACGCAGTTAAGTGACGTCATAATGGCGCACTGTGACTTAGTCAGGAATGTGTCTATGACTTGGGGACATACGCAATTTTGCAACTTTACTATATGCACCAGTCCTGAAAACTAAACATTCCAAAAACGAATGTAATTTTCAGTATCTACCATGTCTAATCCCAAAAATAGCTAATCAGTTTCAATTACATTATAACACGTTCTGCACACCCACCGAAATAAGACTAAGAATAAATATAATGAATAAAACAGCAATGCACCCAATATAAAAGCCAACCAAGGTGAACTGGACTCGGACAGTGAACATCACAAGTGCACGTCCTCCTATACTGTAGTATAAATTCAAACTAATACGCGCTAAGCTAGAATCCGAGATGCAAAAACTCGAAAGGGGGCATGACGCGTTGTCGCCCCGTTTGAGAGAAATTTCATCTACAAAAAACCAACAGCGTCGTTTTACGATCGCGCATATTGGTTTCCCAGTCAAAACGATATTATTCTGTGCGTTATCACCGTACCGCAATTAACACCGCCTGACTTTTTTGACTTCACGATATGGTATCTTTTTTTATTCGGCGCTGATAATTATAAATAAGAGTGCGTGATTGTTGATTGCAATTCCGGAAGGCGTATTTTTATTTCTCTCCATGAAACAGACATGTACGAATTTTACCGCCGTTATGGGCACTCGAATAGAGAGAAGGAGACTTCCTTTTCTGACTCAATCACTTTCATTAATACAAAGTACAGCGCATTGAAAAGCAAAATATAATTTATTAGCATTGATTTACAACGAGTTACGGGTAAGAATTTACCGACGGCTATCGCTAACTGGTAGCAACGATAATTGTGTAAAGAAAAATTTCCTTGCCTTTTTGCGTCATATTTTTCAATCCCTAATTTTACATAAAGCGTGTCAACACCGTTTTTGTAAATTTAGAAACGTCGAAACAAGTAAGTGAGACAAATATATATATATATTTATTTTACGTTATTTGTATTTATTTTACTTTTATGTATTATTATCAACACTTGATATATGAACCATGGAATATCATACTGTTTTTGACTGTTTTATTTCGACTTGGGGGAATAAACAGGAAAATATCCATATCTATTCAACACAAATGCTGATTTTTAGGTTTCTCGATCTCGCCAAATTTAACGAAGCGCTTTCGCGACGAATCGGAACAGAAAAAGCGAAAGAGCGATTGATTACACGACGCCAATACGTCGCCGTGATAATTAATGTTGCGATTATCAAACAGTAATATGACGACGGAAGATATATTGCGTAATAAACTAACACAACTTCGTCTTTTCGGCATCGGTGAAGCGATTCAGACGGCAGAGAAACAACAAAACGACGGGATTTTCCGCGGACCGGTAAAAATCCTTTGCGGACCGGCGGTTAGGAACTTAAGAACATGTGTGAACACTGTTTATTTCATGTCTGATTTCGGAGCTAGGCGAGGCGCTTGCATTGCACCCGAGAAGTTCTAACGAATGTGAAGATTAATTTCGATAAAGTAACTATTTGTAATTATTGCTGTTTTGATTAAGGCAACCCCTCACCGGGTTAGGCCCTCGACAGCAACGAAGCAAGAAGAAAAGAAACGAAGAAAAAGATGAATTACGCCGAAGCCGCCTCAACAACGTCTACACCTACAAGAGAAGAAACATCTGCACCGACTACACGACCCCGCACTCTGTTCCTGACTACCACCGAAGACCTGGACTTCCCTTGATTGTTCGACATCCTTAAGACCGACTCAACCACCTGCAACTACGTCGACCACATCACGGGACTCTTCGAGGGAAGAAAAGGTCAGTGGATATGCACCTTTGCCGCCACCGAAGACCCCAACTCTAGCTGCCGCGATCAATTCTTGCACGACACAAAGGGTCAAATAAGAGTTTCAGGCGGTACTATTACGGTATCACTGCCAACCGAAGCACCAGTTCGAATATCCGTTCGATGGATACCGGGAGAAACGTCCTACAAAAAGGCTGTGGCTACAATCGAAAGACTGCAGTGCGGAAAAGTGCGGAATGCCACCAGAAACTGGTACAAAGGTACGACTATTTATAATGGATATACTTCTTTTTTTATAGAAAATTTTAAAAAAGACCGGTTACCTGATTATTTGATGATTGATGGAAAGAGTTGTAAGACGTATTTACCCCGAGAGTTGTATGTGCCAACCTGCGGAAGGTGCTTGAAGCCCGGTCACAATTTCATTGAATGTGAGAGCGAACCCGTTTGTCGCTATTGCAAAGAAATGGGGCATATTCTAAAGGATTGCCCATCCAAACGGAATGATTTTCCAACAACTTCTGGATATACATGGACCATACCAAAGCGAAGACGAACGCAGACAACCAACCCACATTATTCGGAATTACAAACCAATATCATTCGAAATGCTTCACAACCTGCTGCAACTTCAAACAACTCAACGGAACTACCAAATGACGTACAACCTACTGTGGAATTACAAATGACGCACTACCTAATATGGAGCTACAAAATGGCGCACAACCTAATATGGATATACGAGAATTACAAAGCACAGTCAACCAAAACGTCTTACAACCTGCAACAACTCCAGAAAACTGCTCGCACAACGCCACAACCAACAACAAGCAAGGCAATTCGATGCCAGAATCTGACTTCGTCTCGAAGGTACATGAGTTCTCATCCTCCTCAAACTCCGATGATCTAAAAGAAATAAGTAACTGGTCAGAGTGCGAAGATGCGGGGAGCGTTTTGAGCCCTCTATCAACACCGCCGAACCTACCACTGCCCAAACAAACAAGGCAATCGTCGAGATTGAAACAAACGTCGACGATAGGCAACACTCCTTTTCATCCTCCATCAAAAAGTAACCCGTATGTGAGAGTGATGGTGCGAAACATCCAGGCTCCGGACATATCAACCTCTTCCGTCTTCAGCACCACACCTGATGAAACATCCTCTGCACCAGCAGTTCTGGAATATAACAAATCACAATCAAATACCGTGGACTTAAATGAATCAAATCTCGACAATTCGGATTATGCTAATAAAAGAAGCCGTGAAGAAACGTCATCAGACTCGTCATTTTCGACCACTTTGGAATTTAGACTTGTTGGCAAAAAGAAAAAATAGTTGTAAGTTAATTCGGACCCCACAAATCAAAATTCTGTAACCTGGACATTTAATTCGGCCTTTAAACATCGAGCGTAAAACAAACTGCCCAGTTGATGGCATAAAACTCAACTTGATAATACCATCCCACTTATAGCGGATGTGATGAATGGAAGACTACCTCTTCATGTGATATATAAAATGGTGATCTCTATGGCAAAGAGAAGGGATCCATATAACTTCCGTCGGCATAGTCTGGGTATGAAGGCAATTGGGCTGGATTCCAGACTTTGTCGTTCTGATCCGTACTAAAAAAAAAAAAAAAAAAAAAAAAAAAGTAATCGTATTATAAGCGATAGCGTGGCCTGGAATGTCGGATTTCGAATAGAATATAAGAATATCGAATGACAGGTGCACATCCCAGCGCCACCCATCCACGTTTTAATTGAAAGTATTCCACAATTATTTTATGTTTTATCGTAATTGTAGACCTTCGCGCCACATTAAATTACAGCCGGCACAAGAGGATTTAAATCAACGCCGACTTGAAGTACTTATAACGTTGAGGATGTTTTGAGTGAAAATATTATACAATTATTATCTTATATTTCAACTTAGTTGAGATAGTCTGGGCGACCACGACATTAAATCTAAAAGTATATATATATATTGTGTCGTAATTAATTGTTTTCATCCTCAGCTTCGATAGTGACTGAGCATAACGATATTTTTATTTTATTACTTGCAATCTTATATACAGCGTATAAAATCTTTAAAATAAATATTATATATATTATTATATATATTATTAAAAAAGCTTTAAGCTTTAAATATTATTTAGTACCCATCGCGGATTTTATCGTTCGGTTTAAGTGTAAAAAAAACGTAACAGACGAAAGCCGAAAAATAAAACTCAATTTTCGATCTTAAATTGAGCAAAGAATTATGGAAACTTTCTTCGTCAACGCCGCAACAAAGTATGAAATACATGCGGATTTATACGAAGTTCAAGAAAATACAATGTTCATTTTATTCGGGTATTGCAAATAATATATGTTTATTCCAACGCAAATGTTGCTTATTAGCTTGGCTATTCGTCCGTTTTATTTTGTTCGATTTCGTTTCGTCGGCAAGTGCCAAAGTAAGTTAAACTATCACAATTACAGAATTACGTAAACAATTTTGTCGTAATTTCGGAATTGATTTTGGTCTTTACGTGCAAGCCTAACAGTGACGTCACAACGCTCCACGAAATCAATTATGACGAAATAATAGAACGTGTTAAAAAGCTCGGGCAAATGATATCCTTCCTAGTCGCGGAAGTTGTGTCGGGGGCGGCTTTATGGCCCAAATGAATAATAAATTGAAAACATCATTAAATAAAAATTATTTTTTGTTAAAAACGGGTGGTCTTTGATAGAAAAAGATCCGTAAATAGATCATGTGCGAGAGGATGACCCTTCCCCGAGCATCGACTTCCTTGTCTACTACGTGACATTGGCCAATCAGCAAGATGCAAAAAGTGGCGTAACAATGCTTCCTTTGCGCATCCGCTCAGACACTTTTCTCACTCAGACAGCTTTTCAAGCGTGGTCGTAAACATTACCTCGTTTTCGAACTCTATTCGTTAGTTTTCAGCTGTGTTTAGGAAACTTAAATATAAATCAGATAATTCAATGATCACTCTGTCTTTCTAGAAGTTTTGTTGGACTCCTTGCCGCCGTAGGGTGGTTCACATACGTCGGTTACGGCTTCCTCAACCATCAAGTTCATGCTTCCGAAAAGAAATTAATGGCTAACTAATCCCATACCCGACCTGAACCGGTAACCGGACGAGAGGCCGTGGTTCGCCATACGATTAAGCCGTCTTATCGGCTTTCGTCTCCACCGGGATAAATATGTAAATCCTTCCTTCCTTCCAACTAATTTTAGATTCATTCCCGCTCAGATAAATAGTATAGCGCACTGCTTCTCAACTAGTGGGCCATGGCCCACAGATCGGTTGAAAGTTGCTAGTTTTATGTATGTCACAATAAGTAATTTTGATTGTAGCAGCAATTAATGAAGATGCCGTTTTCTGCTACTGAGTAGTAATTCCCATTCTAATCATAAACGCTAGAGATATTTACGGTTAGAGTGTCTATTTTCGCCGGAAGATCTTGATTTTTTTTGTAGTTTTCTCTTGCAATAAAAATTTAATGGGCCATTAGAGAAAAATGGCTGAGAACCACTGAACTATAGCGCAATGAGGATATTATATATTGGTATAGCTATATAAATATAATGATATTTTCTTATCTTTTCCAAAAAATAAAGGAATTGTTAGGGTAAAATACTGAGTAAAATTTGTGACAAGAGCTGCTTCAAAAATAAATAAATGTCGGTAAGTTAGTCGTTGGTTTAACCCTTTCCGTGCGGTGGGCACGTATACGTACCCACGACAAAACTCGCTAGTTTGCGGCGGGTACGTTGATGTACTCCACTGTTTTATTTAGCAATCGGTCGCAAACTGTTGGTCTAGTTTTTCCGGGTTTTAGTTTATTGATAAGAAGCCTTCTTCGAGATTAACATAAGCGACGGTAAATCTCGCTTTCGTTTACCATGGGAGTTTTATTTGCGGCGGAACGAGGGAGTGTTTTTGATATATGCAAATTTCGGTGTTTTTTGGGTGGTAATAGAAGACATATTATCCCTTCCATCTACCAAAGTATTTAGAGTTAGATAACGAAATTGCTACAGTAATATCATGCTATTGTTTGCCAACCAAGAAGCGGTAACAGTAAAGGATTTAGCGAATATTTCTATTTTTTATCACGGCTTGAAGTTTCAACACCCAAGAAAAAAAATGCCTTTTTCCTATCCTGTTTGTGACTCAGACCACCCCTTTTGAGAAAAAAAAAAATTTTTCAATCGCCAATGGACCTTTCCCCGAGCATTGACTTCCTTGTTTACTTCGTGACATTGGCCAATCAGCAAATTGCAAAAAGTGACGTAACAATGCCCCCTTTTCGCATCCGCTCAGACACTTTTCTCACTCAGACAGATTTTCAATCGTGGTCGTAAACATTACCTCGTTTTCGCATTTTTGAACTCTATTCGTTAGTTTTCAGTTGTGTTTTGGAAACTTAAATGTAAATCAGATAATTCAATGGTCACCCTGTCTTCCTAGGAGTTTTAATTTAATTGCAGTAATAAAAATTAGTGTAGAAATAGCTGTGATAGACTAGGCTAAAATTCTTTAACGGTACTTTTTAAAAAACAGATTGTTGTATGCTATGAATCATAATGATGGTTTGAAACACATAACCCATTTCACAGACGCCAACTCGCAAAAGCACTCTTGAAATAGCCCCGAAAATTTACAATGGTGAAGTATAGGAAGAATTTTCCGGGGGTCAAAGGTCGGGGAAAGGTCCATTGCAAGCTCTTTAAATAAGCTTTCCAACGAGCCGTCAGTGGGCAGCAGAGGATCATTACTTTTTCGTTAGTCGATCGATTAGTTGTGGGCGTACAAATGCATAAAGTCGGCGTAGCAAATACGATTATTTAATAAAAAATAAAAATCGCATGGAAAGGGTTAAAAACAATTCAGTCTATTTTTTGATTGGCGATGTTGCGACTTGCTGCACAGGGGAGTTCGAAAGAAAACTTACGTTCGCTCTTTCGCCCTCTAGTAGCCTATGTGATGTTGAACAATTCGGATACACACGATTGCTTGTTTTGTGGTGTGTGTGACTCATTGGTGTGACTTTGTGCCTTGTAAAGGGGAATGCTGAAGTGCAAGGTGCAGTTTAGCATAACATGGTACCGTAACTGTCATATTTAACGATACCATTTAGGTTTAAAATGCTGATTTTTAAGTCCATTTTTCTGAACAAATAACTGGGGTCTCGGACCGTACAAGTGCAGTTTTAAGTATTTCGCGGCATCTGAAGCTGCCGCAAAACCATGGCGGAATCTCCAAACCATGGCCACAATGACCAAACCACGGCGGCTAACTTTCAAGCTGCCACAAACAATGGCGTGAGGCGGGGTACCACGGCAGCAAATTGAAAACCACGGCAGGTGAAATTATACTGCCATGAACCGTAGCTACGCTGCCGTAACCACGGCAAGAGCTGCCGTAACCACGGCAGGAGCTGCCGCGGTTACGGCAGGTAGGAATAACCTGTGATAGCGAAAGATTTCTCGCCATGAACAGTGGAAGATAGCGGGGAACCTTGTGGTTAATTGCGCATTACCACGGCGGGATAACGGGGAGCGCGGCGACAAGTTGGTTGCTGCCATCAACTGAAGAAGCGAGATTAGCATTCAGTGTTGTTTGTTGTTTTGGACCAAGAAAATCAGAAAGTGATGTAAATAGCTATTTGGGGGAAGAAATTTTGCAATTTGATGAAGACCAATTAATGTATTGGAAGAAGAAATCAGAAAAATTTCCCACGCTGAATTACAGCAACATCAGCCCCGTCAGAAAGAGTTTTTTCAATTGCGGATAACTTTTATACAGCATGAAGAAATTTATTGGGTTCAGAAACTTTGCGCAGCCTAATCTTCATCAAGTGCAATCCAACAGTTCTTGAGCAAGGGAAAATGTAAATACGAACCAAAATGTTATAATTGTAAATGCAGTTTGATATTTTTTGCACAGAGTAATTGTAATGTAATTGAAACATTTAAGGGAGTAGTTGTATTTGTAATTGAACTGAATTAGTGTAATTGATCCAACTCTGGTTAGGAAGTAATGGCTGGTTGGAAGTAAGGTGCCATTACTTCCTCTGGCAATAAATAATCTTGTATATCATTTGCGCTGTGTCTTTTTTAGTCATATTGATTCAAATTAGATCGCAGTACTACCAGAGTAAAATTGTGTCGGTTGGGTTTGATTAAAATTGCATTTACTCTGCTAGGCGATTCATCTACAGTAGAGGTTCTCAACCTTCTACTTTCTGCGAACCGGTACCACTTATATTTTTCCTTTACCCCGAAAAAGCCACTCTTTGTAAGAAAACGGGAATGGAAGTATTTTATAATGTGGCACTACATCCATTTTTTCAGGGACAAATTATAACCAGTTGCATTAATTATATGCAGTAACAACATATTATTTTCTCTTCGTTTCTGATTTCCCAATACAGACAGATAACTTTTAACTTAAAATGAAAACATGCCAGTCTCTCTCGTTTTAGGGGTGTAGTGGCGGGTGAGGGCAATCCGTGAAAACAAGAAATGGTTTGCATGCGATAAAAAAGAGAGAGGGTAATGCTCTCATAAATTACCCAACATAAGGGTTTGTTGTTGCAATAATTTAAAGCTGATTGCGTACCACAGCTCTACAGTTGGCCCCTACAGCTTCTTGCACACTCACTATCTCCATCGTTGACACTGGAATCCTTTTATGACAAAGCCACTTAGATATGTCAACTATTTGTTAGGACAATTCTCGAATATTTCTATAATATTTACAGGCAGATGAGGAACCTCAACTAGCGAACATCAAATTCCAAAAAAGAAGTATGACATTGTGCATGTTATTAAATTTTATTAAAGAAAATTACACAAAAAAGTTTTATGTGCAGTGTTCACAGAAAAACTCTTCGTTACCCGCAAAATCTGCGCAATATTGGTGGCACCACCTTTCGCATCCATCACATTCGACCTACAACAAAATTATTACTTTATCCATCAAAACTGCATCCATAAGGAAAATGTTTGACCTTACCCAAAGTGTGCCACCATCAGGGGCAGTCCTGCCATTACAGCCCACACAAAAGTGTGCCAGCTCATCAACATCTAAAAGATGAGGAAAACAAATGTAGGATTGCAAATACCTAACTAATATAGTCATGTATATTCCTCCTCAGATTCTAACCAACCGCAAAAATGAGTAAAATTTCTTTGCATACACGATCAATATTGACCTCAATCCGATACTTAATTAACTTCCTTTTCCATTCCATTTTTCAATATCATCAAATTAAAGCTCTGGGCTCTGAGTTTTATAACCCACTTAGCCATGTTCAAAAGAAAGTTCTAAATATCATCAAAATATAGCTGTGTGCTACCAACATATCCGTGACCGCATAGATGTTATGGTGCTAGTTGTTACTCGACTTCCAGCACTGCTCTCCACACTTGAATAAAAATGACTTATGCTTAGACCTAGTTAATAAAATAATAATGCACCTGTGGCTTCCAACAGAAGGTCTCCAAAATGGATTCTGTAGACTTTACAGATGCCTGTCGAATGATTGAAATCCGTTGTACAACCTGTTAAGATTGCTTCGGCAGCCTAGAATGTAAAAAAATAAAACAACTCATATTTCTATAGATTTGCACCAATGAGATGATTTAAAAATAAGGTTCCAGTTGAATGGTGGTGGTATCAATATAAAGTACTACTAGTAGTAAATGTTTACTCACAAATATAAATGAAAATTTAAAGATCTACCGTAATGAGCCTGTGTGCATCCTTATCAGTTTAATAATACCACTATAAAAACAAATTGGACCCGATGTACCTTCACAACCAAAATTCCACAATTAAACCCATCTTCTTGTTCACTATGCTTGTTTGTTAACAGTCTCCAATCTCTTTTGTCACCTCCATGGTATTTCCAAAATTTCCTGGGAGAAAACGTAAAAAAAAGAACAGCCCTGATTAGTCCCACAACACATAGGAACAATTTCATTTCTAGATCCTTAACTTTTTTTTTGAAGTGTTCTAAGAACTGCATATTCTTGCTAATATGAGCTTTCATACCTAGCTTGCAATCTCAGTGCAAAAAACTCGTACGATCCATACAGTTTCGGTAATCTGTTTTTGATGTTTTAAAATTCAGATAACACTAGTAGAGATTTGAATGCATGACTAAAACATTGATGTTCTATCGTTGAACTCAATAAGGGCATGATAATTTAAAATGAATCTGTGAGTGTTTACAAGCCAATAATCATTTAGTCAAGCAGAAAACCACAAACCTCCAATTCTCCATCAGCGTTTCAGCATAACTCTCTTCATGGCCAACAGGGTCATAAATAGTGACACTCCCTTGAGATGGATCTGTAATCTGAAAACATGAAACTTTGTTCACAAGAGTAGAAGAATTTCTGGTTTGAAGAGCAATACAATACAGAATATGCCATATTTGTTTTGACGTGATATATTGAAACATTTTGTAATTGCATTTGAGAAGAAAATTTTCCAAAAGAATTTCATTTAAATTAACAAAGATCTAGCAATTTACCTACCATTAGAGTCCAGTGATTGCCATGGTTCACAGCACTCATAGTTGGTTTTTCAATAGTCAACTTGGCCTGGATGTAAAATAGGATGGTAACGAAAGCGAATAAACGATGATCAAAAATAATAAACATGTTATTTTACCAAACTTTTGTACTTTCGACGATAAATCCCCTCCCAAAACCACATTGTGGAATATAATGCAGACAGAGCGCTATATTGAGTATGACTGGTCCACTAAAAACAAGTTGATTTAGAAAGATTAACATAATAATAAACTGAGTCACTGATAAGAAATTTCGGACTGAAATATAATTTATGGAGATGTCACAGTTCCACATGGAATACAGAGATGAACAATACTAAAAGACATACCTTATGACAAAGAGCTGCAATTATTCCATCTATTATCTTCAGCAAAGTTGGTAGCATTTGAAATAAAAATAATTATTGAAAAACTATAAGTTCAATTTTATAAACAATCTTACACAAACTAGAAATGATGGTTACATTCTGATGGTAATACTCCTGTATAAATTAGTACTTGTGTACATGCATAACATCTGAGTGATTTCCAAACTATGAACATGGCTGTACAGTTCCTTTGTTATGTACACACTGAGTTCTTAACAGCTAAAAATCATTTTATATAAATATTCGTTCAAAATGTTCCTCGGTATATTACTTCTATTGGCAGGGTTAGCGCTGCTGCTGAATTTCCTTGCAAGACAAAGATTAATTTCTGTTCAATGGTTAACCTAATCTATGGCTAATCCCCATGAAATTTGAATTCTTTATTTATCGCGAATGTATAGATTGTTTCTCTCACTAGGCCTCAATGACGGTTAAACACACATAACTCTACAACGGGTGGAACAAATTCGATGAACACTTTTAAAGGAATTTTCACGTTCTATTTTCTCACTTTATCATCAAGATAGCTGTCACCCTCAAGAAGGCACATACACTCCTTGTCTAGCCCTTTCTTTGTATCTCCAACTACACACTCAATCCTATTCCTATGAGTTGACTTCCATAATTTCTGTATGTCTGAAGATAATATTATGCATAGCATTATCAGTAACACGTAATTGCAACGCTATGACTGATAACAAAACTGAATCATTCATTGAATAATAACGCCTCATAATAACCTCATAAAATCAAAGTATTGTCATATAGAAGGAGATCAGCTATTGCTCAAAAAACTATCATTCAGACAATTACCAAAATATATCAAATTTTAAAGAAAAATTTAATACAATGAATATTATAAAATTTACCATTAAATTTGGCAGGCAGAAAAAGACATTTTCTTGATTCATCACTATCTGAAAAATGAATAATTAGAGATAAGTATCATACCAAGACATCTTAACGATAAACCAAGTAACTCCCACCTTTATTCTCGGAGTCATAAATATTACCATCACTGCATGAAGTTGATTTCATTTTTGCTGAACTGCAATGAAAAGTTTGACCCATAAGTATGAAGATAAAGTAAGAAAGACTGAAAATTGTGGATGACATTTTAATAGAAATATGAACTTCTTTGAAGGCTTCAGCATATTATGAGATTGAAGAATGTACCATATAAAGCATCGTTAAATATTCATTTTAATCATTACATCGTTGAAACACATGGTATACTCATCCTCTAAGTGCAAATACTTACCAAAATGTCTGATCTTCTTGATATTGTGACACTGTTCCAGTAGTCATTCCACTCTGCTTTAATAGGAAGTAGGAATTTGAAAAAAATATGACACAATAAATTAACTTTGCGAAGCTTTCTTCGAACACAATTATCTGACCGAAACTCGTTTATTTCGTTATAATAAATAATGCAGAATGAAATTCTTGAATTTACAAGTTAATTAAAACAATACAATGAAATATGAGCGCAATAAAGTGGAATAGGGGGGAATGTTTGTTTCACCTATTATAGTTTGTCAGGCCAGACTCCTGATGTCAAATAACATGATAAAACTCACTCATAGTGAACATCGTACTATTTCAGTTTTGTGGAAAAATCTCAACCGTGACGCAGGCCGAAAAATTGCCTCATGGGCAGCGTTTTGGAGACTCCTGGCATAGATAATTTGATCAATACCATCATGCAAAAAATTCATAACTCCACATATCAAACTCGATACAATGCATTATAATACAAAAGCGGTAAGAGCAAGAAAAAAATTATCTCACTATATTTTCAGAGTACACATTGTCTTCAGGGTTGGCAACTACCTCATTCATAGCTTCATCATCTTCGTCGATGAGTAATTCTTCCTAAATTTTCAAACCTCAGGAAATATAATCGATGTAGGTAGGTAGTAGCATGAATTATAAGACACATATAATAGAATTCTGTTTAATTCCTTCCTAAATCTTATATTAGAAAAAAGCATTCCATAGTATAACTAAGAAATTGCTACAATTCATTTACAGGTTTGTACATTTACGATAACTCGAAAGAATGGGATAACATAAAGCCATTAACATTTTAAAGATATCTTTTATACTTGATTAATGATATTGTCGGAAACCGCAAAAGCAGACCTTTATAAATCGTAAATGTCTTATTCTACTTTTATTTTACAATACTATGCATTCACATGAAAACAAATTTAATAATACATGCATACCTCTGTGACCGATCCACTGGTTCCATCCAAAACGTTACCTAAAATGAGGTGTGTAGTGAGAAAATATATCCACATTACTCAATAACATGAAAATCATGTACCTTTAACATCTGGTATAGCAATTCCTTCATGATTCCTCCGAATTTTATTTCCAAATTGAGTCTTCATTTTTTTTTCATATCTTGAGTTTATGTCTTTATTACGCAGGTTAATGCTAACTCGCGAAAGCCAAAGGAAATTGGTAGTGTCCATAGAGCAAACTGAAGATCTACAAGTAAGGTTGTAAAGCATTTTACCAAACATATTCGCACAGCATGAACTCTTAAAACATGTCAATATTCAAGCGATTCATCTCAGTAAAATATCAATTTCCAACTATCTTGAGTTTTTTTATTCGTGTCATAGCATCAAATTAATTTCTTGCCTATTAACATTAAATGGTCATGCTTTATTGCCTCAAAATAATCGACAATGTACATCACAACATGAGTTAAATAGTAATATGATCCATCTACCATTAACAATATCTTTTCAATAAGCAAACTATCAATACATCCTCGATTGAAGCATTTGTGTAATAATGGCCAATCACTGAATAGTATGAAAAATGTCAAATACGACATGCCACAATTGGTATCTGAACTGGAGAAATTTCCCATCTAGCAAACAAACAAACCTTCTTCATATTTATGATATCTAACTTCCATTCCACATTCAGCACATTCCTTGATGAATAATTCAGTTGCTGTGCAAACATTTATAATAACTCGTAAAAATAGTTGTTAAGGAATAAAACATAGAAGCATGATTTAAATATCTGGGTATAATTTCACAGGCTATTATCTAACGTTTCGACTTAGGCAAAGTTATTTGGTCGAAATACAAAATTCGTATTTTATACCAATAAGAAGTTTAAACCATACAATGACAAGCATTCATACTTTTCCAAATGTGGCCCATTCCATATGCTACTGTTCGTTTTTTATTCTTGATGCATAAATCCTCGTTGCACTTAAGACATTTTTGTTCAGAGGGAGTCAGCAAAAGCGGAGGAGAAATGTCACGCAAAAGACGCTGAGGTATTTCAGCTGGAATTCTTTTTTTGTTAAAAAATACTTCATCATATAGTCCATATTATCAGTCAGTGTATGACAAATACTGTAAAAGATGTGAAGCATTGTAAATGAGAAATATCAGAAAATGCATCTTGCCCAAGCAAGTTCTACTATGTTAAAAAATACCTAATCCAAATATTTATAAAAAAATATTGAATAGGCTACAACAGAGGTGGCCAACCTACTTGCGACCGCGATCGACTAAAATCTAGTTTTCAGTCGTAAGTGTTGAATTTCTCAAAAAAAACTTGCTTAGTATCCATGTATTATCTAAATAGCAAAAAATAAATATTCGCAAACCATAACAGTTACATGATTGTTGAAACTTCCTGATATCCTCTTAGCTCGCCTAGAATTAGGAAAAATTGGCATTCTGATGCGACTGCTACAGTTGAGAATAAAATTTATCACACTACTCCCGGAGTGAGACAACTACTTTCCACAGAGCGCAAGAGTTATCGTACGATCCTACGTTAGTTCAGGCAATATTCAATACTCGATTCAGGCGACACGACATTCGGAACGCTCATTTTCTTACTTTTGGCAGCGGCAAAACTTTCTTTCGTTGCATATCGCATAATAATTTGTTCAGTCGGCCTCGCTTGGGTTCAAGGACTATATGTGTATATCGTATTTAGCGTGTGCGCAGTACTGCGTTATTTCTATTATAAAACACACAATGCGCTGCATGAAACTGGTTAAACGCAATTTTTTAAGATATGTTACCGAATTTTCTAAACATCAGACGAGATCGACCACTCAGAACGTGGCGATCAACCGGTCGATCAACGTGTTGGCCACCCCTGGGCTACAACATAAAAATGAAATAAAAAATTAGGCATTTAACCAATCTGTCCAATAAAACAAGGAAGCACACATGCTACTAAGTAATATTGCTGGTAGAAAGGAAAGATGAGGTGAATATTTTGGATTATATAACTAATACTACTGCAGAATATAATTCATTATAAAAGAAAATACACCTATTATGTATAAAAATGCTTTAAATAAACCTGGAAGGGCGCTTGATCCATTCAGGTTGTTGCTCCAATAAACACCACTTCGCTACAGCCTCATGGTAACATGTCGAACTCATGCCCGAGGTTGGACAAAGGCACGAAAATTCCCCATTATCTTTATTGAAAGAAACTCTTACCCTCTTCAATGGTGCAAAATATTGAATTTTTTCAGTGTAAACGGAAAAATAGATTGTTCTTGTTTCGAAACCCATTGTTGAAAAATCAACAAGGGCTACAAGAGTGCAGCAATCCTTTTCACTGATTTCCTTCATATTTTTGCACCATTGAACCGACGAATCATTCAATATATTAAATTCCCTTAGTCGGTTTAGCGATGACAGTTGCAGTTTGTTTGTCGTTAAAATTGAAGATTCAGAGATAGAGTCCAAATGTCGACATTGGATTCCTGGATTGACTGTTGAAATGGCTTTGATAATTGAAATACAGTCGTCATCAGTGCACATAATTTTTTGTTTCAATGTGTGCTTTTGAACATGAATTGGAGCAAGTGGGCCAGAATCACTTTGAGCAACCATATAGATTCCATTGAATGTGTCAACACATACGCTCGGTAAAAGCTGAGTTGCATTGTGTTTAAGTTGAGCATGTCGCCTCAATGACGACTGATGCCTAAAGCGCTTGTCACAAGGTATGCATTGAAAGTTGAAAGTACCTGTAAAGTAAAAGTATGTAAACGAACAAGGTCTAAAAATGTGAAAAAAATATCGAATGAAAATGAATCATGTAAAAGTGGTAAAGAAATAGATACAAATCACAAAATTTCAATGCACGAGTTTTCTTGACATACAATAAACAATTATTTATGCTCTCATATCTATAAGCGGACACCAACTCAATACCTAATACTTGCTAAATATCCATTAGAACATCTTTTCAATCATTAGCTTACCTTCACATAGACTTTCTGAACTTTTGTTTTTAGAATCTATGTCCATATCCCTGACTTCTTCACTTTCAATCACACCCAAACAATCTACACAAAACATTGAAATTCCAAAGTTACTGTGTTATAGCTAGGTACTCTATTTGCAAGAAATAAGCCACAAAATAGTTTTAACCCTTACTCTTAGTAAGCCTCCTGTGGTCAATCATAGAATTTCTCCGTCCAAATATTTTTTCACAGGAGGGACAATGATAGTGACTCCTGGTCAAAGCACTTGTTCCTCGCTTCATACAATCTCTTCTACAAGGCATAATGAAAGCTAAAATATTTGAAGATATACCGACTTATAAAATGACCAGTCATCACAACGAAAATATTCAGTAATTATAGGCTGTACCAGTAATACTGTATACATACCTCTTTCATCCCCATTGATGATATGAACAGCATATTTGATATGTTGAGTTTTCAGGTGGTGTTGGAAAGCCACCTGGTGTTGTAAATGATACTCCGATACATAGTATGCATTGGTAAAAATCATTCACTTTTATGCACAAATCATCAAAATTTTCTGATTTTGTCTTAAAATAAGTATCTGCCATTTATTACTTAATAAGGTGTTTCAAGATCTAAACATATATGAAGATACTGGTAGATACTTCAGTACACATAGTCTACACAGCCAAATTAAAATATAATTCAACTTATCGTAGGCTACCTCGTGAATACTAGAAATTTGGAGATACAGAAATAGGGCAGTAAGGTACCTAGATTACCGGTACCGCATTCTGGCATTACCCTACTGCTGTACTGGCAGACTATCTAGCTATCAAAAAGTCAGAGTGATTGTTAAAAGACAGAGGCTTGCATGGATAACAGCTCACAAATCTTACGACTCTGTAACTGAAATTACCAAAGTCGCAACGCACTAATGAGGCACATTGATACCATACTCACCTGCCATTATCCATAGTACAAAAACCCCAGATACTGCAACATACATGGTAATAAGGCATACCGGTAAATATTTTCCGAAGCTGCCCTGAAACCATGGCAAAGCTGCCGCGGTAACGGCAGTACTTTTTGCCATCGCCGCGGTATATACACACTTGCCACGGTTTGCTAATAACCATGGCAAGAGACGGCGTGGTACGTTCGTGGCAGGAGCTGCCATGAAGTGGTAAGAACTGCGCCTCGGACCGTACGCGCCTTCTAGTCTGTCTAGTCGGTAGCATAACGATTTTGTTAATATCCGAATATAGTCTACCGGTACCGGTGCCGTACCGGGGTAGTAGTCTTGGTGGGGTAAATGGTGTGGGTCCTCGTGCTACTGGTATTGTAAGCGTTAGGAATACCGGTACGGCCGGTCTTACTACTCAACTAAATAGAGGGCGAAACAGCACAGAAGAGAGGGAAACATTATACGGTACTACAGTCTGACAGTAATAGGGAATGATCACGAGTTTGTATCAGTAATCTTCAACATCTTTAAATCACCACGTCAGGTGGGGGTTAGGAATATAAAACGGTAACATATCGCTTCTTGTCGAAACGATACCGATAAGAGAGAGATCGTTGACGTTAGTAAGTTCATTGTACTCCATTTCGGACAATCGTAGCCACCGTATATGACGCGATTGTGCGACAGTGATCTGATTTTTGGGTGACGTACTCAGGTGGGGGTTAGAAATATTATACAAATAAAATAAGTTCTTGAGGGCGCGTACTTCAGGAGACCCTTTTTGTTTATATTTATCCTGATTTGGATGACGTGGCTGCAGTATTTTTTTTTTTGTAAAATGTTCGGTAGGTGCGATCTTTTTGCGAAAGCTCTTGATTATATTTGTCCTGATTTGGACGACATGGCCGCAGTATTTTTTTTCTTTTGTTCGGTACGGTATTTTAGCGAAAGCTTTTGACTGCAAAACAATTTTTTATCTCAATTTCAGCAATCAGTATTCAATGCAAAATATTTTTGGTCTTAATTAATTCTTTACACAATGAGTCGTGCGATACAAACTGTGAAAGCACATGTACCATTGATTAAGTTTCCAACACGACTAAAGTGGACGCCAAAAATTCCAGAAGCACCAACAGCTCAAGCCATACCGAATATAACTCAATCAAGAACTGCCAGCGAGCCAGACACTATAGAAGTTTTCAGAGTTGTACCTCAAAGATTTCGTAGAAGACTTATAGACATTCACGAAGTGGAATACATTCAACGAGGCGGGCCAGAGTAATATCAAAAATATATCACTAATTTGCAAACTTTGATTCTCTAATAGAAAATTTTATCTTGTTGTGTTATATAAGCTATGATATGTCAGCTGTTGAAGTAATTGACAACTTCAAATCTGAATTTAAATATTACAAACAGAAAGCTGTTACTCCTTCATTCGAAAATGTAATAGATTTCGAACACGTTTCGACCCTTGATGGAAAAGTATCAAAAGTTGAATTACCAAACGCTTCTAGGACATGGGAAATATATTCTGTAAATGATGTTTCTGGGTTATACTTTGCTAAAGGTATATTTTCTGATGAGGAACAAAAGCACTGGGCAGAAAAATGTGTCAAAGATTTCACTGTATCACCCTACTCTACCAATTTAGACGCTTTTCAAAGTAAAGAATCAATCGACACTGCTTGGAGTGACAGTGTTGAAGCTTTCAAATCTTGTAACGAAAAAAGAGATTTTGATTTCTTGAAAACGACACCAATATGGAAAATTAGATGGAGTACTATTGGATATCACCATAATTGGAATACAAGAAGATATGAAAGAGAATCAAAATCCGATTTTCCTTCTGAACTCGCAAACATTTGTTCAGAAGTATTCGATGCATTGGGTTTCAAAAATTACACCCCAGAAGCCGCAATTATAAACTATTATCACGTAGGGTCAACACTATCGCCCCATAAAGACATATCTGAGGCAGATTTAACTATACCATTATTTTCAATAAGCCTTGGTTTGGATGCCATTTTCCTGATAGGTGGTGAAGAAAAGGACGTCAAGCCAATTCCTTTGCTTCTCAGGTCTGGCGATGTTCTGATTATGAGTGGAAAAGCTCGCACAGCGTATCATGCTGTGCCACGTATCATGCCATCGACCAGACTAAAGTTTGAAAATGACGATTTTCTTTCTTTTTACCTGCAAAATGCTCGCATCAATATTAATATTCGTCAAGTGGAATCTGAAGAACATGCTTTGCCATATTAACTCTTGTGCATTCGGTGTTTATTTTACTTGACAGCTTCCATTCAAAATAAAAATATTTATTTCATGTAAATGTGAACAATACAATACAAAGTTTTACTAAAGTTGCTTACAAGATGTCAAAAATGAATAAAATATCTGAAATTGTTCATATTGTATTAGTAAATTCGAAATTAAATCAATGTGATATTATCAATTATTTAAAATATATTCTATATTAAAAAAGCTGTTCTAAAATTATTTTTATTCTCGAATCTTTTTTGGCAAGAATGTAATAAGTCTATGTGAAAAAATGTGCCTAATCAATATTTTACAATATCATTCAATAGTGATAACAAATAAAGTTTAATAAAGGTGATATTATACTTCTAAAAACACCAGTCTCTATATTATTAATTTATTCAATGTGTGCTTACCTTTTTCAGTTTTAAATTAAATATCATAAGTTCTTCAATACATGATGGTTCTGCTTGAAAATGATGCGTTTCTTATCGAATTGACAACACTATATCAAAAGAGCAGAACTTCAGGAACTGTTAATTTAACTATGAAGAAATATGATGGACGAACAAAACCAACACCAAAACCAGATAAACCTAGCCGAACAAGGTAAGACTATAAAGGGGTTCTCAACCTTCATTCTAATGCTCACCAAATTGATAAATTTAAAAAATACCACTACATATTGATATTATAAACTGCCTCTTCCATTGTGTCATAAGTCAAATATGGAGGTGTTGCTGCGTAATAAATAACATTCATGGTAAAACAGGGGACTTTGCAATCTGCCATATGGTAAACATGTACTTTATCAAATTTTCCCTAATTTAGATTATTAAAAAATTCTCTGTGTGTTTGTCTTTTACCGAGTTTATCTTTTGAGGGTATTTCCTTTTGAACAGAGAAAGTGGTATAAGATTGTGGAAATATAATTAGTGGCTAAAATTATAACCCAATAATAGCACTATGAGTTGGGGTTTGTGACAATAACTTATTATCCCGCCTCTATGCACAGTAGGACTCTTGAATTAAACAACAATCGCTCGTTATTTATCTGAAAACTTTAATTCCAGACCTTCTTCGCCACTTGAACCAGTTCAACACGACTTATGTTTGATACGAGCGAGCAATGGAAAAAAGAAAATCAGCACAGTCGTTACCGCTAAAGACATTAATCGATTTCAAATGGCATACACAAGCGTATTACGAGGAAATTTTGATGCGCTAAAGAAAAGAGACAGAAAAAAAGCAAAAGCTCCTACAAAGTCTCCACAAACATGAATTCTTAATATTGTTGGAAGTGTCCATCAATCAAACTGAATTTCCTGATGCAGTAAATTTTGGATTACAAATTTATATGTTATTTAAATTCCTGGAGAAATAACTTATTGGATTGATTGAACATCTCTAACGGTCTTAGTGCAATCATGTTACAGACCGGTCAACAAGATATGAGAGAAAAGACCTGAATATCAGGACAATATTGTGTGGTGTTTTACAGATTAAGATTTTTATGCTTTTGTTGGGGTTCCGGTGGGAATTGTTTTATTGTAAATAAATTATCCAGTCATCATGATCTTGTTTTTTTTGCTATTTTATTGTATTGGGTTGCTGATGCGCTTAGACAGTCGTTATCCAGCCGTGCTCAAGCAACAGTTATTCATTCACATATCTGGTGTGGATTGGTAACTGAATTGGCCATTAGGCTGGCTTAAATAAACTTATTGTCTATGCTTTGTAACTGGCACTTCATCCTGATTTCGGAATCTGGTCCTGTCGAGAACTACCAAACATGGATTTCTTTTTCCATATATACAAAAAGTGCACAAATCTACTTACACTGGAACTCCATTTAAGTCACATATTGAGTTCAAGGTTCTGGAAGTAGATTGCGCACTTTGTGCACTTTTTGTATAAAAGAGGAATTGGTCCTGTGGAAATCCAAAAAGTATGCATGTCAAGTTAAAGGATGCTAAATGCTGCTAAGTTCATATGTACTTCTCCCAAATAGAAATATTCAAACAACTGCAATTGCACCAGTTTATTTTGGAATGTCATAACAATATATATAAAATCACAATTACCTATTATATGCACCAGTATCTCACCTACATTGTTTATAAAAATGCTAATCCGTCTTGTGTGAATACGATATTCAGACAACAGCAATTGCACCAGTTTATTTTGGAACGTCATAACAATATATATAAAATCACAATTACCTATTATATGCACCAGTATCTCACCTACATTGTTTATAAAAATGCTAATCTGTCTTGTGTGAATACGATATCACTGGGTGATGAGAGGAAAATTTTGAAAGAATAAAAGGAATAATAAATACTACAAGAAACGGAATTAGTGTGTGTTTAATGGCACTGAATATATAGAAAGATAGCATAGAAGTGTGTGCAAAGTGGTATAATTCTAAAGCATTTACTGCTAGAACACTTAAAATACATTCTGAAGCATTGAAAAGCAGCCCCCTGTGTTTATGTATCTTCAGTTTCCTTGCAAGCAACTGTGCCAAACCAAAACCAGCTAAGATGAACACGTCCCTTATCAAAGAGTTGTATGGTGTAGTATTGAGACTGACCCACTCTTCAGGGTTTTTACACCATTTGTTAGCCAGTGACAAAGTCCAGTGGAAATCCACACCTAACTGTCCGAGCGTCCAGCTGAATCCTGTATAAAGCAGTGAATTTTTGTAACATAAATAAATCATCCATCTGCCTACTTTTCATCAGATTCAGAAGGTGACTTTTTATGACGGGTTTGCTCAAATCAAGATGCCAAGGTCACACACATCAAGAAGTAAAGAAGAGTTATCACAGGGCAAAGTTACATGCTACTACTGAATTGTTGAGAGTTACTGACGCTATATAGAAATATGGTGGTCCGTTATGTGCCAGCGAATGATCCAAGAATGGAAGCAGTTCAAGTTGATACAATCATGAAAACAGTAGTGAATTCCGCATAATTAAAATTCTTGGAAAAATTTTTTTGACAATGAACATTACCAATTATTGGAGTTTTTCCCAAGACCGTAAAAAAGATTCAATTTTTTGTTTGTATGGTTTTGTTTTGTATGAGGCAATGTACATTTTTCCATATTATTATTTGGCTTACCTATGCAAGAGAAAAATAATCCTATTGCGATTTTCAAATAATCTTTGCAATGCCAATGCTGAACATCTGTGTACTTGTCTAGACAGACAGCAATAACAATTCCACATATTGTTCCCGCAATAACCTGTTAAGTACAAGTAAGTGCAATGTCTATTTTTCAGAAAACTATTGAATCTCAAAGAAATATGCAGCCACTGCTGATTCAAAGAGTTGTTCATTTTTGAAGTCCAGGGTTCAAATTTAAAAATACACAATTTTACTAAGGAAATATCTGATAATCAGAAATATTTTCTTGTCTCGCATCACAGCCTGAGTGGAATTTTTTTAAACCTTGAATAGGATGGACCTTTACTTTGAACGTCACACATGTCCATGGAAAGATTGATCATATGACGAAGTGCAAGGGTAAACAATTGTACTCTCATACACGACCGTTACAAGTAAAATTGGCTAGGGTAGCACTCAGCATCAAGAATCAACAATGAATAAAATGTTCTCTTGTAAATAATTTGAAGCAGATTTCTAGGTTGCAAGTTTGTAACACTCTCTTGTACTAACCTGATGTGGGAAATGAGCAGCAATAAATATTCTGGCTAGATTTACAGGAATCATTGCAATCAGGAAAATCAAATGAGGAAGAAACCTAAGAAAAAAATAAAATTAGAAACATTAGTATCACTTGATGCAGCACACTTTCATGTGGGCTCTTAGAAGGTTTTACTTTCGAGACAAAGAACTTTTTGGTTCAGCATTGCTGTTTGCAAACAGAATTTGAGAATCCAGATAGAGTATGGTATGTCTTATCAAAACAGATAAATGGATTAAATTTCATATCACACAAATTGATGTATGCACGGTTCACATTGCAGCTTTTTTTTTTATAAAAATTAACCATTATGAGCTGACCTTGGCATCCTGGAAGAACTTGCATCAGCTATAATATAAAAAACAGCAGCAGTAACCATTGCATGACCTGATGGACTTCCAGGCCCAGTCTCACATGTTAGGTGGAATTGTTCCATTTCATCAGCAGTATAATGTTTATATTCATGAACCCACCAGTATGGCCGATGTCCGAATAGAACCCTGAACGTTCAAGCACATTGTGAATTATATTCATAAGACAATTTTTACACAAACTGTCAACTATTCACCCAAGGTTTGACCACTTTAGCCAAAATTTGTCACAGGAGGGATTTTTTTATAACAAGCCACTGCCAACAGGAAGAACAATGTGTACTAAAATTACAATGTCTCTGAATAATGTACTATTCACTTCCTATATATAGAAATAACATTATACATGCCCCTACCAGATTACTCACCATTTAAAGACAATATTAAGCCATTCTGACACCACTCCAGCCCACATTATCCTTCTACCATGATGATGACTCAATGCATAAATCTGTGAATAGTGGTTGCATGTCATAAAGTGAACCACATACTAAGTAAAACACCAGCCAAGGCCATGGTATCTCAAACTAAAAAGAGCTGATTGTGATTCCAAGTACGCGACAGTGGTTATACAATGAGATGATTCTTTCCTTAATTTTAAAAAGTATAATTGCTCATGTCACAGTTTGCAAATATCTGGACTATTTCGAAGCTTGCATCAATGGTATATACCCAGAGGTGGGATTCAAAGTTTTTGTCAGCCGGTTCCTTCACAAAAGTAATATTTTTCAGCCTCTATTGCAAACAGAACATTGACAGTAACCAGGTATGATCTCATGAAATTCTGTGAGACAATTCTATAAAACCGGTGCGAACCGGCTGAATCCCACCACTGTATATACCCCTTAAATGTTTAAAATAAATTTCATTGTGCCATAGTTGAAACTCCTCTATGCGAACTTATTATGGTTATTGCGGTTTTACTTTCTTAATAACGCATATGGAGAACACAGCTTGATTCAAGACCTACCAATGGAAAATAAATAAGAAATGCATTCCTTGGATCTCCAGCTTTTGACATAAGCAACATCGCATTCTTACTTTCTGCTAGTGATGTCTGAACATAGCGTACGACATCAACTCCACTATGATGGAGGTAATCCATATTTCAATCAGAAAAAGAGCCGAATTGATTAGTTACGATGAATACATTTCTAAGTTGGCTAATAATAGAAAAACATAGCAGTGAAATGAAACTTTCAAGTTTAATATGTTCAAGTGTTATGCAGCAATTATGATAATATAACATTTTTAATAAAAGAAAAGTATTTTTTTAAAGAATGATTAGAGACTACAAAACTGGAAAAATACCTATAATTGCAGGCAATATACTTCGACATGGGGCCACACATTGAACAAACTGAGGAATATTTCCCAATTTAGACGAAACGAAAGCGACCTAATGAGAATCATGCTCCTTTCAACACATCTTAAACAAATATCTCATGTCTGTCCTTGAAAGAAACATTACAGAAACATATTTGTGTTAGTGTGCAGCAAGAATTTTCAATTACTTCGGATAGTTCAATGTTGCTGCAGCATGCATACGGACCCACCGACGCAAAAGCACAGAAAGAAGAATAGGTAAATAGTCCCACAGAAACCTAATCGATAGCACATCTTAAATAAATAATTTCCAAATTGAGAATATAAGGGCAGATACAGAATAAAATAATCTTTTTATCCCTGTTAAAGCAGTCATATACTCCTGATGGCGATAGTTTAAACATGCGCATGATATTTTACAATAACAATCATGAGAGGAGCATCATTGTTTGCAATAACAGTGTTGAAATAAAAATTCGTACTAAACAAAGCCGAGCAATAAGCATCTTATAGTAATATTACAAGTTAATAGAAAAATAAATAAGATAGCAGAAATACTATATTAGGCACATTGGTAATTGAAACAAAAAAAATACACTACAGGCTCGGCGAGAGGAAAAAATTGGCAGATAACAATAAAAAGAAACTTTGCAGCAAAATATAAGAATTTTCTCTAAGCAAGGCTCTGAGAAAGCATCAACTGTATTCAGACAAGTATGACCCTGTGATGGAGTTAGTGGGTACATAACTGTCAACCAGAGTTTTCAAACTAAAACATGAAAACTAGAACCTTAGAATTGACAAATGATAGGGGCTGAGGCAAATTCCAATTCTCCATTCATTCTATTCACGATAAGAAAATTCAACAACAAAAATATGAAAAGGTATATAGAAGAGGTTGGGCTGTGTTTTTTTTCTTTTTCTTTTGAACTAGTTAAAACAGAATATGGTTACTGTTTCAGAAACAATTAGTAATAACTTCGATAATTGAATGATTTAGAGCAGTAGTGGAGAGAAGCATCACACCAATATACAGGGTGTCCAAAAAGTTCCGCCCGATTTCACAGCATTACCAATTGCGAATTTGAATAAATTTTGTTGTATGATAAATGGGGACTACAACATTCAACATCTATACCATCCAATTAGAAACAGGTCGACTATAAATCTTTTTCGAATTAAAAAAAAAATAACATTTGATTATAAAGACTTTATAATCGGGTGAAACTATTTGGACTATATATATTCTGAATTGAGCATATTACAATCCCCATAAACTGGGAAACATTTGAAAAAAGTGAAATAAACAACTACAGAAAATTGCATAATTACACTATATTGTTAAAGGTTCGTACAGGTTAAATTACAATGGCATTGTAAATGATGGCTCAGAACATCTCAATAACAATATTTTAATGCATAAATACAATTTACTGGCCAATTTCTACATCAAATTGTAAATGTTGTTCTTAGGTAGTAAAGAATTTGACCACAACAAGAATGTCCGACAAGAAACATGTTCGAATTAGTCCATTTTATAGGCAAATTACATTTAAAGTAATACTGTTTTAAAAATTTGAGTTATTTGTGTCTCAAAAATATGAAGTGAAAAATGACATTTCAAGAGTAAGAAATCAAAACTTGTCGACATGAATCTTTAAAGTTTCTTCTTTTCTGACTTTAGAAGTTTTCTTTGTTTCAGAACTCGGAGAAGTAGTGCTTGCCTCAGAATTTCCATCCTCAATTTGAGGAGTATGTCCATTTGTTTCCCTTGATTTAGAATCCTCATGTTTCTTTCTCAGTGTTAAATCTTCCTCAGTTCGGAAATCAGAAACCTCTGGACTTTCCGACGTTTGCAACTCAAGAGAGATGTGTTTAACACGAATCAGGTCTCCATCGAGAGGTGACAGTATAGCTTGTCCAGTTTTTCCACCACTCAATTTTTTGTTTTTGTTTGATTTTCCCTGAGCCTTTTTTTGCTTAGCACCTTTTTTAGATTTATTTTTTGCATCTTTTGATTTTTGATCGCAATCTTTTGCTTTGATAATATCCCATTCCCAAGGTTCTTCTCCTCTTTTTGCAAGAAGTAATTCTTTAATAGGAATGTTTAATTTTTCACTCAGCATGGCAGGAAGTCGTGCAAGTGGGTGCGATTTATCCCAATTTAGTTCACAAGCATTAGTATAATATCTGCTTCCTGGTATTTGAAACAAAAGGTTTAGTATTACACATTCTGGTTTGGGCAAAGCCTCAGTCTTTTGGACAGCAATAGGTGTGTTTGATCCAAGACGTAACCGCTTTATACTGGAATTTTCTTGTAAATGAAAACGAGATGGAAATTTATGTGAAATTGAACGAAGACAAATATCTTCGATTTTAATCAAATTCTTTTCAACAAAAAAACTGAGCTTAACAATTTCTTGCTTTAGATCAAATAAAGTTGCATCTTTTTCTACCTCAACAGAGCCAGTTAATTTTGGTTGCGTCCTTATTTCATTCAAAAATGGATTCCAAACAGATAGGTTAGCACCATGCTCTATTTCAGATAAGACATCTTCAAACGAAGATCTTTTAGGATAATACCAAACTGGAATTCCAATTTGACCATCAGATGGAATACCTCCCGGACAAAGAACAAGAGTAGAACCATGTTTTATAGATGTTTTTTCAATGACTGCTTCTGGGCTTGTTAATATTTCACCGGCTTCTTTTTCTGATTTTAATATTCTAAGATGTCGTATCCCATCCGAAAGATTGTGCTCTAAAACAATTTTATCGATGAACTGATTCACAGTGCAATTCTTGTTTAATACAGCATGAACAGCTTGAGACTTTTTAACAGGTAATTTCAACTTACTTCCGTTTTGAATATAAACAGTTACATGATACTCTTTTTTATCAATAGGCGTTCCAATCTCTAGTCTCACAGATTCCACACTGCTTGATAACCCTACCTGAAGCAGGCTTTGTTTTTCATGTAAGCACAGTTTCAAATTGTCAGAAACATCCTCAGAAGATTTTTGAATATACAAATGAAGGTTATCTAGCTCGTAATCATTCTTGAAGTCGGGTAAGAGCCAATGCAACATAGAAAATTTCAAATGTTCAACTCGAATGTATGAATTTACTTTCACGGTTCCACTTATGGCCGTTGTTATGAAAATATTATCAGGAGAATCAAAATACCTGGACGTAAACAGTGTTTGTTCTAGTTTCTCTCCCGGCACAATTTTTAAAGTTAAGTCGTCATCTTTATTTCCATTTTGAGACATATCATCATTTGGAAGTGATATTTCAAGAATTAAATTTTCATCGAATGACTTGGTCACTTCTCTTAAAGTTTTTCCAAGTTCATTTTCTTTGAATTCAACCAGGTTGTCATTTTCTCCTTTAGTTCCAAGTTTACTTTGGGTCACAGTTTGCAACTTGAATTTTTGTAGAAAATAATCTTGCAGTTCACTCATGATAACATTACCGAAAGTAATACCTTTGAAATGAAAAGAAACCAGACTGTCATCACCAGAGATTCTGCAATGAACATCAAGTACAATGGGTTCATTCATTTCACCAAATTTTACTTCCACCCCCTCTAACTTATCGCCGTCCCATAAAATGACGTTCACTCCGTTCTCGAGTAGAGATTCATTTATGGGTGTGCTCAAATTAGAGTCAATTTGTTCGTATATGTGAATGCCACCATGGCCGAGTATTTTCAATATATTGCATTGTATTTTTTCACAATCTTTATTAGAAGTATCGTCCTGATGTTTTTCTGCCATCTGCGTTAATTCCTCTACCATGTCTCCAATGTTTTTCCGTCTGTCGATTGAATAAGAAAACCCACACTCGTTTGGGCCTTTGTTCTCTGGGTCAATTAATTTAATCAAACCATTTTCAAGCTTCAACATTTTGGGGAAGAAAACTCGCACTGTTACGACGTTTAAATAAACATCATATTCATTTCGTAGTTCATCCAAATCACAATTTTCCTCTTGTATTTTTGCTCTTATATGGTCAGGAATGCCATTGGTCAAATTACCAAGCGATTCTAATGGTCTCTTAAGATCCTTCCTTCTATAAAACAACATATAAGCACTCTCGCGTCCCTCATATTGAGTGATAATATCATGGGTTGTAATAGGTTTAACGTGAGAGTCATTGAAATCAAACCAGACATTACATAGCGGATGTGTGTCGGTGTCATCTGCAGTGTCAGATTCGATAGCAATAGGTTCACTCACGACATTTCCATTGAAACCAGAATCTTCATTGTTGGTGTCCGTAACCCCGTTCACCAGTTCAGTAGATTTATATTGTCGGCTTGCATCACCGCCAGCACCATTTTCACATGATTGTGGATATACAGGTGATTCAGAATTATTCATCTCAGATGATGATTTTCCAATATTGCTTCGAAATGATACTGTTTTCGTTCTTGTATCGACAATAAAAGTATCATAGCAGCTCTGTAAGAATTTAGTCATTGTGCCGTATTTTCTTTTGTACTGTTTACCCCACGATGTTCCACTTTCATCTCGAAACGCTTCACCCAATTTATTCATTGGGACGTTTTCTCCACCGAGTTTGCCTAAAACATATGCAAGCATATCAAGTGGGTCTTCAATATAATCACAAGCTGCTGCATCACTTTTTTCTGGCATGGGTGGTATGATTTTAGGTGGAGTGGGGTTATAATTAGGAGGGACAGTCCCCAGACCATCAATATCGCGAATGTATGCATGATAATGCCCACCATGGGCGCTTCCTGAATGAATAATTACAGAATACAACTCATAGTCATAACATGCAGATTTTTCATCACACGTCTTTTCACAATAGGACTTCATACTGAGTGATAGCGGGAATTCAAATTTCCTAGTTTCTTTGAACCTTCGAAATGTGTTATAATCGAAGCTAAATCTCAGTAATGAGATCGTTAATATAGGTGGAAGGGTTTTTATCACAGCTCCTTTTCTAGCATCAACAAGTTTTTGACATTGATCGCAACGATATTGATTTTTTCCATTCATTAGTTCAGTATCAACAAACATATCACGAAGTACTGCTGCAAGATTGCTGTGCGAGGAAATAGCAATGTTAAGATCTAGGAAATCTTCCGTATTTTCACTGACTTTTCCACAGCTGAGACAAGTTATTGTGTTGGCAGATGTACCACGATACAGGTTTTTTATAATATCATGCCCAGAGGTTCCAATCAAAGAATCTTCAATCGCACAAAATAATATTCTACTCAACTCTTGGACGTCGTGTTGTTGTAACTCCTCACTATCTACCCATCCAAAGCTCTCGGTCAGCCCCTCAGTAGTGCAAGCATACTGGTCAAGCAATAAAAGTCTGGCCAATAGCATCTGTAATTGAATTGGAATTTTCCGAACTTTAGCATTTTTCTTTTTCACATCTTGTAATTTTCCCAACTCATCGGGTCCCAATCGAAATAATTCTTCTCGTAACTCGGGGGTTAGCAACAACGTTTGAATAAGAGAGTTTAAATAACACGTAGCTCCTTGATTTTTAATTCCACAAAAACCAGTATCTCCCCTTCCAGGCGGAGGTGCCTCAACCTTGCTCCCATTTATTTTCGCAGGACTTGAAGCTTTTCCTTTCTCTTCCTCCATCTCTGGCTCCTCAAACATGTTACCAAACATCTATTCTGTAGTCGGTCAATCCATCAAAAGAAACATTTCAATGTTGAACAGAACTCTAAATCATTGTTAACTTCATTGTTCAACTTTATGCATTATATCAAGAATATTTTTCTGTAAAAATGAAACTCTATCTGAAGTTTTCTCAACAAGTTGGCAAAAATTGCAAGTGCAGTTTTAAGAATTTTGTGGCATCTGAAGCTGCCGCAAAACCACGGCGACTGACTTTTTAGCTGCCACAAACCAATGGCAAGATGCCTGTGCCGCGACAGCAAATTGAAAACCAATAGCCAGAATAGCGAGTAAAATTTTGCTGCCGTTACCAAGGCATGTCGGCTGTAATGGCAGGGCTGCCCCTGATGGTGACAAATATTGGGTAAGTTGGAACATTTTTCTTATGGATACAGGCTACAGTTTTGATTGATTTGGGGTGAGGTTTCAGGTTTAGATAGATATAATTCTGCATGACAAACTCAAATTTGGTACATGACTTTGTGAATATACCGGTAATACTCATTACTGAAAAGTGCCATAAGACCATGGCTGCATGGCAAGAGACGCCACAGTTTGTTCGTGCCAGGAGCTGCCATAAAGTGGTAAGAACTCCAACTCAAAAATTGAGCTAGACTATAAACCAGCTAGAATTTACTTGCCTTTTTAGATTTGCAAAACTTTTGATTTTTCCAGAAATAAGAGAGGCCGTGGTGTGCCATATGTTAAGCTGTTTTATCAACTTTCCTCTCTCTGGAAAAATATGTGAATGCTATCCTAATAATAACTCACGAAATAATAATCCTTCATTCAAGTGAACTAACGGAGATAGATGAAAATGTGCTCTTTTAACTGTTTAAAGCTTGGATAACTTTGACAGCGAAGCTCATCTGTGCAGAGATTCGTTAGATATCGGGTGGCTATCTTTATATCGTCACGCTAATAACCGAATTGCGTAAGTCATTTTTGGCGATTTCGAGTTTTTTTTATAAAATAGGTATTTATGGAATGCTGCGCACCTGTCTGTTAACTCAGATTCTATTTTAGGAATTCCGAAACCCATAAAAATGGAGATTTAGTATGACATGCACATTTGTGAAATTGTTTCGTCATAATGAATTATCCTTGTTACCGCAGTACTCTTGTGACGTCACAAAGGCAAAATAACCACGGCGAAGTATTTTCGAGTTTTTGCATCTCGAATTCTAGCTTAGCGCATATTACTGTATTAATTTGAATTTTTACTACAGTATAGGAAGACGTACACTTGTGATATTCACTGTCCGAGTCAAATTTACTTGGTTGGCTTTTATATTGGGTGCACGTGCATTGCTGTTTTATTCTTTATATTTAATCTTAGTCCTATTTCGGTGGGTGTGCAGAACGTGTTATATTGATGAAATATATATTTTTAAACATAAAAAATGATGTAAATGAAACGGATTAGCTATTTTGGGGATTAGACATTTTAGATACTGAGAATTACATTCGTTTTTGGAATGTTTAGTTTTCAGGACTGGTGCATATAGTGAAGTTGCAAAATTGCGTACCGGTATGTCACCAAGTCATAGACACATTTCTGCCTAAGTCACAGTGCGCCATTATGACGTCACTTAACTGCGTCATACAAATTAACTTAAATCCGGCTACGATCAAAAAATTGAACCATGGCAAATTATTGACTCTCAAATGCAACACAAAATCATTAGGAAGTTTTTTACGTTTTTCTCAATACTGCTAAAAATGACTTACGCAATTCGGTTATTAGGGTGACGATATGGCCTTGTTCGGGCAAAAGGCGCAAGTAGGGGTCGTATTAAGTCATGTTGCAACAAAAAAAACTGCCCACTTTCCGCAAATTTTTTTGGCTGATTTTGGTGTACGCTATCCTTATCGCATTACCGGTACTGTACCGGTACCGTACCGGTATAATGAAGCCGCTCGGTGGCTTTCTTCCCAGGATAACGATGACTATAAATATATTATTCTAGGTAGTTAGATACGGTACCGGTACCTGACAAAAAAAGATTCACACTAGAAGCACTAGAAAATGATCCAGGAACTGAATGAAGCCTTTAACACGAGGGGTAAATTAGATAATCCTGTACGGTACTGCGCTATGACGTCGGTAAATCCGGAACTGAGTTCAGAACTTCCGATGTGAGCTAACTGGTGGCCGTATCTGAAGGCCGCAGGGTGGTGCTATGCAACCATGCAGGAAGGTAAATCTACTATGGACCGCGCATTCTTGGACACGAAATAATTAGTCATTGTTAGGATAGGATAGAAAAGGATCTCCATATTTATCCCGGGGCAGAGGAAAGACGATATGAAGGGTTGACCATATGGCAACTACGGCTTTTCGACCGGTTACCGTTTCGGTGTTGTTAAATTGTTGTTGTTAGTATTAGGCCGCGAGCCGAGGCCATTTATCTTTCAGTTTCGTAGCGCACATCAGGTAACTACCTGAAAATGATTTTAAAATGTTCCTTAGAAATTTAGTAACAAATATTGCCTTGTTCCCACTTCCAAAAGTTGCACGTTTTACAGAAAAGACGCTTTTACTACAATAAATATGTGTTACCATCTGTCTTATTTTCTCTGCTTTTCCGGTATCGTGGGCCAATGAACGCAGACTTCTGCAAGACGTAACAGTCAAGTTAGTCAGCTGTAGGTGGATCCCCAGTGGTCGGATGAATATCAGATGTACTACAACTGCTCGCTTTTGCGTTGAGTAGCCTTTTCATAGTGTTGAAAAGTATAGGTAAGATATCAAACACTTGCATATCCTTACCATAAATAGCAATTTTAGTTGAGCACTAGCTCATAAGACGTTGTTAAATAGGTACGGTGCGGTAACTCCAAGGAAGGCTAGACCTAGAATAATATGTCACAAACAACGATATTTTCTGGCTTGCATGAAATGTTTATGATTAATTTAATGACTCTTCTTGACTATTCAGCAGACTTATACTACTATATATACAGATATAGGCCACAGCATAGCCTATTTGGAAATAGAAATGAATGGCTGTTTCTGTAATGCACGGTTGTGTGAAAGAGAAGAAAATCAATTTTACAAATTTCGGTTGGTCTAAATCCATAGAGTCGACAAGAACCTGGGAAGCAATGATAAGTTATGCCGGAGTGGAAAGAAAGGTAGCATTGGAAACGATTGAGAGGTGAGAAATCAAGTTGTAGACAAACAGTTGATGTTTTAAAATATAGTCTATAGTCCATACTCATACTGTCATAGGACATTTCAGACTGTGATATATCAAAATTTAGTGTAGATATAGTCTAGTACCGGTAATGGTATGCAAACACTGCTGGACTGTAGTACATGCAATGAGCATATATACGCTCATTTAGTACATCAGATAAAATGCATTATGTATTCAAGGTATTAGTTGGTATTTAGGGGTATTTTTAAACTCATGCTGCTCCAAATATCATTTTCTTCCTCATTTTAGATACTATACTACAAAAGAAAACGGCAATGTTCCACCAATCCGACCTAACGCAGGCTCTGATCCCTGCTGCTATCAGTGCTATAAAATGGATTAAACAAGAAGTCTTGAAGCTTAAAGGTATATGAGAATCATAATAGTTGCAAACAGCTTAGATGGGCTATTCATATTGAAATACTTTAACACTTTTCTGCAATTGGAACTGCCCATCAAATTCATGTTGGAAACTTCATTGAGATTTTCAATTCATTTTTTTCCCTCGACTATGAAGATCTTTTGAAGTTAACGAGGCATTAATAAATAAAGCTGAGGAATTTGAAGAGGATATAAAGAATGTAAATGATATCAGGGCACGTCTATTTAACACTGTCAAACATAAGGATTGTACTCTCCACCCAACAATGATTCACTGAAGAAGCATGTGGCCCTCAAATCAGTTCTTGAGTTGGCAAACTGCAAGTGTAAGAAAAATAGTCAAAATAATTTATGAAAGTGTGCCAAAATCAACTTAAATTGCACAGATTTTTGTTTTTGTATTGACTGCAAAAATCACAGTACACTTATAGAGGAAAAGTCGATTTTTGAGATTTGGATTTTGAGTGGATTTCGAAAACAATTCAGAAGAAAGTGAATTAGATATTACTGTTGATTTAATAAGTATCATTTATTTGTTTTGTTTTTTGGACATTTGTTAGTGTCGTAGTCCTGTTTCTAGAAATATTATTGCCTTTGTTCAAATACATAACCACATAAACTAAAAAAAGATTAATTGTAAATTGTAATATTTCTGTTCACTATGTTATGTACATATGTTAATTTTCTTGACTTTTGCGGTAAATTTCCAAGTGAGAAATAACTGATTTATTTGTGTTTTCGTGCTCACGATGTTAATTTGTGACTTCATTGCTTAAAAATAAATACGTTTGATAGCTTCTATAAAATGGATGTAGCTTTTTATGCTGTTCTTGTTGTAAACTGCTTGTGGTTATTACATAAAATTTATTTATGTGAATCAGCGTTGTTGGTGTCGCTGCTTTAGAGGTCACTCCCGATTCCTGTCACACAATTAAAGTATTTTTTGTTGTTGGTTACATGTATGCCATATTTTTCGTAATCTACCTGATAAATTATGATTGACTGAGGAAGTCCGATTTTGGTCAGGCAAAACATTACAGGAATACATTTGTGTTAGTGTGCTGTAGGGCTCTCGAATTGCATAGTTCTTATGTATGTGTTGTAAACTTATGGTTATTGAATTTCCGGGAACCTCTTATATTCAATTTCGCACTAGGATTGTGGAACAAGCTGTAATGCGTTCATTATGTTCGTTTTCACACAAAACTGAAGAATTTATTTAGTTACCAGATGTGCGCTACGAAACTCATTTTCTGGGCGTTTTCATGGCTTCGTCTCACGGCCCATATCCGTGGTAAGGATCTACAAGTGTTTAATAACTTACTTATACATTTTTCAACAACGTCTTAGCATAACTTAACTAATAATAACTAAACAGGGCTATGGAAAGCCTGCCCAACTCAGCGCAAGGTCAAGCAGTAATAACTAATATTCATCCGCTCGCTAACAGCTGGTTTAATTCAATTGTTACGTCATGCTGAAGTCATTGTTCCTTGCCGAAAATGTAGAGAATATAGGACAGATCGTAGCACATATTTCTTGTAGTAGAAGAGTCTTTTCCGTAAAACGTGCAACTTTTGGAAGTGGGAACAAGGCAATATTTGTTACTAAATTTTTGAGAAACATTTTAAAATCATTTTCAGGTAGTTACCTGATGTGCGCTACGAAACTCACTTTCTAGGCGTTTTTCAGGGCCTCGGCTCGCGGCCTATATTCTTCTAGGTCTGCGTTTTGTTCATGAAAACATATGATACGGTTTTTTATAATTCACAGCCACAGGAATCTAGCTGCAATCTCCAGAAACCCTTGTTAACCATTTTTGTTTCAAATTCATCGTTCATAAGTAACCATACTACCATAGGTCCATAGACAACAGTTTGGCGAACCATATCGCGAAACAAAGAGTACAGCAATTTTCTCTTTTGCGCATACTTCAGTCCAATCCATGGTAATCACCGGAGTGATAAATACAAGCTAATAATTCAGTCTATGATGTATTGATAAATAAAATACGTACTGATTATCGGTCACGAAATGTGCACATAGATCGTTTTGTTATTATTTCGTTGCTGTTGTTCCTTTCCTTTTTAGTTTTTTTTTCTTTTTTTTATGGAAAAAATTAATTTTCTCGTTTACCACTGAGCTACTCTGAGAACCCATCAATTTTTTAATTATTACTACAAAATAAAAAATAAATAGTTAATTTTTATTTAAGCTTGGACTTCTGTTGGATTAATGGGTAATGGGTATACCCCAAAGTTTCAGACTAGGATGCTTTGTACAAAAGTTCTCTCTTGCACAGGGCTGGGCAATTATTTTTGCTATCGGGCAACATTGAATATTCGAAATGCAGGGGCGGGTCGGACTAAATAAAGTCAATTGCGCCTTTTTATTGTATTCTGTATACTATATCTATTGTACTCATTTTTATTCAAAGCACAATTGTTTAAACTAGTTTAAAACATAAATCTCGCGAATTCGAAACAATACATAGATAGGGTCAGAGAAACGCACGCTTGCATAATAATGTCGAATATTATAGTAATGCTGAAGAGTAAGTAACAATGTGGAATTAAGACCATGCCTTCGGTGGCCAAATATCGTGATTCATATAACTTTGCGTCATCGTAGCATTTTTGACGTGGAGCCTCGCGGAAAATGCGTTGAAAGGCTTTTCAAGTTTAAAAGACTAGAATGTAAGCTACTGCTCTAAAATACCATGGCTATCTATGTATATAAAAATGTGAGATTAACCGCCGTAATATACGTAGTGTTATTACCTATTTTTGCAATACGGGCACATTGAAATGTCTTGCTTTATTGTTTTAACTTAACCCGCGGTTGCTTTGACAAAATAAGAAGCATTCCGCCACAGCATTCCGCCGACATAAAATGTGAGGTAAAGTACCAGATTATTTTAATTCCTGAATTCGACAAATTTGATCTATTCTTGCAACAATGACTTGACTCTGTTTCAAAGATTCTACCATCAGAAAAATCCCTACATCTGCCAAGTAAAAGTCATTTCAGAATTTAGTACCATGAAAATTAAATTAAAATGTGTGTCGGGGGCACATGAAATTTTCCAGTTTCCGATTTCTATAACAGCGTTTTTTAATCTGTCGCGACCCTTTTAAATCAAAACTTGGTCTTGTTCAATTTTTCGATTTTTTTATTGCCGCTCCAAAATCTAGATTTACTCGCAGATCGCATTTAGATTCAACCCTTTCTTTAGCAACTTGTCACCGACGATTATATAAAAACTAGTTTTTCTCAATGATTTCACAGTTTTGTATACAATACATGTTTTGAAAAATAATCACGTGTTTTGAGATATTCACCGACGTAAAGGTGTTTACGGTCTAAATAACACCTCGAGCTGACGAAAACAATCAGCGACTTAAAAAAAAAATTTAGTCGAACGTTTTTATTATCCTAAAATTTTTTTTTGTTCACAGTGAAAGTATATTTCATATGCAAATAAAAAAGAAAGTGTCTAAATCTAGAAACCTGCTCGCGGACCGGATGAAACGTCGCCGAAGACCGGATGTGACCAGCAACTTTCCCAGGCCTGCTCTAGCACATGCTTCGAATTACCTCTTTAGCAGACTTGCATTCGCAGCGCAACATTTGGTCACTCACTTGGTTATCTGCTGAAGCCCGAAGATGCGATTGAAACGTCAATGCGTCGTTAAATGCTTAATCAGGATTTGACGAACTTCAAGCGTTACCGGTAGCGGTTGAATATTCAAGTGTCATTTTGCCGTAACTTCGATACTATTAAAAAGCATCAGTCGTTAAAGGTAATACGGCATTTCATCCTAACCGTAACTATAATATAGCGTCGTTCAAAAGTAAGACAAACGAAACAGACCGGATAATTATTGTTACATTTTACCAAGGGGACAAGTGTAGGACCACGTCACTTCAGAGACACCACTCAAATTAAGACATACTTGATTGTTATTGCAATTTGTTGCTCAAGAGTCCACAAGCAGTTTTGTTCTGCAGGACAGAAAAACCCGACATTGGCGAAAAATAGTAAATCCTAATCGATCTCCCATCTCCACCTAAACAACCTTCTTGTCCATCAAAAAGCACCATGCAGGTATTGGTCAAGTGTGCATATTGTGTATTTATTACTTTGTAGTAATGGAAAATCATTCTTTAATACTAACCAATGATTGTTCTACTTTTACGTCTAGTAATTACCTCATATTATAGCATAAATATTGTATGTGATATCTTTACAAATCTCATATATTTCTGAGCTTAACTTATTCGATTATTCAATTACAATGCATGATAACATATTAAAAAAATTGAGTAAAATGAACTAAATAACATAGTATAAAAATTTCAACAACAGTTATTTCAAACAGATTTTTTACAAATGTATATACAGAAAAATTTAAATCTAAAAATATAAATTTAACGAATTGCAGTATATAAAGTGATTAATTACAGTGTATAGAATAGTAAATGAAATGGTGCAAAAATAACGTACAGAAATAGTTTCTTTGGCACAATCCCTGTTATCTTGTTTTATTACAGATACATCTATATTCAATTTACTACCCTAAGTGAGACTGAAATTCTAATATTTCAATCAAAAATAGCTGTAATCGAAACTAGGGTAACTATGCTTAAATCCAAACTACATTACTCAAAAGTGATAAGAGTAATCAATCCACAAACACCCTTCACATACTGAATCATTGTGCAACAAATAACAACATTGCTAATTCATTTATGTTGCAATATTTGAATAGAATCGCTTATTATTATGATATTGCAATTCACTCATCCATTTTTACAAATACTCTCGGTCTCTCAAACACACGAACTGCTTCATCAACTTCTGCTATTCTTCGTTCTAACTCAGTCTTCCGCTGACGTACTCCAAAAGAGTCGGCTGAACGTACTGGCAGGAATCTGTATTCCTGTAGTAAGTCGAGTTGACCTATAAAACAGACAGGAATTACTTGTTACAATCAAATAGCAAGTTATAAATTTACTTTTGCTTGAATGTACTTTCTAAAAAAATGTATGTAATTCGATCTGCATAGTCCTTTTGATATCAAAAAAGACAAAAAAACATGAGAAACATGAAACAACAAGTTGCAGAAGTAATGCTTAGATTTACTTTGCTTAGTTATAATATGAACAAACAATAACTCTCGATGAAACATTGAAAAACAACTGTCATAAAGTTCCAACTATTTTCATAGTCAAAATAAAAAAATGATTCATATTTAAAGAAAGGTTGTGAATATAGACAATGATAAGATGAAATGTGATGTAAAAGATTTAAGAAACTGTGGATATGCAAGAGTCATGTGAAAAAAATCTGGTAAAGAAAGTTGAGTGTGTTAGAGGCTAGCTATGTCACAGTGTCAAATGTTTAGAGCCTATTTCTGATTTAAACTCGATTTACTCTCAATGGAAATCTAAACTTTTGTGCAGAGCGTCCTAGATTACTGAACTTTTAGTTACAATCATGCACAAAAGAAGGTTCGAGTGCTAAATATTCTTCTTCATTTTCATATAGGTAAATCATAAATGCAGGAGTGTTATTCCTGGGGTTAAGCTAAAGATAATACATAGATCAGGAGACAAAATGAGATGGTAAACATCTATTGATTTGATACTCTATATTCTATAGCAGGGGTGTGCAACCTTTAACACAGGCTGGCCAAATACAAATAACTGGGCAAAATCGCGGGCCGCACTTTTATTTAACATGGACTTTCTTGTAGTTGCAGACACAAAAATTTTATCTTATGACATGCGTTGTTCGCTTCGCACAAGCTAGCTGTCAGGGCATTGTAACGTCATAGATAATAAATTGGACTTAGGTATATATGCTTTGCAACGCAAAGGGATTGGAATTACTCGCACGTAGCAGATTAAACTATATTAAAAACTCGTTTCGTGTGCCGCACACCATTCAAAACTGGCACTTCTCCACAAGTCGCACAATTATTCTTGTGGTCCGCCTTTGGCCTGCAGGTGGTTGCACACCTCTGATCTATAGCATAAATATTTTGCTACTCGAATTATACATAATAAATAGTACAGGAATCAGAATTAGATGGTAAGTTCAAATAACTATGGATTTAATTTTGACATGCACAAAAAATCATAAGGTGCTTTTTGAAGTTAATTTGTTTTGAAATTTAAAGACTTTCATAAAATACAACAGATTTTTCCATGCATGTTATGCCGATTTTTTCTACCACCATGCATGTGTAAAAGCACCTTATGACTTTCTGTAAAATCTGTAGAAAAATTTGGTCCATGACGAGCCATTCTTGCATCTGGACCAGGGTCCTTGAACTCATCTCTGTATGAGGTCTTTGAAGCAGCTGCATTGAGTCTTGCTTGCATTTCTGGGGTATTTTCTCTCCTGTAAGCTTGTTGGGATGGTGCCGTGCTTGGTGGTGAAGGTGATAGAAATCTAACTTGTCGAGCAGTGGGTTGATCATCAGGCATTGCTGGAATGCCTTGTTCACGAGAAGTAGATTCTGCATAATAGTGTGGTGTCGAATTTCTTCTATATCCAGGGTAAAGAGAATAGCCCGCTTTGTTGTTTTCAGGTGTGTAATAGCCTTGATTACCATAGACCACAGAGCGAGTTCTACCTTCTGGATTTGTAGGTCGATTCTGATATAGACTTTCATTTGGACGAGTGTTAACAGCCTGATTATATCCTCTGGTTTGTAGATATTGCCAATTTTGTGCTGGGCTATATCGATTCTGTAATTGCATATTGTGGTTGAAATCGTCATCTTGATGAATGTAGCTTTGATGTGGATATTGTTGATAACCTTTGTCAATAAACATAGGTGATGGTTGTTGAGGCTTATAAGCTGTTGGAGCATACTCTCGAGTCCCCTTTTCTTTCTCTTTACGGATGGTTTCACCCTTTTCAATTCTTGTGTACCCATCACCAATTTCTTTTGCTTGGTATTTTGAAACGGAATTTCGCTTGTCTTGATCACTGATCTTACCCCCATGATCATATACAACATGATCTTCTGTGTAATATGAAGTAGGATTCCTTTGTTCAAACCGATATCGGTTGTTTGATGTTGGAGGTCGAGGTTGAGGATTTTGGCTGTAGCTAATGTTATGAATCACATTGCCAACAGAATCATAATAACCATCCCTTTCATCTTGGTATTCTCCATTTCTACCATACTGTGTGCATTTCGGGTACAATTTCCCATTTTCTTCATATTGATTCCTGTATTCTCTGCCTGGTGAGTCGTTGTAATAATAATAATTTGCAATCTCGCTTGATGGGGTGAATTCGTCTTCAGCATATGTAGAATAATATTCAACATCATCACGATCTCCAACCTGCCCATATCCACTTTCGTTACCATGCAAATACTGGTTTGTATGGTAGTTATTCGATTCACTTCCATAGCCTTCATCAGGTATTTGATATGTTGTTTTCTCAACAAACTTACGTTTTTCCTTTCTCTCAACTGAGACAGTCTCAGGTGAGTAATACTCATCGTAGTAGCCATATTGTATATTTCCATGATACGGCATTGAAACTTTTTCTTTCACTTTGGTTGTCTCTGTGTGTTTTGCTATGAGTTGAAGTTAGTAAAGAATATGATGATGATAAGATGCGATAAGTCATATCCTTTTGAACATAATATAGAAACCACATAGTGCATTTCTAGTTTATGCTTGATAATGTATATATAATAGCATGTTAATAATATATAGCAAAAAACATGCACTTCTATTCCCAAATACGAGAAATAAAATTCTTATTGTTGGATACTCTTCTCCGCAAATATAATATTCCGTTCAAAATAAAATTATAACTTGAAGGTAAGCAAGCAGCTTGTTCATTGGAAGACTAACTTTAAAAACAGACAGAGAGAAATTCTCTTTACATGGCGGCTTCATGAAGGAGGAATAGCGAGAATGAACGGAAAGAAAAAAGGATTGAAAATCAAGAAAAAACGTTGCAAAATGCTTCAAATATATTTTTTTTCTGTCAAAATTAATAACAAAAAGGAGTGTCTGCTTGATGCAACTGTGTTCCTATTTGATTCTAATATTTTACTTACTTTGTCTTAAAATATTTAATGTGTCTTTTCTGTCTCTATCTGGCAACACTGTATGTCCATCTGGTACAGTTGGGTCAGGAATATTTCTGATTCTATTTTGTTCTGCTCGAGCCCATTCCCTTTGTCTTGCTTGTAAGCTGTATAAAAGTAGTCATAAATTAATAAGTAAGTGGGTAAGCAGGTTTATTTCGATTTTCCGTTACAGCAAAGCGAAGAAGCAATACAGGACAAAACGAACAAATATACGAAAAATCAGGAAAGTAGGCAAAATCTGAAAAGTTTTAAGACGTAGTGATACAAGTGCCCATTCACCCAAAAGAGCAAATAACATGTTGAAATAAATTTTAAAAAAATACGCGAAAGATAATTCGGGCGTGAATACTTATGTCAGTATGTGTGGAGTTTGAACACACAGTTTCTACTATATTGTATACAAGAAAATAACGAATGAAACGGTCAAGTGATTACTAGTACATAGTCCAAGCTATATCTAGCTATCTCAAGTTTACGTCCTGATCAATCCAGCTAAGCCCAATTGGTTTGAAACATTTATAAGCTATCGTGTAAGTCTATCAGCCACTCAACTATAAGTGTGCAATTTCAGATTCTTATTAAAACATTCTTTTAAATGTTCAATTTTTTGACAAGGAAATTTATAATAATAGAATATTTGGATAATATTTATACTTACTATGAAGGAGATGATCCTTTCACAGTGTTATTATATTTCTTTATTCCATCATAATACTTTTCTTGAGATCTATCGACTTCCATTTGAGACTTAGAACGCTGAGGTTTATATGATTTCGCTAATCTTGCATTCCTTGCAATGAAGTCTTCTGCTCTGCGTTCTGCTTGCTGAAATAGGCGAATGGGCCATTATAAGCAGAGCTGGAAAATTTTCTCCACTTGAATAATAGCGCACAGGCAAATTTTCTGTGAGTGATAGAAATCTAGTGGTCACCAGGAACCTAAATAACCAGGTAATTATGAGACAGACAGCAATCACCTTGTAAATACTTCAAACAAGTGCATGTTTGCAAGAATTAGCATGATGTGCCAACCATCAATATAAAGATTCAGCATAGATTAATAGCAACTACTTTATATAACTTGACTATAATTTTTGATACATAGTCTCATAAAATAATAAAAAAGGCGTCTTTTATTAAAAGAAAAAAAAATCTTTGAACAGAAACAGTGCCAGAATCACAAAATAAGGAAAAAGTCCTCCACAAATAATTTTTGTTGTCTCCCCACATAACCAACAGTTTTTTTTTCACGTTTTATAAATCAAACTTGTTTGTTAAGTGCAATGTTCCAATTTCATACAACTTAATTTTTTGGAATAATCTCTTAAATGACAAGCATGTTTTTAATATAGTGATTGGAAGAACATTGATGTGGTACTAAGTGTGGATTGTTGTCTCACCCGTTTTGGTGTCAATGGTGTTTCTGAATATCGGGCCCTTTGTCCGGTATGTCTTTCTGCATTTTGACGTCCACCAGCTGGTGCTGAACTTGGTCTGTCATAACTTGGAGGGGCGGAACCAGGTCGTGGTGGCACACCTCTTGGAGCTCTTGGCGTTGGCTGAAGATTGAAAAGGGAAAGATATAAATGGCAAAGTAGAGGAATAGAAAAGGAATTTCATGTCCATCCCAAAGAGAAAAAAAACAACAATGTGGCAACTAAATGACACAGTGAATCTTAATTTCAATGGTTTGATGCTATCGAACTTTGAACGTATCATGTATATTCATGCAGACCATCAACGGTCCACCATTGGCTAAAATAAAGCTCTAACTTTAAAAAAGTAACAGTATAGCATAAGAGTAAAGAGAGAGATGCCAATATGGAGTGTACTAGGGTATTGAGTACTGAACTGCAAGTCCTTTCTCCTTGTTTACTTTTCACTACAACTCCGTGTGTGTCAGTTGCCACAAGGATGCTTGAACAAGATAGTATTATAAAGATAAATAAGAATAACATAATCTGCTTCCACAAAATAGACAAAGTATTATTGCTATTTGATTGGGCCATATCTTGTTTTATCTGAAGAAGTTATACTATAATATACCGAAAGCTTACAAATATACTTGCTATTTCACGGAAAGAGATTATGTTATTCTTGAAGAGAGAGACTTGATTTTTATTAATATAATTTCAAAGAAACAAATTCATACCTCAAATGTTGTTTTAACTTTAGATTCGACACTTTCATATCTCGTTGATTTCCACAATGCTTTTACCGGGGTTGGTTTATTTTGTTCTTTTTCTTTTTCCTTGTTCCTTGATTGTTTCTGAATTTGTCTCATTCGTCGTACGTTTGCCTCTCCATGGTCAACCGGTTGTTTTTCTAGTAAATAATGAATATTTCGCACTTGGTATGCATAAATGAGTTATCGCAGTTTGGCATGCGAACTATTAATATTGAAATCGGAGCCAGAGTTGTATCTTGAAATCCCTCAGTTGGAATTTTTAATATTTTGAAACAAAATTTTAGACTTCAATAATGGTGGTGGAGCAAAGTCTAAATTTCCTGCACAAAATAAAAATGTTAAGTTGATTAAGAATTCTCAACAGACCATTAAAGAACGCTCACATACTCCAATATTTTTCATCAGAATTTTTTTTTATATCAGAGCTGGTGACGTGGAGTCAAACTAAGAAAACCGTACAAGGTAATGAGCAGTACACTGAAAAGCATGTTCCTTATGTTTTTTTGAATAAACGCTCAAACCAACTGTCGGTCTCATTGCTTGACTTTTCATATCAGTTCATCAAAAGTTTCGTATTGCAAACTTACTTGGTTTAGCTTGTGTAAACTGGCGAACATCTGGTGTTTTTAGTAAATTTTGGATGCAACCTTTATGTTTCTCTGCTATTTCACTAGCTTCTGATTTAACTCTCGGAACTGGTTTGGGACTCCTTCCTGTGTATTGACCTAAAAATCATATATAGGCATTACGAGCTGTAACATTTTTTGTTCAATTAAACTACCAGGAATGTCTAAAGTTCAAGCTTGAAATCCGAAATCCTAAATTGATAAATTCATCTACTATAAAGATTTGTGTATCTGCCATACTAAGTATCATACAGGCTTAAGTCCGACTTGTGGAAAGCATTGTTTGGAGCAGAATTTTAAGCATAAAAATACTAAAACGGCATACTCGGCTACTGTTTTAAATTAAAACAGCATTGAGCACAAATTTGCTGTATACCGGATAGATAACAATATCCTAGTATGGAATGAATAATATTTTGGAAATGATAGGAGAAAGGTTCTGGGATTGAGTTCCAAAGCCGTCTTATGTGGAACAATACTCTTTTCTGAATCATGCATGGGAATACCTAACAACTCAATGGATGAAAGTGGTAGATAGAGCAAACAATAAGATATGTGTTGGGCTTTCAACCACTCTGTGCTCAATGAATAATTCATTAATGCGTTCGTATATTACATGATCATCTCAAAGCAACCATAGATGTAATAAGGTAAGAATTGTGGAAGCCCAGTTTGGCAAGTCAATTGCAAGATCATAGGAATATATAAAACAGTCACAAGATATACAAAAAGCAATTGTTTTCTCAACCCAACACTGCAAACTATGAACAAACCTTTGTTATAAATTGGATCAACCAGAATTGGTCCTTTTACTCCAGCTTTTCTCAATGGTCCTTCTTTTGGATTTATATTCTCCGCACCTCTAGATTCACCATAATACACTGAAAATAACGCACAGTTTAAATTTTGATAACTGACTATGGTGCAAACTAGCAGCAGTCAGCAGATAAATATATGATTTTAATAACTTACCATATATTAAATTATAGTTTAATAATTTATTGTTCAGATGGAATGAGGTTCAATATATTGGAATTACACTTCTAAGAATCAGGGTTTATCAACCTATTTACCATTTCACCAATGAATGCATAATAAATTGATGACACTTTACTAAATGATCAAGGATATTACTGAATTCCAGGTATGCCAGTGTGAACTATTCAAAAATCCAATATTCCAGTAAATTCTGAACAGTTATAGATACTAATGTCTTACCAGGATCTGGTTTTCCATATTGACCCATGACAACATCCATGCTTCCTTTTGCTTTGATTGCAACATCTTGGGCTTCTGGTTTTACTCTAGGAACAGGTCTTACAGAACGATTCGAATACTTTCCTCCATTATAAGTTGGATCAACGAGAATAGGAGAACGAATTCCCATATGACGCATGGGCCCATTTGTTTGCGTTACATTCATGGATTGAGCTGAATTGTGAAAAATATCCGATTAGCTCATATTATGTTTGAAACAGAAATTAGAAAAATATAAGATAGTTCATAAGAGAAGCCTTGGCGCTCCAGAAGTGTGTGTACCAATATGGAAATGGTAAATAATTTTGTTTCCTACTTTACAGGTGTGCTAGGCGGTGTGGCTCAACGGGCTAAGCGTTAGGAATACGCTTGCCACCGCACCTCTAACTACTCTGCGTGGGTTCGCAGGTTCGAATCCCATGCAGGGATGGTTATGTGCGAGAGGATTGCTGGACTCCTCGCCGTCGTTGGGTGGTTCGCGTAATCGCTGGTCGGTTACGGCTTCCTCCACCACCAAGTCCATGCTTCCGAAAACAAACAATACAGTAAATCTAATCCCATACCCGACTTGGAATGGTAACCGGACGAGAGGCCGTGGTTCGCCATATGGATAAGTCTTATCGGCTTTCCTCTCCCCCAGGATAAATATGTAAATCCTATCCTATCCTACATCGAGTTGTGTAAATGGACAGAACCTATGGGCAGGGGGTATATTTAGTTGGCTAACACAGACAGTCACCGAACTCGTAATAGACCTAAAATAAGGAAAATAGGAATAAAATTATGGCCTAACCCTAACCTGGTACACACAATACGGGAGTACCGAAGCCTCTACTTCAGGATTTTGTTGCAATATAATTCATTGATTGAAGTGGAAACATAACCTATACCAAGTATAATATCAGATCAATATTTATAAAAAATCAATATCTATTGATTGTCTAGACATCCTTATTCAAAACTTAATCATCACCTAATCCTGTATCACTAAATACACCAACTAAATCATCCTTTATTAATTAATAAAGATGTGTTTCATATTCTGACATTGTCATGGTTTGACCGTAAATCTGCAAATGTTCAAAAACAATGTATTTCGCTTTTGATTTGTAATTTTCACTGTTATATCATGCTTGTCCTATTATAGCATTTTTACATCTCAGACTTTGCACTACTGCACTACAATACTGCACTAATGGTTAACTTCATTTTAATCTGGTATTCAAAGTACAATTTAATTATTGAACTTTTGAATGTCAAAAATTATTAAAAAGACATGACAAACTATAAATTGGTGAAATAAACAATAATTAACTGATTAAGGTAAGAAACCAGTAATTTGATAATAAATAAGTACCGTAATACTCCCCAGTACCGGTAAATACTGAAATACCGTATCATTACTGACATAAACAACCATAAAAATTATATATTATACCTTGTTGTCTTCCAAACGTAGATCTTTTTGGCATATCCATACAGGTTTTCATGCCCATTCCCCTGTGTCGATCAGCGATTTCAACTGCTTCGGGGCGAACTCTTGGAGCTGGGTACGATTCCAATGCCCGACGTACGTCGTATTCGCCAGATCCGTACTGCATTTTTGGTTCTATTTATTAGACTAACAAAAAATTTAGCCAGTTAATCGGAATGAATTCCAGTGGCACACGCTACTCAGTAGTTACTGCTGGAAAATGTTACCGTACTCCAGTACTCCTCCGCAGCCGTAAATGGCATTTGTTTTGTTTACTGTCAGTTGCCAACGACGACAAAATACTACGGTCGCAAATCTTCACGCGTGACGCGTGGTATGTTAGTCGCGCATTAATAAACTCAAACATGATAGTCGTTGGCTAGCTAGGTCAATGTTGTTTTATGTCATGGGCTAGGTTTAATCAATTCAGACATTTGTATACAGTAATTTAACTTATTGGACACGTAGTGGACATAACGATCGTTTCAATATTATGTTGTTGTTGTTGTTCTTGTTCTTTGACACGTTTTTAAAAAGTCGCTTTTCTCTTCGAATACTGGACCAATTGCTTTGAAATTTTCAGTGGTTAAAGATAAAAATTTTCTCCAGAAGGCTATCACTTTTTTTTTCGCTATGACGTCATCAAAATTATGTGACTCTACGTGTCCATATATTTGAGCATAGCTCTCTTGTTTTTTTATATATTGATTTTTTTCACAACAATAACAAGCAAAACAGCAATCATGTGTAATAGCGTCCATTCTATCATGTTGGTAATATTTTGGCAGTAGAAGATTTTTATTCAATTTTGATTAAAATCGATTCGGCTTAAAAAAAATGCTGCTAATTCTGACTAAAACATTGGGTCTTAATGACGCAAAATCGACTGCGTAGGATGCCGTAATCTGAGCCTTCTCTGCACTCCAGAATCCGATACGGAATATTCGGGACATTCTGATTCAAAAAAGTTATCCGACACCTACATCCCTAGATGGCAGTTACTGAAAGTCCCGAGTCTGTTAAGGACCTCAAAAACTGACAGTTGTTGGATTCCGTTTGTAAGAACCATTTTATGTGTAATATAAACGTTTACTGTCAATTTAGGGTGTACTAGGGTATTGTATATTGAACTGCAGGTCCTTTCTCCTTGTTTACTTTCTATTCCGGATCCGTGAATACATTTTTTCATCTTGATTTTCATCATCAGATTTGGGCGGAGCTTTCATCTCGAAAACGTTTTACGAACAAAATACGCCAATGACTCGAGCGTTCTAGACATAATGACTCCACTCGTTAAAGACTGGAATGATTCTTTGAGAGTCTTTGAAATGACAATATGACTTTTTCTTAATGAAGTATGATTTTCCGTTTGTCTCAATGTTTTTTCAATTTCAAAATCCATTTGCAGATATAAATTCTACTGTGAATCGGGAGTTGATGACTCGACTTAAAAATGGCATAGAAAACACTTCCTTTTTCACTAAATTTAACTGTTTTTTTTTATTAAACCGCTATTTCACCAACTTTTCCCATACTAAACTATTCACCATTCGACAATAAAGACTTTTTGAACAATCGTTTCGGACTATGGATAGAACCGTGCCAACAAAAATGAGGCGCTCATACCCAACACTATTCCTAACTACTTTTCCATTTTTTATCATACTGTAGTATTATTATTCAGTTTATTATTCAGTTTGTCAAATTTAAAGTACAATGTGTAACTTCAGTGTATGGGAAACATCTACAGAATTGTTCGTTACAAAAGTAAATTGTTAGTCGGTTATGTTCTTGGCTGTTGAAACCCTTTATTTTTTTCATAATGATGAGACAAAAGTGAATTGATAATGCAAACAAGGATTATTCTACCTAAGGTGCGAAATTTTCTGCGTCCTGTGCTTTACCAATAAAATAAAAATGCTATATCATGTACAAAATATATATTGTAAAATATAATATAAAAACAATGTGTACAGTTGCCTGAATAAAGCCAAGTAAATGAACTACGATTATTGAAAATACAAAGGTAGGAGACTAGCATCAACAGCAGACTTTTTACCGATAACGTCGCTATGATATTTTTGAAAATATGGACAAAATGAGTCAAATCCAATGTTGAAACCAAAAAAATTATAACTTTTAATGTTAAAAATAAAAAGCATTAGAGTGCAAAGTGATATTAAAATTAACAATAGCACTAGAAATACTATAGCAGTATTCCATCATATGGGTTAGTGAATCAACTTCAGAGTGTGTGTGCAACCAAAAGATATGAACATAAAGTCAAGTCTTGAGGACCCGCCTTTAAGAAAACTAATGAAAATAAAATAAACCTAAAATCGAATAAAAATACTAGTAACATCAGCTTTCAATTCATGTAAATATACATTCAATACAAAACTTGTATATGTTGATGATGGATAAAAGTTGTAATGCCAAGAAATGTGTGTTAATGCATAGTAATTCATTGTCTCGATGTTGACAACACATACTCAAGTACACAGGTTGGTCTAACATATGCATTTTTCAAACTCTTCATTGCATCAGCAAAAATATTACGCAGCAGTCTGGAAGGTGATAAAACACAACAGGACAGAGTAAAACATTGTTCCAAACACAAAAAAGCGATCACACTATTGAGCATGATAGCCTACTACTTATATCATTGGACTACTCCCTTTGACTGATGTCTCAGGTTCAAGTTTTATTATCCTATTACAGCATTTTGAAACAGTGGTAGGCAAATGTGCCTGCTTATTGAAATCCTTCTAGAAGGGAAATATCATGGAAATGAACAATGGCATACCACTTGCCAGGTTCATGGCAAATATGCAATCTAAAAAGGTGTTATCTTCCGAAACTATGACTATGATCTATGTGGAGATAATCATTGAAAAATATAAAATCACGAAACTCAGATGAATAAAAGCATTTGAAACAATTTATATATTACAAATATAACTCTAAAAATTTGGCATATAACACAATCTTGATCGTTCAAAACAAAGAATATGGAAGATAAGATTTTTGTGATACCAACTATTGTATATGAACATTTTTTATCCCTCATTGATCTTTCAGCACAATTTCTACACCATCATGGAATAAACAAAAAGATATAATAAAATATCTAGAATTTCCCAGTTTTCAGCGCCTCATCTCTCTCTTTTTCTAGTATATGACATTCTGCTGCACTTTCTGATAACATATCCAGCAAAATGTCAATTTTCAGTTTCAACATGTTATTTTCTTCCAGAAGTTTCTGATTATCTTTACGTAACTTTACAACTTCTCTCTGTGGCAATGATGACCCCGTATCAGCGTGCCACGTCCCATCTTCAAATTTAAGTTGGGTACCATTGAGTTTGAGAGATGCAGAACCATAATCTAATCCAAATTCTTGAGCTCTTTGTGTAGCATCGAGTGCGGCTAAGTTTGACAATGATGCTGCTTTTCTTGGTGAGGCTTTTTTGGGGCTGAAACCCTTGTTTCCAAATAGACCTAAAATAGGCATTATTCGCAAATTATACTATAAAAATAGAAATGTAGATATTGAAAAAATAAAATAAACAGTCGAGATATGTCCAATCACAGAATATTGGTGTTTGAATAAAATAAATTATCATCCATATTGGGCTTTAGTCCAATACATCGTTTTCTAGTTTGTTTTATGTTAGTTTCCACCCAATCCAATTCTTGGACTCACATTCCTTCAAATGTTTAAAGTCAACGAAAATATGCAAAATGACCATAATCTCATAGTACGGTAAGTAGGCCTAGTACGATTCCGCGTTCGGTACCGCTAGTCGCAGTACAACTTATATAGCGTACGGTACGTTACATTAACGGCATATTATAAGTCAGTACTGCAGTAAGTCTAAGTTTTTTCGACTCCATATTCAGCATAACGGACGACAAAACAATGGATAGGCCTACAACAATAGCAGAATAGGGGTCTCGTGTAGTTTCGTACCTAACGTACTTCTAGTAGGCGTAGCATGACAATTTTTTGACATGCCAATCCTAACCCTCACCTGACTACGCCATCCAAAAATTACGTCACTATGACGTCACAATCACGTCATAGAGCTTGCCAAATACTCGTACGATCGCCCGAAATAGCATCGGCGCCGACGATAAAGAACTGACTGACGTCAACGACCTCTCTCCTATTGGGATCGTTGCGACGAGAAAACGAGAGAAATGGCTGTTCGATTTCGGGTTCTCGTCTGCGCGTCTTGGATGACAGTTCGCATAGTTTGAAGGGCTCTATTACGTCACTGTGACGTCGTAGTGACGTAATTTTTGGATGGTGTTGTCAGGTGGGGGTTAGGATTGATATGTAAAAAAATTGTCACGTTACACCCACTAGAAGTATGTTAGGTAAGAAACTACATGAGACCCCAGAATAGAAAGTATAAGTACGCTTTTATCCTCCCTTACCCATGGTCCAAATCTTCGGTCGAACAATCACACTTGGGAATCCGATGCCTGTTGACAATGCTTCGTTTGGAATGTTTTGTTTTGTGTCGGTTTTGTGTATGCGTTGTAGTCGCTACAGCGAAATCACTCCATAGTTTTGAGAAAACCAGCTCGACGAAAAGTTTGCTATTTATTTTTTGCGGGCGGTTTTGGAGGCGCCTTGTCTGTTTCTCCGATAATTCTTCTCTTCTGCAATCGGGCAGACCCCAAAAATCGCACTGGCGCTAATACAGTAAACCTCCCTTACCGCCGCCAAGATAGGGGAAAGCGATGTCGGGGAAAACGCATTTGCGTAAACTACTCATTCCCCGACAGTAAACAATTTCATTTTGTGTAGTGGCATATGGGTCTTAGCAATTAGCACAATGTTCAATTTGGTTATCAGGGGGGGGCATTATAGCAATGGGGTTCAAATAGGCCTAAAAGGTTTATTTTCAACATCAAGTGTGTCGTTTGATGAGTGGCGTTGCGCCGGAATATAACAAATCGCTTGTTTATTTCAACTACTATTTCAGAAATATATTCCAATCCAATATAGAATAAATAGGCTGCTAGCTTAGAAGTCACCCATTTTTACCTGATAAAAATTTGAAAAATAATTGGTCCGGTAGGTAAGTGAGGTAGGTAATGCAGTGCTCACGTATCACCTATACATGTATATATTTTGCGAACCGAAGACGGTCGAATTCTCCAATCTTTTATGATGTCATAATCACGCGTTTGATCTATGCGAAGTTATTAATAACAAGTTCTTTTAAACTAGGCGGCATCAGTCAGAGTCGATGGGATTGTTTTTCATCACCAGTCACAACTACAAACGTTAATTTTCATCAATATATATTTCCACATTGATAATTAATTAGTATGAAAAGCTTGATCATCATTCATTGCTTCTACAAAATAAATTTGACTATAGTGACACAAATAAAACCAAATTTTTCAATAACAATAGCAGTATATGTGGCCCAGTAGTGGATTATGGCCCACAGGTTGAGAACCGGTGCACTAGCTGGACGATACGTGGTATGCATTTGCCCCGAGCACATAGACAGTCATGCGAGTCGTTTTCTTTCGACTTGAACATCACCGGGGATGAAAATCCCTGCACGCACGTAGCGTAAGAACAAGGAGACCTAGATAGGTCTGAAAGACAATCTTTGTGTTTCGTCTTTGCTGTAAGCTTGAAGAGCTGAATATTTTGAGCTGACGTTATAACAAAATTTACCATTTTAATAAATTGGTTCAAGTACGATAAGGGCAAATATGTGCTCGCAAATAACCTCTACTTCCTATGGCATCACATATGTGAGGAAACATACGTCCATCCCAACGGACGTACCTTACCAAGACGACACAGCCTCAAAAAACTCAAAATCAACCCCATCTAAACCAAGAACTCCTTTGATCGAATAAAGAACAGAATGTACTCGCGTACCACCTGGAGGACCTTCGCGTACCACTAGTGGGTACCACAGTTTGGGAATCACTGCTCTAAGGTTTAATAAGATTATGCGTGTAGCTTATGTATCCTAAGAATGTCCTTATAGGCTTTTAATAAGAAAATTCCTGACTGTACCAAATGTGTCCGTTTTATTGATGTTTAGGTATTCATTTTACTCCTAAATGCCAATGCTGGTTGGGGTGTTTGAAGAGACGCCTTGAACTGGTTTCTAAGTGTTGTTCAATAATTGTTGGTATTTCATATCTCAGAGTTTTTAACATTTTGGTTTTAAGCACTGTAATCAAGTCATAGATTTTACTTTCATACATTTTACTGTATAGGTCATAGTAGCTTGACAATCAGTGGTGATTTTGCGTTTCGGAGGATCGGGAGGAACATCGCAAGACCTCGAAGACGACATTTTCTTGTAGCCTACCTAATTCAACAGGTCCTAAATGAAGTATCGAGTTCAAGCTGATAGAATCACTTCCGATGTTTTAATCATACATCACAGAGTTGACATTGTAGCATATAGTATTACTCAGCTTCCGTACATCTTAATCGAACAGGAACTATCTCGATATTTCGAACTAATAAGAAGCTTACACACTCCCGGCAGCTGCCTACACAATCAAGTCGGGAGTAAAATATAGATCACGACGAGGTGATCGCGACAGGAAGTAATATTACAAACCGAAGGCCTGCTGTCAACATAACCGTTAGTTTTCTTGAGATTTTGATCAATAATATGCAGTTTCTGAAAATGTAAACAATGCTATATAACAGTGCCATCGGCTAACTAAAAAACTGGAACATTTGTAGCCAATCGCTTTCAGGTGAGAATGAACAGAATGTCAAAATAAAGTTGCTTAGAATGTAGATTGTGGTAGGCTACATATTATAAACGACAATATATAAAAAATTAGGAGAAAAACTTGACGATGTGCTGTAGGCCACCTATGTGAAATAAACTCAAAAAACATCAGAGCACTGAAAGTAAGATTATCACGAAATTCTAACCAATAGATAGTATTATATTTGGGATTTTGTTGTACAAAGGTACAGCACTTAGCTTAATCTCTAGCACTCTCTTTCTGCGATTGCCTGAACCTAACAACGAACATAATTATATAAAGACTTCACCAGCACACAATTTATGTATCATTCTGCAGTATCTCATGGATATATACTGTTCATTTCTGTCCTAACTTTCCCACTTCTTTTTACAGAGCATTACGTGCTTATAGAATATAGATAATAAATTTGGTCCCCGAGTTGACGTATTACCAGGCGCGGCAGAATATCAATCTTGATTCTCCGATCAAAACAACATGTTTTGTCCGCGGTCTATTCTACGGACCTACCATGCTAATGAGGCTCAATAGTTAGAAATGAATTGTTAGTTCAACTAGTTTTGTTCCAATTTAAAGAATCCGAGCCAAACCCGATTTACGACTGATAATAATATTTTTTCCAGAATCCCCGAAATTCAATCAACTTGATATGAATGTGCTTACAATATCTAAGTGATACAAAAGTTATACTACGCACTTGAACTATTTTTTCGTTTTTACGCTAACATTTTACACACAAGACAGACAATCTAATATTGTATATTATACGGAATCGATAGTATTTCTCTTCACAACATCACAAGCCTCCAAATACCTGATCGCAAGTCACGTGACATCCGAGTTTGGAGTAGAGATGTACCAATACCACTTTTGTCGCCGATACCAATACCGATCCGATACCAGCTAAAAAGCCGATGCCGATACAACGATATTTGAAAACGACCGATACTGCAGATATTCCGATACTATGTAATTATTACCTCAAGTGTGCAGGACAGACGGTTTAAAACAATAGTCTTTGGGCAATATTAATAGTGCACATTATTTCCGTATAAAAAAGAAATATCACACGCACATATATATATTTATTAGGAAGTAGATGTTTGGGATCCAAATGCGTTTATTGATTCAGATGCATTGAGCACTGGCGCTAGTAATCTCGGTGTTCAATTAGACAACTAATAGTATTTGGCTACTGTTGGTGGTAAAATAAATAAATGTTTATCCTACTTATCGTATGAAACTGCTACATTGAGTTACGTGCGCAGGATTTTAGGCCAATATGACGTCGTATTTTATATTCTACACATCGGAACATTCACTAATATTTGATTGATATATTTTTCCATAATTACCATGCAATATTAAAAATTTTAATTTAAAAATTTGGCAGCAAAAAAAAAAAAATTATTGAGCCAGTTTGGCTGATAAATGGCTAGAACAGGCCAGAATACGATTCCTGTTTCTACTAGCGGGGGTGGGGACGTGCATGACTCATAGTTCACAATCAATCCAAGCAAAAAATAATTTCAAGATCAGCATTCTAACCTAATTTTTAAAACATTCTGGATCATATTGAGAAGTTAAATATATCGGAAATATCGGTCTAAATTTAGTCGATACCGATACAAATGAATTGGCCGATATTGCCGATACCGCTACATCTCTAGATTGGAGTCCGTATTCCAGCCAATTTCAAACTTTGAGTCCCATGTCAAATTGAGCCACTTCTGTTTTGAGTCAGAGTCGAGTCCAATTACATAAACAACATTGTAATCGATAAATATGAGTCACACTCAAATTAGGTTTAGTTATTTGAACCGCAGTTACGTTGTTGGCGCAAAGTTCTAATCGTTGGGTTGGGTTGGCTAGTACGGTTTCGGATACTATGAATTGTAAATGCATATTGATGTATGAGAAATATGCTGATCTCCTCACCGTTATAGCGTGGTTCACACGAACAAATGGTATTATTTGTTTACAAAGTTGCAGTCCAGCAATGATTGTTGTGTCGTGTTTTAAATCAGACGGCAACAATTGCTGTGCTGTATAGTGTGTTGTTGCTTCACTCAATTTTACTTATTTTGCTACGAGTGTCAGCGTTTGGCTGCGTATGTGCTTTTCTTATTTAGTTATTAACATTTACTTGTGCTGTGTTTTACTTTGGATTTATTCTGAATATGCTTTAGTTTTAAGTTGAATAGAGCATTTTATCAAGGTATTCAGATTTTTGTTTTATTTCACTAAGTTGGTTGAAGTAAATATGGCGAACATATTACTGTTCATTGCAAACCGGGTTGAACTTTGGTTCTTCGATTTAGAAAAAAACAGGTCGACCAAAACAATTTATTTTCTGTTGTTTCATTTTTGCTTTTTTTCAAGACAACATCGGCGTGGTTTGTGATTTTTCGCCAGTCGCTCAAACGTATTTTATAGTTTCAAGTCGACTCTCTCAGACGGGTATTTTCTTCGTTTAAACGAGTCGAGTGGAATCTAGTCTCTCATAAATGGACCAGCGTCTTCACAACACCGATATTACTTATTTCAGCAGTTATTAGTTTGCACGATGGAAAAAGGCAACAAAGTTTCAGCAATTGATGTTCTACTGTTCATCCCGAATATCATCGGTAAGTGAAATGGTAAAACTTTATAAAAAATATAGTCCATTCCATCGTTAAACGAATTTATGCTCTAAACTAGTTTAATAGTTAGAGACCTTAAAAAAATAAACAAACTGTGTTTCTATTGCAAGTCCCACAAGACAATATCTTTATTGGTATGAATCAGAAACTTTGTATGAAAAATTTTTTTTCCCCTGTTGTAGTCACCTTTATGTTTGCAGAATTATCTTCATGCTTGCGGCCAGACTCGAAATATATTATATATTGTTATATATGTACATGTACCGACTATTCAAGTATTGCCAATGGTGGGCACACTATAGCTACAAGAATTGTGCTTCGTTATCAATGTCTCGGAACGTGATTATGAGATTATTTAGTGTAAATTCTAGTCCAGCCGTCAATTAAAGCCATCCATCAATTTTGGTAGCACTTTGGTTTTCTTCCGTTTCAAAGCCGCTTGTAAAATATCATTTGCAGATTTTTCGAGGATAATTTTGTACTTCACTGCCTTCTATTTCGCCAGAACCAACTATGTCATTACAACAAGTTGTTTTATCGTCGGCATAATACTAGATGAATTCGATGGCCGAGCAGCGAGATATTTTCACCAGATTTGTAAAATAGGCCAACCAAAAGCAACAAATATTGCCAAAATGCAGTGGCGGCGCGTCAATAGGGCCAACCGGGGCAATGCCCCGGTTGTTTTTTCGGTATAATAAAAAATATTCGAAAAATACCTCAATATCGGTTGCACAGAATGTCTACACTAGCCATATTCTCCCGACATGGTTCATTTTTCGCTCGCAAAGCCTTCGCCGAACGTCGACGGGCGACGCCGATTTTGCCCCGGTTGCTCATTGTATATCGTATTCTCTCTTTTATCTTCCACTCGCCGCGTTTGTCTCGTTTGTTTTCTGTTTCTTTTACTGAATCATCGGGGCTAGCCCCGAAATTATGACGACACAATGCCAACGTTTCTTACAACAACGTGTTGACATATTCACGCATTCCTTCTCGTTCGTTGGTTGCTTGAAGAGTTGATAGTTTCCTCGCCTTCGTTTTTGTCGCTTGTTTCGCTATTTGAATCAGTTAGAGACCTTTAGTCCATTTTCTTTCGATTTTTCACATTCCTTTTGAGATCCTCACTTCTTTCCGGCTTCGCATTTCTTAGCCTTAGACCTCATAATGAATAAGGTTGATGCACTACTTCGCACTCCGTTTTCGCAGCTGCCGCTGGAACAAAAATTAGAGGTACAACGTCTTGGGCCTTATCAACCAAAAAATTGTTCACTGGAACAATCCCATGACGGCGGAAAGCGTCGGCGTACATTCTGCGCAGAAACTTGGTATAAAAAACACGAATGGTTGTGTTACAGCGAGGACAAAAATGCACTTTTTTGTTTTTATTGCCTACTTTTTGCTACCGCCCGTGACTTACGTTGATGTAAATTTGGTTTTAGAGATCTTAAACATCTTTCCGAGCGTGCCAGGGATCATCAATCTTCTATGGAGCATCTGGACAATGCAGTAAAATACCGAACATTCGGAAATGTTAATATTGCAGCACAGTTGGATGAAGGACGCGCGGTTTCTATTCGTCGGCACAACCAAAACGTCGAGAAAATCCGCCATGTTCTCGGTCGATTGATAGATGTTTTGAAGTTCATTGGTTGTCACGAGCTGTCCCTCCGTGGGCACGATGAACGGGCTGGCTAATAGAGGAGTATTTTCGAATATGGTGGAATACACCGCATCCCTAGATACAGTATTGAGAGATCATCTTGATGCCGCAACTGTTTCGAAAGGGACATCTAAGGATATCCAAAATGATTTGCTCGACTCAATGTATAAAATTTATTTACAACATTTGGCTCTGGAAATTGAGAATTGCCAGTTCCTTTCGATTCAGTCTGACGAGACAACTGACATCACGTGCGTTTCCCAACTGGCTGTGATTTTTCGGTTTGTGAAAGATGGTAAACCTACCAAGAGATTTCACAGCTTTGTACCAATCGTTGATCGCACGGCTTGCGGGATATCGCTGTACTGAAAGAAGTGTTACAGCCTTACAACGCGAAGTCAAAATTGATAGCTCAAACTTATGACGGCGCGGCAGTCATGAGTGGGTCGAAACATGGTGTTCAAGTTTATATAAAAGAAGATTTTCCTGATGCGCATTTTATACATTGTTATGCACACCAATTTAACCTCGTTATTAAAAATATGTGTCTTGATACCCCTCTCGTCCGTATATTTTTTGCAAATGTTTGGGGGTTTTCTTCATTTTTTTCCGTTTCGCCGAAGCGCTCTGACCTCCTTCGCCAGATATGTAGCCGCCGTCTCCCAGCTTGTGCACCAACACGTTGGAACTTTCAATCACGCGTGGTGCAGAGTGTGTCCGAAATTAGGTCTGAGCTCATTGAGTGTTTCAATGGCATTCAGAGCTCTCCGGTTTGGGACGAACGCTCTGTGAGGGAGGCGGCAGGTCTAAAGCGTCTGCTAGAAGATGGGGAGTTTTCATTTTTTCTCCACAATATTCTATCACGTGGATGTATTATTCGGCGCATTGCAGTCAAGGCTAATGGACGGAGCGTCTGTGCAGTCGTGTATTTCAGACTTCTGCGATGCTGTATCTCGTATCCGGGAAACAATAAAATACGACGACACATGTAGTGCTTCTTTACGCCGCGGGCAAACAACGCAGCGTTTGATTTTGTCTGCAAAGGAATGCTGTGACATTCTGGTGAATCAAATAGGCGATCGTCTGCGCACTGAACACCTTGCCGCGTTCTCTTTGATGAACCCCAAAATTTTTTCAAAATTTTCACGTCAATTTCCCATCCATTTGTTGGCTACTGTCTCCAAATTTTACCTCATGATAAACGTGGGTAAATTGGAAAATGAATTGCGATGTATATACACCAATCAAACTTTTTTGAACATCACATCAACTTGCGCGCTCTATGGGTTCCTCATAGATAACACTCTAGTAACTACCTTTGCGGCGTCTGCAAAATTTCTGGACATCATTTTGACGACGCCTATTTCTTCCGCCGACGCAGAGCGAACATTCAGCACGCTGAAGCGTATTAAAACGTATCTCAGAAACACAATGAAGCAAGATAGATTAAATTCCTTGGCTGTTTTATCCATTAACAGAGACGTTATTTCTGGGATGCATGACTTTAATCAGCGCCTTATTGAGCATTTTGCTTCCAAGAAACCGCGGCGTGTTGCATATAAGTTCAAGCAGTAGAAGTCTAGCAGCATATATATCTATGAGTGAGCGACGCATGTCCTTATCTTTGCATTACCTTTCCTTTCTTCATAGTAACGTTTTAAACCTTATTTTAGGTTTTGTCTGCTTTCCCGAAGTTTCTGTTCATATGTCATTGTATTTATCTGGGTAAATATTGCCTTTCCTTTTGAAAGAGGTTTCAAAATAAACTATGTCTATATTTATTAATCCCTTGACCTGGACCGGTTTTAAAGACACTTTCTTATCGTTAAACATTGTCGCTTTTGCCGATTGGTTGGTACCGATGGAATGGTTTTTATACTCATAAAATGATGGGAGAACTTACAGCGCTCATCCTGTCCCCGTAGATGGGGGTGACTTGGTCCCGCAGTAGCTTGCCCCGGTTGTCAAAACGACCACGCGCCGCCACTGCCAAAATGACGAGGACAAAAAGTGAATCAAAATTGGATTTTGTAACGTTGATAACTTTTGAAAATAGTGGGGTGTTTGATTTTTCTGGTAATGTTCTCAAATAGTTACATAAATTGGCGTGTAACTTATTGTTTCCAATGTAATATAATTCAAGCAGTGATAGGTTTCAAAATTTTGAAAACAGACTTATTTTAATTGAATTCACTATCAGAATTTCAGAATAGCTCTATAATAATACAAGAACGTAACATAGGATTACATGATACAAGCAAATTGAACGCCGTCTTTACTAATGTATGTCGCTATACGTAAGCTACATTAGCATGAAACGCTTTACGTGAATTCTATATATACTTTTCGAAACGCCAATTGTAACGGTAGTCGGTGCGGTGCAGCTGTATTTTCACGACATCCCGAGAACCGGTTCGTGCGCCAATCCCCTAAATCTCATCTTTTTTTTGATGTTACCTCATGTTACAGGAATCGAAGCTTGGTGCTATGCTGGACATCATGACAGATCGCGTCGGGAATGTTTGTCTCATTTTAAACATTGTCAACTTCTATCCTGGCTATACGTTACTGTTTCAATTGAGGTCTGTACAGTCAATATCACGAGGCCAACTTAGAAATATAAATGTATTACAAAATTTTTGGTGGGACGTAGGCTATATTATAAAATCTTTAAAATGCATAATTTCGAAATAAAATCTTTTGTGGAAAGCCTAATGCAAAAATGTGAGACTCGAGAAAAACCCTAACCATGATATCACTGGATTCAGTGCTCAATTCCATCAACGGGTGAAACTGGATAACTTAATTTCAGGCCGTGACGAGATGCTTTTTTGAGAAGGGCTTTCTACAAAAGATTCAATTTTGCTTTAAACAAGTTCAGACGCACATACACGGGTGAATGAAAATTCGTGTGAGGATTTTAAAGATAATGCATAATATTTTAATGGAGATATCGCAGCAGCCCAACTTTCCTAAAAATAACAAACTGATGATATCTGTATTGTAATAAATAGAACCTGGATGAAAGTACCCACAAGTTATTATGAAGTGTTGTTTCTACAGTGTCTATGTTGATATCGTTGGCCACTGGTTGTACATCCATCATTCCGCATTCACTGGTTCATATCATCAAGACATGAAAGGTGGAAATTATTTTTTACGACATTACTATTCGAACAGGGTAAGAATCGAATCTCTCTTAATAAAATTTGAATCAAAATGTTGGTACAAGTTTATAATATTTTTGAGTATAGGATATTGTATTTCGAACTGCGAGTCCTTTCTTCTTGTCTAATTTCCACTTCGGATCTCAAGAGGCCGTAGTCACAAAGATTCTAGAACGAGATAGTATAAAAGTGATATATATATAATATGTTATTCTTTATTTGACTTAATTCGATAACTCGGTTGATCCTCGCAAGTGTGCGTTTGATTTGAGTGAAGTTTTTTATTTTGATTGTCGTTCCTATACCTTGCTGGCCGGACTGTCTTCCACACACTGCAGAGCTACATGCATTTGCGCTTTGTGTTGACACTGTTCAATACTTGCTGGGAAGTTATGTGACAGTTTATTTGTTGTTGTTTACGTTTAATATGCAATTGTTTGTATGTTCAGACATGTTCTGTTGTTTTGCTTTGCAGATGCTCCTTTCTCTGTTGGTTGATGGGAACGAAATATTTCATTTGATGTTGTATTTACTGCACTTTACTGAAGGACCAATGTGTGAGTTACATAAAAATTTTCGCGCATTCTCTGACAAAATAATGTTATAATCTGGCCAATAATGATGCTTATTTCCACGATTCGGAACTTGTACTCTTCGTCTTCGTAGGGTGCGTCGTTCACGCAATCGATAGTAGATTAGGCTTCTTCAATTATCAAATCATGTGTCAGAGACGAATACTGAACCTATATAGAAGGGTAATTAGACGAGATATCATGGTCTACCTTATGATTAAGAATTATTATTTGCTTTCTCTCTAAACCGGAATAGTTGACTCTCATTGCAGCCCAAACCAATATTTCAGCAAAATTATTCATCATCTCTCGATATCAAACATTTACATTGAATTACAAATTTTCTCATGATCTCCTTTACAGTGAATCTACCGGGTTTGAATATTGGTCTGGTAAGATTAGCTTTATATGCATTCACACCAGTCATGGTCGCAAAATGTTGCTTTTTCAACGTTGTTCATCTGTACGATTCCATATGGAGCATGGCAAAATTAGATGCTGATCTACGAAACGACAAGGAGGCTAAAGAAAAATAATACAGAAGATATTGCAATTTATCATGTACATTATTGCTTCGCAATAGTCGGTAAAACGAAATTTGAATGCTGCTTTCGTATGCGATATCACTTGCTTAACTTGATCTCAATCGCATACTAAAGTGGCGCACCGATTGTGGTGCTTCTTTGATATTCGTTTAATTTCGTAAAGGCATCTCATAAAACTCGGTTACAAGCCCTAACTATAATCACGGAGATCGCATACCGAAGTAACACCAAAATTTGGATATTTTCCTACACTTTCAAATATTTAATAATCAATGTTATAAACCGAAAAGTTTAGATATTGGGGGCCGCCCTGAACACATTATTGCGATATGTGCATTTTGCATAAAAATAATTTTGTTCGAATATTTCTATACTGTTGAAAGAAATTGAATATAATGCTGTGTTTTTTCGTTACAGCTGTAGACATAGGGCATAAGCTGAAAATAAGGTAACTGTTAATTTCCATACATTATAACCACCGACTGCTAACAGCATGTGTTAAATTGCTACAATTCAAAGTCGAACCACCATTTATTTCCTTATATGATTCACCACAACAAGTTCTCATGCTGGTTCGAAATTTCAGAGCGAATAAGAGTCTGATCAAGTGACCCCGCCCGTGCACGACAGGTCGTCTCTTGGTATATTTCTTTGTTGTAGTTTGATTAAAATTATAAGTGTACTTTCATTTATCTGTTACTTAAAATAATTCAATTCGATTGTTAACTTCACAATATATGGGCATTCGGCAACAGATGTTGTGTGTTTATTGGCCTTTGACCGAGCCGGATGAAGATATTACTGTGCGTACGTTTAATAGTGCGAAAAAAAATAACAGTTCGGGACTTTCCCCTCCCTATGCTAGATTTGAGTCTGAGTTCTAATTTTTTCTAGTATTAACTGTGTATTATCGACATTTTTCTTTGCCACATGATAAACCACAACTTTGCTGTGTACTGATGATATTATTAAATCCAAGACTTTACACGAAGAATTATTAATATCAGCATTTGCGCAAATCATATAGACTAATCTACAATCTTTATGTATATATATTATGTTATTAGAAGCAATTTAATTCAAAGTTTCGAGAAATATCTTGTTTCGTGAACAACTATGTCTGGTGTCGTCTGCAATTCTTCTATTGTGGAAACTCCTGTAGAAAAAAATTTTTAATGTTGCTTCATAGTTGCAACACAAAGCTATTATGCCGCTGTTGATATGTTGAAATTCATGGTGGTATGTGTCATCGGGAATTGCACTTGTGATTCGGTAATTGTAATTTGGTGTGCATTTGATCAGTGTTTAGTTATGGTGCAGGGTATAACTTATTGTCAGTCGGCCATTTGGAGTTTTTCGAATTTTTGCATCAGAGTTTCTTTATTCTTATTAAGAAAACCTACTATTTTGTATATTTTTGCATTAGGTCGAATGCTACTACAACTTGTCCCCGAGGTAAAATTGGAAGAAATCTTTGGCAATAGTTTTCAATTTGAAAGTTAGATTAGAAAGAAATCAAAAAAGTTGAAACAAGTAGATCTATCCAAATAGAATCAAATGCATTATGTTTTATCAGGTTATAGCTGCTAACTCACCCAGGAGTTGCATAGTGTAGATGAATTCGTTTTTGAGAATTTCTATAACATTCCGCACACCTTCCTCGCCCTGAAAGGTTATTGTTTCGTTTTACCAATGTCATATATATTATATGTGTCTATTAGAATACTTTGCACCAATTTCAGGATTTTTACTTTTTGCAAATGTAATTCTACTCTAGGTCCGAAAGGTCTTTGGAACGTATACGGTATGTTAATTACAAAATAAATCTTGTTACAAACTTTGCATGCCAGTCCCCAGATTATTGGTCTTCCAACAAAAACCGCCTTTGCTCCAAGAGCGATTGCTTTTGCTATGTCTGTTCCTCTACGGATTCCTCCGTCAAAATAAACATCAACTCTGCCATTCACGGCCCGAATTACTTCTGGTAGAGCGTCTATCTAAAATTAATGTCCAGTTTTAAACATGAAATTTTAAGTATTTACTTAGAAGATGGAAATCATGGATGTGGACATGAAGGCACGTGGAGTTGATACCATAACCATCCTTGGTATAACATGGGTTATGCACTCAGCGTTGGAGTATTCACAGATGTGCATTAACATCATGCTTCGGGATAACATGGACTTTACAACACAGATTCAGTTTTCTAATTCAATCAGCGAGAAAAGACGTTAAAATAAAAAGCGGAAGAATGATATAGATCGGAGTCAGCATGCTTTTCTTTTTTTCTCTCTTATTTTTTTGTTCTCAGTTGATTACATTACCCAATCAATCACAGTAGCTGGAAATTAGTATATTTGTAAGACAAAATTCGAAAACAAAATGGAAAGGATCAAAACAAAGTTTGCAGTTGTCGGAATAGGTTAAAACACCGCCATAATTAATTTATGGAATGTGACGAAAAAAATAACTTTATATATTTCATTCTATATCAATGTATACCCACTGTCGCGAATGTACCATCTAATATTCTCCCGCCATGATTTGAGACAATGATTCCGTCAACTTTGTGTTCAACAGCTTTAAGTGCCATTTCCGCTTAATATAAACAGAATGGAATTATTTTTGAAAGAGTGTTTTTATTCACTGTTTTATGCATTTATGATCTTCGTATTTGCAATACCAAATCCTGGAACGTACTCGAGGTTAGTATACGTCAGGGGTCGGCAACCTTTTGAACTCCGCGTGCCATTTTATGAATAATGAGCACCTTCGCGTGCCAAACATTTTCATGTGTTTGGTTTGCATAATCAACTACCTGATTTGAATAGTCGGAATCGGAAATTTCCTTTCCTTTCTGAAACAGTCGCCGTGATTACACGCTCGTAAAAATAGCCGACTTTTTTAGCGTATACCGATTTTTAGTCGCGTAAAATAATCAATTCATGACAGCTACGAGAATCTATAAAATTTCCTTCTATATTGATATAATTGGGTCCAATGTAACTCGTGGCTGCGTCTTCTTGCGTCAAAATATAAAGATTACTAGTCTAAAATACCGCTCAATCTGTTGACGTATAAAAATATGAGATAAACAAACTGAGTGTACTTAGTTTCGATACTTTTTTGTAGTCTTGCGAATTCGTTATCGCCGTTAGAAAAATCTCAAGATCTGTAATAAAAATCTCGTAGAGTACAATTAAATACATGTAAAGTATATCAGTAAATCAAAAATACATATTTATCGCCTCGAAATCCCCGCGGCTTTTTCGACGAATACTATATAATGATTTTTCTGTTGTCCAAAGTAATCAATCCACGACCGATACGGCCATATTTAAAATGTCTTGCTGTATTATAATTTACTTGTCTTCAATTTAACCTGCAGTTGCGTCGACAATATAAACGCATACGCATCACTACCCTAAAATACCGCATCAATCCGCGGAAATAAAAATGTGTGATAAACTTTCCGGTTATATCTAGTTTTGATCCGTATTTTTCCAATTGCGACAATTCGACAAATCTGAGCTGTACTTGCAAAAATGACTCTGCTCTATCGCAATGCTGCCACTCAGATTTTGTTTTCGATGATGAAACCGTTAGAAAAATCCCTAAATCTGCTATAAAAACTCACGGAGTAAAATTTATTTTGGTACAATAAAAATTGATTGAATATACTTTAATTAATTATCTTATATCTCAACACGACTCGGGAAAAAGTCGCGTTTCCAACCTTATAATATGAAATGTATAATATCAACACGAAAATTCCCGACGGCAATTTAAAGTAATTGATAAAAAGGTAAATCCGCGCATGTCGGCGATAGAAGTTTCTTTTCAGTTGATAATATTTTGAACGCTGTTCTTCCTTGTGTTCTGACCGGCTAATTTTTATCGATAATTGCTTTTCTGTTTTGACGCGAGTTTCGCGGGCTTTACTGCATCTGACGTGTCACGTGTGGCTCTTGCATCTCGACTTTACGCGTCGTAGGACGTTCTTGTTTAATCTTGTTATGGTGACAGTGGTGTGGTTTCGCATTATCCGCTTTACTGACTTAGCGTGTGGGTGGCATTTGGTCTCGTTAGGTAGAACTGTGGTGAGGGTATCGTAACCGGGGCCCCATATGACCATCGTAGTCATTTATTGCTTTAATTGTTCATGTATTTTATATTTCATTCTTATTAACTGCTTTCCAAATTTAGTTGCTATTTTTATGCCAATAACGTTATCGTTCACGTTTCCTGTCAGTTTCTTGTCGATTTAGGCCTTTGGAGCGTTATCATATGTAAGTTTAATTTCTATTAACTTCTGGTTATGCATTTTCTTTCCGCCCTCATCTTGTGATTGTTTATTGATTATTTCATTTTATTTACAGTCAACCGTTTTACAATAAACGCGTATGACATGGAACATCTGTGTGCCTAAATCTGACAAAGTTGAATATGACGCATTTGTTGAAGTCAAATACTAAAGAATCTGAAGCAACAGTGGCTTCATCGTCGACATTTACGGAAGAAGGCGAGTCTACAGCTGACAAAACGTTTGAGGGCTTGCCATCCTTAACCACGCTTAGACAAAAGCGTATCAACACAGAGACTGAGTTTGAATCATTGTTGACCAAAAGTCGAAATTTGATAAACGAGAACATTTAACCGTGTTTCTATTCTAATGGCCTTATGATTCTCAATGCCGCTCAAACTTATGTGTGCAATAGGCACACGAAATTTTGCAATTTACAATGCCTAAAGAAGCGTTTTTAATCTGTCACGGGCCTCGTACAACAAATTATTTACGGTTTTATTTTTAGTGTTTTATATTGCCGCTTTTCAATAAAGAAATTTGCGTCGGTGCCCCACTCCTTTTAGACTTAAAAAGCAGCTCGCTGCCGATTATTGTATAATAACTCTTAGCCAATTCACAATTCTGGGCGAATACAAAAAGAAAATAGTTATTATCGTTGACGTGAAATACTTTTTTCGGTTCTGGGAGAATAAACACCGACTTAAAGTGTTTACGGTCAAAATAACACGTCACGCTGACAAAAATAATCGGTGATTTTAGCAAAAAGCTGTACGAATCGCCCAAAAGTATGAATTGATGAAATAATATTCAATATTTCACGATTATCAAAGGGCAAAAAGTAACCCAACAATAGTATAAAAAGTTGCTAGTAGGTGAACGAGTAGTTTCAGGTAGCGAAGCGTTTCTGAAAGTAGCCAAATCTGGCACCGCTGCACCGCATATGCTTATTTACACTGAATTCCCGTACAGATTTAGGCCTCTGATCCATCGATTTTCCGAAAGTAACGAAAAGTGGCAACAATTTCGACTTTCCGTCGTTGCAGTTAAACATTACATGTTTTTTCAAAGGATTTGTCGAATTGTTAATTTTTGTTCAAGTGCAGAATTTTGATCGACCTACTAAAATAAATATGAGCCATGAGAAATCCTCTCGCGTGCCACAATTGGCACGTGTGCCAGGGGTTGCCGACCCCTGGTATACGTTATAACTATGTACTCAATTAGAACCATAGCTTACCTGTCAGAATTCCTTTGATTACTACAGGTAACTTGGTAATTCCTTTCAACCAATCAATACTGTCCCATTCAGCACTTCCATCCATCCAGGATGTAAACGCAACAAAGGCCGGCTTATCAGGTTCCGCAAATTTGATTGATCTACAATGACCAGAAATGAATCGAATAAAAAAAGGTTAAAAACTCCAGGAATCAATAACTTCCATTGCGATTTCAACTCATTAATAGCACGTATACAGTTATTGCTATGTCATGTTTGGCAAGCACTAGCATAGTAATATATATCTGAATATATATTCAGAATATTTGGCGTTCTAGACGTTAATCGTTATACGTCTGACGAGTGTGGACTATATTTCATTGATCATGTTCTATTTTGATCTGAGTTTAAATACCTCTAGACATAATACTCACACAATAGATGTTTCAAACTTGAGTGGTTTTTCGTCTTCGTATCTATGAGTACGATTTCTAAAAACCGGTTCATCGATGGTCACTATAAATCCTTTGAATCCGTTTTGCTCAGCTCTTCTCACAAAATGCTCTGTTACGATACGATTCTATGAAATATTTGAATATTAGTAAGGTAAAGAAAGTACTAAAGTGAATCTAGAATTGACAGAGACTTCAAATACATGTGTAGGAAAACACTGAATCATTCTTTTCTAAGTTAGAGGTTTTGAAGTTTACGAATACGGAATGTCGTGGGTTGATGACGACCGTTGTCGTCCTTCATAACTCTTTAAATTTCCAGTAATGTGCTGAACTTTGTCAGGTCGAAATAAATGAACTGATTTTCAATAACCCAGTTGGGGTATTTCAGCATTTAGGATTTGATGCTTACTTAGTCATCGTCAAATTGTTGCTTGAATTAATCGGGATTCCAGAAGTATGTGTACCATTATGGAGATGATTATTTTTGTTCGCATATTTCACATTCATTACAAAAGTTGTGTAAAGGGACTGAAACCTATGGACGAGAGGCTAACACAGACAGTCCAGGAACTCGTAATAGAACTAAAATAGGTAAAATCAGTATAAAATTATGGCCTACCCCAAACCTAGTTCACATACTGCGGTAGTACCTTAATCGGAGTTTATGTTTTATGTTTACAGACTACTAAATGTAAGCACGGATATTTATTACTTTGAAGTAGAATAATTGATACTTCCATACCAACCTTGATGAATTGAACGTGGCACCATTTTATGCAGTTTGGCACCTCAGATGCGATCTCTTCCATCGTTTTGTTACTCCATAAACTTACTGCCATCCCTACGCCAAGTGATTCGGCGGCTGAATAAAAATCATTTTATATTTTGTGAAACTTGCAATTAATGTTCGAGATATATATTATTAAAAGAAATATATGCTGCAGTCACTTTACCTCTTGCAGTACAAAATTCACCTTCTGGCGCACACATACGATGAAATGCCGTTGGTGCAATACATATTGGAAAAGGTATTTTTGAACCAATTACTTCTGTCGAGCAATCCACTCGGCTAACGTTCTTTAAAATCCTGGGTCGAAATCGCCATCTGTGTATAATTTTACAATTTAAATATTTTTTTATACATTTTCCCGACAATGTTGCAATTTCAAGTTTTGCAACCCTAACAGTATTGAAGTAATTCTGAATAACTTTAAATTTGGATGCAAAATTTACAAATTGTGCAAAGTTTTTGTGATATCTTAAACCAGATATTTCCGATTTTACATTGCGTATTCAAGATATCCCACCAAATTAGTTACCGTGCAAAGAGTTGTAAAAGCTAAACCAGCGGTTCCCAAAATTTTTGTTCGTGCTGTCCCAAATTATCAGTGTAAAAACTCACGATGAATTGAACGAAAAAATGCTCCTTTTAATTAAAACTTAATGTGTGATCTTTAATGTGTACTTTATGTCTTTTATAACGTTTGCAAACATGTAGGCCCAAGAAATAAAGGCAAAAGGTCAACTCTTCTTCTTCACCTCTGCCTGATTTACTTTGAAATGCTGAAAAAATCAAGCATGTTCGCAAATCGCGGTTCAGCAGATAAATAAACTGCAGCTCACAAAATTGCAGCAAATTGTGTCTATTTCTATTATTACGTAACAGACACTACGTAACAGGAAACAAACGACATAGAAAGGTAAAATGAATTCATTGATTCATATAAACAGCATTTAAAATAAGAAACAATGAAACATTTATATTAAATACAAAATGTAAAATATTCAATCATATTTTAGTTATGTTTTACACAACTCTGTTAATTTTCGCGGCGCATCCTTTGGGAACCGCTGTGCTAAACAATGAATATTTTTCCTTTTAAATGCTTCACAGTTTTCTTTCATGGTTTCTCTTGCTCCTGCAGCAAAAGAAAAATAGCCCAAATCATGTTGCGATAACTTTCTTCGGGCCTCTTCCTCATAATGGCTTACGGATTGCAAATAGTTCTCCATGGACTAAAATGTTTTAAATATTTGCGAGTTAACTGAAATTGTAAGCAAGTAGGAAAAGTGTAAGCACGTGCAATTATCTAATGAGTCGACAGACTCCTAGATTTGAGGAAATCATACAATTGATCGGTTTTACAATTTATCTTTTTGCCAGACTGTAAGCGACAAGGGTGTGAGAAGTGAATCAAGCACGACTCATCTATAATACTTTCTTTGCAGACGATTTGTTCACGGTCGAACGGATGTAATATATATATGAATGAGTGGTGTTTCAAAAACAAATTTTCATATTCCGAGAATAGAATATATAAATATTTCTCCCTATATACTACATACTAATCCCATACCGTTATTTTGGAACAACTATGAACGTTTAAAAAGTGCGAAATCAATCTGGCATCAGTAGGATACGGGCAAGGGAGATTTTATAAATTGATTACTGTCAGATTCCTTACGTCGTACGCAATTCAATTTAGATTCAAACAGTGAACTAAGGCTGGCTGGCGACCTTCCTGAGACATTGCCATCAGCCTCGGTAACTACAAATATTCAAAAATAGGTCGTAAAATATCACTCGTGCAAGTCTTAATCATTACATACAAAATCTTTCTAATCTAAAAACATAGCTTACTACAGTCATTCCCCCTTTCAAGAATTCTGCATAACCCCTACAATGGCCGACTATGGCGCGATTACCATATTATACTTGAGAGTTTGCGACACGCTTTGAACGAACACCGATGTCGCCGCATCGTATGCACACAACGACATTAATTAAGGAAAACTATGTTTTAAGTACAAGCCAAGGGAGCTGGATTTTACGGAAGTCACACTTGCCAGTGAAAAGTTTTCTTTCAAGTATCACGTATTTGCATTACATCTAAAACCTTGAAAGACGTTCAAACTATAAAAGATTACATGCAGTCATCGACTAATGCAAACAAGTAGGAATACAAGTGACACAAATGTCATTTAAAATTTAGCAGTGACATTGCAGATTACACAAATAAAAGTACTTTGCGCGTTTAAAACACTGAGTGTTTCTAAATCATCCTCATCATAATAATGGACATAATAATAACTTTCTACAACTTGATAGTAGCAGATCCCATACGACAATCCTTTATTATCCGTTTAAATATTGATTAGGGCTCGACACTCACAATAAAATGAATATACTTGGCTCGTGTTATAACGTAATTACTTATAGGCTGCTATCCCTCATGCTTACAGGGCAAGCCAAATCTCTTCATTTTATCATGATTGTCAAGGTCAGCCCTAATCAATATTTGATTACGTCAGGAAAGTGTGAAACGTACCGTCAATCTATGTAGCCTACGACTTTTCCCGGCTTGAAATATCTTCCAATATGGTCTGATGTCAATCTTTTTCTCAATATTCACTTCAATTAATGCTATTTTAATCTCATGTATAGCCTAACAGTCTTAATACAACCAAATATTCCCATGAACTCGATAGAACAGAAAGGATGCAATAAAATTAACAAATACCCGGTATGAACATCGTAAGAAAAAACATTATACATAAATATATATATACAATAAAAGACCTGAAATTTGGAGAGAAACCCTAAAATCTGGTATATATATATAGCTAACCAGCTAACTAACTAATTATTTACGAAATAAGCTGAAAACAACTCAATACAAACAAAAGACTGACGGACGGTGCTACAGCGCCTTGGTGTCTCGAACATTAAAATACAGAATCTAACAGTAAAATCAAATAATGGTGTTATAAATCTAAAAATATGGGTCGTCACATTCCCCACCCCCTCCCTTCTTCTACATAGAACTTTATATAAGAATGTTTTATTCTCCATTATAAAATATTAAGCAACAGATGAACACTAATAATGACAAAAACGAGAATATCGGTCAGACCGAAGACTTATCGATCGAAAATTAGGGGATCCCCAAAACAGCGCTCTTATTCTATAGTGACACCTTGTGTCCCATCACTAATTAATTAATAACTCGCTAATTATACGACATAATTTGCCCCAAATCAATAGGCTTCTGGTCCAAGATAATTATGATGAATGCACATGCAAAATCTGGAACATATTCAATCTCGTTTTCGTAAGATATCGCGTGCATCTAACAGACAGACAGACAGACAGACGAATACCTATCAACATACTTACCGATTAAAATCGATAAGTAATAAGCGTAGGTATCCTAGTAAGTGATTGAATGAAGCTATCAAAAATCACTACAAAAACGGATACACCCGTATCAGAACAATTGATGGCAAGTGCGGGCTATCACTCAGCTCAATCATCCCTAGTTCAAGCATCTTGTCTACAGCATCCTCCGCTATTTGTCTCATTGTCCAACCCAGGCTCCGGGCTGTCTGTCGAATAGGCTGCAGTATTGTAGTTCATTTATATAAAAGGACTCCGAGCACCACCAAGAGATGTAACCACAGGAAACTTTCACGATTCAAACGTCATTGGAGGCTTTAAACGGCAATGCAATAAACTTGGTACTTGAACTAGCTTAACTAGTTTAGAGAAATTTCTTACTGCCATGTGTGACATTTGTTTAGAACGTGTCGCAAACTCACCAGTAGATATGGTAATGGCAGTGATAAAAAAAAAATCGCACTCGACTTTTGTTGCAATTTGGGCTCGAAATGAGTTAAGCGATTGCGACAGCGATTTTAGTTGTCGACTGATTCAAATAACCATTGCAGGGGTTGTGTATAATTCTAAAAGTAGACAGAAGTAAGATGTATATTTTAGATTAGAAAGATTGTGTATGTGACGATCCAGACTTTGCAAAATTGATATTTTTTGTTACCTATTTTTGAATCCTACCGAGAAGGTTTAATCAATTCAAGCAATCAATTGTATTGTTTCCGGGAATCTTTGATTCTGTCGACTCATGAGTGAAATTGCAAATAAAAACCCTTATATATACGTGTGCTTACCCTACATGCTCAAAATATTAGTTTACTGGCGAAGAATTTGAACCTTCTGTCCATGGATAATTTATTGCTTTCAGTAAGCGATTATGAGGAAGAGGCTCGAAAAAAGTTATCGCAACGTGATTGGGGCTACTTTGCTGCAGGAGCTGTAGGAGGAGAAACTATAAAAGAAAATTGTGAAGCATTTAAAAGGGAAATTAACGATTTAATATGGCGAATAACATTTTGACGTTTTTTTTTGGCCTAATACTTCTGTTTTTACTTGAATACTTGATGTGCTGGGTTGATATTGTTGTTTTGCTCTTATAACACTTTGCACGGCTACTAACTTGGTGCGCTATCTCGAATTTTGCACAAGTTATATCTTATGAATTCAAATTTAGAGCAAACTTCGAGAATTCATGAAAATAATATTTCTCAAACATTATTTAAAAGTATTGCTTCAATACTGCTGGGTTATGGTTGTTGGATAAATGAATCAAAAAATAATGAGAAAAATATTTCAAATGCAATATTATACACAGATGGCGATTTCGACCCAGGAATTTAAAGAACGTTAGCCGAGTGAATTGTGCGACAGAAGTAATTGGTTCGAAAGTACCTTTTCCAATATGTATTGCACCAACGGCATTTCATCGTCTGTGTGCGCCAGAAGGTGAATTTTGTACTGCAAGAGGTAAATAGACTGCAGCATATATTTCTTTCAATATTATATATCTCGAACATTAGATAGAGTTAATATCACACAATAAAACACAATATAAAATGATTTTTTTTTCAGCCGCCGAATCACTTGGCGTAGGAATGGCAGTAAGTTTATGGAGTAACAAAACGATGGAAGAGATCGCAACTGAGGTGCCAAACTGCATAAAATGGTGTCAACTTCAATTGACTAAGGTTGGTATGAAAAAAGTAAAAGTAAATAGTAATAAACATGTGTTTACATTTGAAAGTCTGCAATAATAAAAAAAATTATACGTGGCGAACACCCCGTTTTAATACAAGCAACAGTTTAACAATGAAGGACTGAATAAGAACGGAATTCTTTAAAAAAGAAAACTCTGTTATAGAAAATCAGTTCATTCTATTATTTTTCGACCATACCAAATTTGACATAATACTGGAAATAGAAATAGTTGTGAATATCAAACTACAACATTCCGATTGTATAATCTTCAGACCAGTGGTACTCAAACGGCGGAACGCGTCCCTCATTACCAATTCTTTATTTACGGTGCTCCAGAAGTACCAAGATGTCGCACAACCTGAACCCTAACCGGTACACACATACTATCTTCAGGTTGTCGCCATCTTGGTGCGCATATTTCTGGAGGTCCCTTTATACACGTATATGTTGAATAAAACATAATTTCGCCCTAATATCTGTTATTTGTAGCTTTTTGCTAGCTAGTTATTTTTGAGGTTGGTCGCGAGACTTGACAAATTCTAAAAATGAGGCGCGGCTCAAAAAGTTTGAGAACCACTGCTTTAGACCCTAAATGATGACGGTTAAAAATTTTCTATACATATGTATGTATTTAAAGTCTCTATCTATTCTAGATTTGCAAATATTTGGCTTATTGATATTCAAATATTTCATAGAATCGTATCGTAACAGAGCATTTTGTGAGAAGAGCTGAACAAAACGGATTCAAAGGATTTATTGTAACTATCGATGAACCGGTTTTTAGAAATCGTGACCACAGATACGAAGACGGAAGACCATTTAATTTTGATACATCCATTAGGTAAGATTTATTTCTGCATTTATTTTCACTTAAATCGGACAGGATCAATGGGTTTTACTCTTGGCTCTTCAAAACTTATTTCACGTTGAACGTTTCCCGTGTTTCCCAACCTTTTTGTCAAATTTCTTTCTTCGTCTATTTTGGAATTTTTTATTCCTCCATCCCTGTACATCAAACTACTTTTATTTCATTTTTATTGAATCCTTTGCTAATGTTATGCGCAAGTCGTACGCCCGTTTTGTGTAGTTTATTATGTGTTCGTGAATACACACAACATAGAAACTATCCTGAAATCGAAATATTTGAGTTTACAAAAAGTGCACAAAATCAAGCACACAAAGTCAGGCTCTCGAAACATGCCGACACAAATTTGTAAACTGCACACACGCTGATAATGACCCAGAATCGCAATGCCAACAATTAGATACTGAGCATTTAAACTCGTTTATGTGAAATTATGTTCTGGCCACTTTAGAAGCAGAAATATTGAACAATCGACCAAGATTGTGCAACCTGACCAGTCGGCATTTGCTGCGTTTCAATCCTGGATGGATGGAAGTGTTGAATGGGACAGTATCGATTGGTTGAAAGAAATTACGGACTTACCTGTAGTGGTTAAAGGAATTCTGACAGGTAGGCTACTGTTATGATCCTACGTTCTAGGCTTTGTATTGCAAATACGGAAATCAGAAATGGATAAAATATTGATTACCAACATTCTTTGAAGAACACTTCATTATTTTTATATTAAGCGGAAATGGCACTTAAGGCAGTTGAACACAAGGTTGACGGAATCATTGTCTCAAACCATGGCGGACGAATATTGGATAGTACATTTGCGACAGTGAGTATACATGAATATAGACTCTATATATGGTGAGAAATATCAGATATTGTTCTGTTCTGGCTTCGACGGATTCATGTATTAGGAGTTACCACAATGTTTTAACATATTCCAACAACTAAAAACTTTCTTTTAATCTTTAATCTTTCAAGTTTTTGTTTTTTGTCTTACAACTTCTAGCTATTGTGATTGATTGCTTTTAATCAACTGAAATAATAACTAGATAGCGTTCGGAGACCGCCGACGTATCGATCGCACACAATCGTTCGCAGCGACGAAAGTTAGGGGATCCTCCAGAACAGAAATTGCGGTTTCGATTTCTTCGCTCTGACTCAATATTGACACCGCATGTCCCATCACTATTAATTAATAACTCGCTTATACGACATAATTCATGCAAAATCAATAGGCTTCTGGTTCGAGATATGATGAATGATCATGCAAAATTTGGAGCAGATTCAACCTCGCTTTCGTGAGATATCACGTAGCATACAAAATAGTCTAACAGACAAACAAACAAACAGACAAATACTTTTCAACATACTTACCGATCGAGATCGATAAGTAATGAAAGAGAAAACAGGAAACGCATGTTGTTCATATCATTTTTCCTTTTAACGTCTTTTCATTCGCGATGAAAGTTTAAATCTAAATCTGTATTGTAAAGTCCAATCGAAGCAAGATTTTAATTCCCATTTGTGAATTTTCTGCCGCTGAATACATTTTTAAATAAAGCTGAAGTTCATTTTATGCCAATGATTGTTATGTTATGACATTCATGTAAGTTTATGTCCATATCCATGATTTTCATCTCCTAGGTAAACTCATAAAGTTTCGTCTCTAAAACTGAACATTAAATTTAGATAGACGTTCTTCCAGAAGTAGTGAAGGCCGTGAATGGCAGAGTTGATGTTTATTTTGACGGAGGAATCCGGAAAGGAACAGACGTAGCAAAAGCAATCGCTCTCGGAGCAAAAGCGGTTTTTGTTGGAAGACCAATAATCTGGGGACTGGCATGCAAAGTTTGTAACAAGATTTATTTTGTAACTAACATATACGTTCCGAAGAGCTATCCCAATTGCTATTATAATACATGATGGTCGATGGCGAAAAATGTGGCCGATTTTATTTTATGAACATCCCTTTCGGAAACTAGAGTAAGGTTCCATTCGCAAAAAGTGAATTTCTCCTGAAATTAGTGCAAAATATTCTAATAGACATGTAGAATATTCTTTTGATATGACAATAGTAAAACGAAACAATACCTTTCAGGGGGAAGAAGGTGTGAGGAATGTTCTAGGAATTCTCAAAAACGAATTTATCTACACCATGCAATTTCTTGGTGAGTTGGTAGTCTTTATACCTAATATAACATAATGCAACATTGGTGCTATTCCGGTATGTACTACATGTTTGAACGTTTTTAATAAAACTTGTTTCTTAAATTAAACATTATTGACAAAGATTTCTTTTTCAACTCGAGTTTTACTTCGTTGAAGAGCTTTGGAGGCATTTAACCTAATGCAAAAACATGATAATTAGTTGGTGGTTTTTCCCAATTTTATTGAGAAAACCAAAGTGATTCCAATGCTAAACTTCAAATAACAGAAATTGCCAACTCGCAATAAGTGATACCGTAACTAAAACAGATCAAATTCACACTAAATTTCAATTATCAGATAGCGAGTGAAAATCGCGACTGTACACATCTCCATAGATTCTAATAGACTAGCCGAAAAGTGAAACAAACTAAGCTTCATTTTGTAACCAACGAGTAACATGCTTCATTTATGTATATATTTGTTTCCAGGTGTTTCTACAATAGAAGAATTGCAGACGACACCAGACATAGTTGTTCACGAAACCAGATATTTTTTGAAACATTGAATTAAATTGCTTATTGTAACATAATATATGTTTATACATATGGATTGATATATCAGTCTATATGATTTGCGCAAATGCTGTTAGTTATATTTTTTGTGAAGTCTTGAATTTAATTACATCACCAGTACATTGCAAAGTTACAGTTTATTATGCGACAGAGAGAAACTTCGATAATTCATAGCTCAATGCAAGGCCAAAATATGGCACATAGTCACATAGTCATCAAATCTAGTATAGCGAGGATAAGTCCCGAAGTGTTCGTTTTCTTCTTGCACTGCAAGACATGAATCCTGCTTTCGCACCTAACAAAGAAAGGATATGACGCGATATGAACCAATGTTGAATGTATTATAATTGTTGCCTGAGGCTCAGTGAACTATGGCTTTGCGCTATTATTATTGGAGCAATTTTCTATAAATAGTTTAACGCGATACATCCACATAGAGTGCTTAGAAACATCCTCTAGGAAACTTATATGACTATATACGAGGATATACTTTTAAAACAGAATAAGTTACAGAGCAGGGAAAAAATTTTGTTTGCAATATTTGTCTCCAGCGGACAGTGTTGCAAGACACTACACCATATCGTATTCGTGGCGCCTTTAAAATTAGGACAAGTAAGTAATGGCTAACCGGTTTATTAGTTAGTGGATATTATATAGTTACCGCTTGCAATTAACTAAACCCACTTTTCCCAACCAGTCGCACTTAAAAAAAGGATTTTTTGTATTTGTTGTTGTACTAATAATTTTTGCGGCAATAAAAGAACGACAACCAGGATATTATGTTTAAAGTAATTAAACCGCAATTCCTTGACGGTAGTTTAAATAAAATAAAGTTTATCGTTCAAAAAGCGCGCATTTGGCTTGTAAAAATGGGACCGTATTATTATTTTTGTAAAATAATACCGAAAGCTTCAAATTTGAAAGTTAGATATAGCTATCGAATAATTTGTCGTGTCAAGGTTTTTTTTTTGACAGAAATTTCCATTCTTACTTATAATGCATCCAGCATGCTGTAATTGAACAAGTGAGCAGCGTAAAATTCGGAAGTTCCAGATATCTTTAGGCCAGTGGTGGTATTCAGAGGTTTCGTACGTATTCGCGCCAGCCCTTTCTTGAGATATCATAATAATCATTGAACCCATTTTATTTTTTATTTAGACGTTAGACAACTGAAGTGAATTGGTCAAGTGCACCGACAACTAGCGTTTTTTTTGCGTTCGAAAAGTTATGTATTAGATTTATGTGAAGCTTGTCATGTTAATGTTTAGTAGTGACATAATCCTATTCTTAGTGATATTTGAATAAGAGTACTCGCTGCACTTGAATATGGCGTGACTTTATCATACATATCCGGGATCATGCTATAGTGACCTCGTAAATATAATTTCACGCTATATCCAAACAAGTCTTGTTTGGATTGAATTGAATTGCATTGAATTACTACAAAATATCAGTATACGTTTTCATTCCTGTTGCATTTTATACCACATCCTAACTCACGTGAGGATCGTTACGTCGAACGCTCCACAAACATACAAAGTACACAAACCTAAAACGCGTCACATATTTCATGTCGAGAATTTATGTATGTTTTTATAGTTCGATCGATCGCAAGCATGGCGGCTTATTAAATGATAGGCTTTGTTGATGCTTCGTGTTAGATTATACATATATCCACAATAGTTTTCGACTGGGATTGGTTTCAATTGAAGGGTACGAAAACGTCTGATCTCTCGTTTGTAATAAGAGTAGAAAGAGAGAGAAAGGATTGGTCCTAGTCACGAGTTGTATAGTTAATGTTTGGCCTAATTTCCCTTCGCATGAATGAGTTTGATTGTAATAGGTGGTATTTACGTCCCATTTATATAGAAAACAGCTTTGCTGGAAATATTTGAAAGCTATGAGGTTGACTTAGAATAGTTAACTACGTGAATTGCAATGATCACGAGTTATATTACACATGTTCTGTAAAATCCGGTTGTGCTAAGTTGAAGTGAAGGAGCGAGCCGTTTGCCTGAATTTAGACGATGTTGTGACAACTAATAAAAACATGCGCTATAAACAGATGTACTGTATGTGCACGAATAGATACTCGAAGGGTCGATTTTGTCGTCTTTTACCCAGCTGTTTGACGGACTATAAACTTGTTTTGTCGATGAATTCCAGCGCAGGCCACATAAGTTCGGTAATAGTTCGTTGAGAGGAAAGTCGATAAGAAGTATTAGATTATCCGTCTTGCAGACTTTTTTTATTTTTGCAGAGAGGAAAGGCAATAACACAAAATAGCAATTTTGCAAACCATATTTTATTTATTCATTAAGCTTTACTTATCGTCACGCTAATAACCGAATTGCGTAAGTCATTTTTAGCAGTTTTGAGAAAAACGTAAAAAAACTTCCCAATGATATTGTTATGCCATTGAGAGTCAATAATTTGCCATGGTTCAATTTTTTGGTCGTAGCCGGATTTAAGTTAATTTGTATGACACAGTTAAGTGACGTCATAATGGCGCACTGTGACTTAGGCAGAAATGTGTCTATGACTTGGGGACATACGCAATTTTGCAACTTTACTATATGCATCAGTCCTGAAAACTAAACATTCCAAAAACGAATGTAATTCTCAGTATCTACAATGTTTAATCCCCAAAATAGCTAATCAGTTTCAATTACATTATTTTTTATGTTTAAAAATATATATTTCATCAATATAACACGTTCTGCACACCCACCGAAGTAAGACTAAGATTAAATATAAAGAATAAAACAGCAATGCACCCAATATAAAAGCCAATCAAGGTAAATTGGACTCGGACAGTGAATATCGCAAGTGCACGTCTCCCTATACTGTAGTATAAATTCAAATTAATACGCGCTAAGCTAGAATCCGAGATGCAAAAACTCGAAAATACTTAGCAGAGGTTATTTTACCGTTGTGACGTCACAATAGTCCTGCGGTAACAAAGATAACTCTTTATGACGAAACAATTGCACAAATGTGCATGTCATACTAAATCTCCATTTTTATGGGTTTCGGAATTCAAAAAAAAATCTGAGTTAACAGACAGGTGCGCAGCATTACATAAATACCTATTTTATAAAAAAAAAACTCAAAATCGCCAAAAATGACTTACGCAATTCGGTTATTAGCGTGACGACATATGTTGTTGTCGAATAGATCGAATTGCATAGTGTATTGTGAGGAATAGATTCTAATTACAATGAAAATAAAGGCTGTACTTCACTCCAAGGTTACAGGTTCAAAAAAGCTTTGCCGATTTTTTGAATCCAATTTTTTATCATGTTATATAGATGTAGAATAAAAATAAGCATCACTTATAGACCTTCAGATGAAATACCTCGACATGGATGTGGTGAGTGAAACTAACATTGCTACTGTAAATCCTCCTACAAACGTATTTGTTTTAACTATAGAGCAATGGTTCCAAAATGGCGCCTCTGCAGAGGAGGGGTCGTAATTCATTGAAAATATAAAAATATGACAACAACAATGGAATTTGAAGAAACGTCACAAGCATAGATTTTGCCTTGACTTAACTTATTTTTACTCGATCGTGGTCCCATAAAGAGAAGTAGCTAGAAAACCAAATGCCGAGTGTTTTGTAATCAGATCACCTAGCGCCGCCAAAACAAAATATCGAACCACACATGATGATCGAACCACCTCTTGATGTCTGTACTCTTGCTAGTGTGCTCCATTCAATCACTTAATACAGGCACGATGCTTGGTTATTGGGCACGGAGTCGACCTATGAATCGTTTTGTTATTATGTTGTTGGTATTCTTCTTCTTAGTTAAACTTGCTGTTATCGTTCCTGCGGAAAAATCACTTTACTTTCGAACCACTGGACCGATTGTTTTAAAATTTCCAGTACGTAAAAATTGTCGTTTTCGCTCTAAAGGCTACTACCTTTATTTAATTCAAATTTTTGTGAGCTTCGTGGAATTCGATTTTTTTATTTGTGATGACGTCATCAAAATTGAGCATCCTGTTCCGCGTTCGCGATCGTTGCGATCTGGTGGTCATTGGTCAGTCCAAGTCTAGGAGACTAGGATAACGTCCCAGTAGCCTACTGTAAAAGATTAGTTACCCGTTTTACTTCGTTTTGGCTTCCGTTTTCATATATATGTGCATTGCTCTCTTGTTTTGGGAACACCTTTTTCGATGAGGTGACAATCAGCTGTTGATCACTAAGGTAACCAGCACTAGCAACATCCTATCACAAGATCACGTGCGTCACGGAGTATAAATATCATTCTACGTTGTCGACTGCAAGAATATATTTGTTCGCAAATTGAAATGTGTATAATGAATTATTTAACGAGTCCCTATACATTACAGATAACCAATTCGGACGCGGTATTGGGAGAAAAGGACATTCGACCACAATACATAATCGAACAACTGAAGTATCACGCGGAACTTGCTGCTGAAGAAACCAATGACGTGAGTGGAATCAGCAAATTGCTTTTGTGTGTTTTAAACTTGCTCTTTTCAAATAGTTTCGATCAAACACGGGTAATACACTCCATATGTCAGGCTATTTCCGAATATGCTCAAGGGTAAAACGATTCATTTTTACCACCTTAAGTTGACCTCCTTTTTTACTCTGGATAAATCTTTTCTTCCTATGTTCAACCATTATTTTCAGTAAATTATATACCATAAGCACAAATGATTTACGAAAAAAAGTACAAGTTTAAAATATTTGTCTCTAGTGTAGTTATTATCATACATTTTCACAAAAGTCTTCGTATTATTTCGAGTTTTGTCACATGATTAAAAAGTAAACATTTGAAAAATGGAAGTGGCTGTGTCGATTTAAGAGAAATATCTCTCAAACATTGCTTAATAAAGGCGATATCAATTTATTAATAAGATTTTAACTCAACTCAATAAAAACTTTTATCTGCTATTCAGAAAATCGGAAGATGCGACAAGATCGAGGTTCAGAACGAAGTATTACGCAGCAAATTATCTGAATATGTGAGTGTTGCCAGATACGGCATCTCATTTACAATTTTGGTATTTATAAATAATCGAATAATATCTATGTATCATACCGAATAATATTTCCTCTATAACAGTGGTCTTTGAACTTTAACGTCACGCCCCTTTTTATAATTTGTCAAGTCTCTCACGTCCCACCTCAAAAATAACTAGTCAACAATAAGCTACAGATACCAGATGGTAAGGCGAAAGTATGTTTTATTCAAAAACACGTTGAAAATACATTGATGGATACATGAATCTTTGCATTTTTAATTAGCTTCACGCCTCCTCAAAAATCGTCTATTCCCCCATTTGTGAGGCGCGCCCACCGTTTGAGAACGACTGCTCTAAAATGATGGCGTCAAAAATAATGACGCCATATCATTAGACAATAAATTTATTTTCAAAATATTGAGAAAAATTTTAATGGCATTATCTGAGAAATTGGTGAATTTATTCGACTGCCCTTGTTAGCTTTCTTTTCAAGTGCCCTAATAACTTCTGAATATTTTAATTACATTAAAACCGATGGTGAACGCACTGAAATGAGAAAAAGTTGAATATCATGATATTAATTATACATTTTATATTTAGGAGAGCTTGTGCACAAGATTGGAAGCGGACAGAAGCCGATTAATGCAAAGAATGTCGGTAAGATTATTATTATGTTATTGTTGACCAGCTATCGTGATATTGCTTGCAATGGAGAGAACATAATATATATTGTAATACAGTAATAAGTGTAAACCAATTCTGTAAAAACAAAATTGATGTTTTCTGCTCATTTATACTATTTTGATCTCTTATTTAGTAAGTCTGACAGAAGTTTTTTTTCATTTAGATAACAAATAAATGATTCTGAAAGTTTGTTAAAAATCCCAATTGCCGTCCTGGCTCACACATACAAATGTATGAGGTTGCCGAACTTTTATATTCAAGTTCCGGGAGACGCTAGTTTGTGTAATGTTCTGAAATTGTGATGAATGGGGGAAAATACTGCGCCACTTATATTTATGGCGATAATTCTCAATTCTTCGGAGCATACTAAACATCTCCCCTTATAAATTAAAAACGATAGAATATTCTAATATTGTTTCCTGTCTACATATTGAGTAAGACGTATGCACTTTTTATTTTAAGAAATGTACATGCGAAATGTTGGAAGCAGAAAACATTCAACTAAAACTAGATTTAGACGCCGAAGTAAGTAGCACATTGTAAGAAATCGAAAAGGTAAACGGTTTTCACAAAGCATTGTTCATGATTTCTGAACCGAAAAACGAAATACATTCAACGTTGTTATGGGTTTATTCAGTGATTCACATGGGTTGGAATGGTCATCATATCCGTTTCGGGGTTGTGACCTTTTGGTTTGAATAGGTTTCAGAAAAATTTACTCAGAATTATAGGAATAGAACTTAGTTGAATAGATGCTTGCGGTCGTAATATAACTATGTTGTGTGTTTAGTTTGTTTTACCGCTAGAGGCATCGGGAACCGTTAACAATAGTTAGTTAGGCCAACGTCCACGTTTCTTGCATTATATCTCACTAAATTGATTTTTTCAGGTCGCCGCAAAAATGGGGGTAGAGGAAGACCTGAATTCAAAATTAAATATTGCTCAAACGAATTTAGTAAGTCTATTTTATGCATATATATGTGTATCATACAGTCTCTCAGCATACGTATTGAAATTGATGCACCTTAAAGAACTTTTCACGTTGAAAACAGTAACAGCTTTCAATGAATTTCGGCTTGGACCACGCCTGGGCAGAGATTAGAATTAAGAGGCTATATTTTTGATTTTCATGTTATAACTCTGAGGTAAAATCGGTATAAAATTAATATGTTTAATGCAAAATGTTATATTTTCTACAGATAATAAACGGTTTTATTTACATTCAGGTAAATCAAGTCCAATTACAGAATCAGAGAATTTTACAACTAGAAGACGAAAAGGTAAGAAATAGAAATCCAAACGGTACTCCCCTAGTAAATAGAAATCATAACGGTACTCCCGATTTTCCTTATTTTAGTCCTATTACGAGTTCGGGGACTGTCTGTGTTAGCCAATTGAATATACTCCTTCCCATAGTTTTCAGTCCCTTTACACAACTTGGTGTAAAGTATGGAAACAAAATTAGTTATCTCCATATCGGTACACCCACTTCTAGAGTGCCATTCAAACACATATACAACCTATATTGTAAAGCTATATTCATTAATAGAATTCCGCTGGCAAAGCAAAGTTAATGTGAATACTTTTCATTTGGCTCAAACTATTTGTTCGCCTAAATACGTTTACGATCTGAGTGCACTTAACTTCTGACAGACTTTCATGCCTTGTTATTGCAATGTACTTATTTAAATTTATAACTTTGTATAGTACAAATTAATTACTTAAAATAGACTCCTTCAGTGACCGATTCAGTTTCATATAGAGCAAGTCAAAACAGTAAATGAAACCATTTGAAAAAATGTACGCCTCACTCGTCAGTATCTTTTTACTATTCATGTATGGAGACGATTCGTAAATATTTTTTGTTTTGTTTACAGCAAGACCTTCAAATACAGAATACGGTTTTAGTAAGTTAATTTATTATTGCTTGTTGGACACGTGGTGAACCTATAGATTGTTATGTTGTTGTTGTTGTTCTTTGACATAGAATTTATTTATTTCAAATATTTCTGTGAGCTTTATAGCATTCGTTTTTTGTGTGCTATGACGTCACCCAAAATTTGCCACCTTGTATAAGTTTCACTTGCTAGATAAATAAAAATTTAAACCTTTTTTATAAACCTAAACCAAAAAAAATTGAAATTTTTAGTCGCTCAAGCTGCCCTCATCTACGCAAGTTTTTATGGATGATGAAATGTTATTATCTAAGTAAAACTAAATTAGCAAAACCCATGAATGAAGAAATTTTCAGACTTGTGATTCAGATCTCAAAATATTTCCTTCATCTTTTGTCAGAAAAACATGAGCTTATGGCAAGTACTGAAGCAACGCATGTGTGGCGGAAGAAGACGTGAACACTATCCTCGAACGTGAATGACCACCTTACGAACTACCAGTGTTCTGTCGGGACAGACTTCGTGTCTAGGGAGACCAAATGATTACATTTGGTACCCACTTGACCCAGAAAATATAGCCATTGATGGGTGAAACGAAACGGTTATCCCTTGAATAGATCTCCTTGTTTTATTCATTCTTTGGGTTGCCGTTGCCATGGCTACCCTGCTTGTCGCGATCTTAGTCGTTATCCAGTGAAACGCGCAATATCAAATCGCCTAATATGTACACTTTTTATTTGCATTTATTGTTTGTCTTTTTTATTTATTTATTATTGTATGATTCTACGTTGTCGCTGCTCGGTAATCAGTATTGGTTTATTGCGTCTTACCTTTATTTGAAATGACATTTTTAGTTCATTCCTATACCTTCTTTATTTTTTTCTGGCTGAGTTAATTTTTTGAAGACTGAAATGGTTTAAATGCTCACGACAAAAATAAGATTTTTAGGTTTGAATGACTTAATAGCATCATTTTTAATTTGATTGTTCCATTGCTTCAAGTGACGATGCAATATTATTAAAGACCACACGAGTGCAGGACATGCTTTAAAGTCGCCTCGTAAATATGAAATTGTTTGTGGTTAATTATTTCGCTTTTTCCTGTTACAAAAAGATTTCTGCTAAAAAAAGAAAGGTTTTGCGAGGGAATCACAGCCAAAGTAAGGATGAATGTAGACCAGAACTCCGTTTGTGTGGAAATAAATCTAGTAATAGGTGGATTGAGTGGTGTTGTTTAAGCTCTGGTAGAGAATAATTTTAAGAAATATTTGCTATCATGAAAGTAAGATGCCTCTAGAAGTTTTCGACAAAATACCAGTATACCCTCAGACAGTATTCCGCATACGGCGTATTTTGTTTCGCCTTCTGAAAGTTACTTGTTGCAATAAAAGATGAAATTTTTTACCTAGAAATGCATCAAATGAGAAGTTTGGAATAAAAGGAGACCTAAAAAGTTTTTGTAAAAAAATAACCGGTAATAGGTTATCGGAGTGATAGTGATCATTGTTCTGCGAAAAGACTTTTAAGAAAAAACGCGCAACTATTGACTTCCGTCCTCGATGTTGTTCAATAGCCTTTCAAAAACACCAAGTGGAGAATTTGACCAATTTCGGAGCGAAAGGTGCTTATACTGCTGTCAGAGGGTAGATCAGACGGACTGAATCGTGTTTTTGTGATGTCATTTGTAACTCATTGTTTACCCCTGGCCAGATAAAACAATAGTTGCCATGGGCAATTTCAATTAAGTAGTTTGGATACGATGGTATTTGAGATACCAATTCTGGAATTTGTATATGATGGAAAATATAAGACAACCATGCTTCATTAAATGATTAGTTCAATCAAATTAGAAAAAAAGTGCGAAAATTTTTTAATGTGTTTAAACATCGCTCATAACCTATGCAATCGTATATATTTTTAAATAAAACCAAAATATTTCAAACGCAGTCAGGTATAACTGATGTTTCTTGTACGTGAGATACTTTATAACTGCATTGTCATAGTTCCGCATTTAACAAAAGTTAATCAGATAGATTGCAGTTGTGGCAACGAGTAAGCAAGGTTGAAGTAGAGAGCAGTGTCATGGACTCATGGTAGATCAAAAATAACCAAGTGGACTTCACGGTTGGACGTCGAGGGGGTAATAAGTCATATGGGTCAGTGTGATTGAGTAGAATATCAATACGGCTCCGAGAAACAAATTCACAGCCGTTAACCAGGGAATAGAAGAAACGAAATCACCATTTGTTTGTATTTGAGCTACCTATCACCGTGAAATAGTTCGCAATAACGCCACGCCACCAAAATCTTGTTCAAAAGATTTACAAAGACAGGAATGCAAGTTTTAATACGCTTATCAATATTGCTTAACGTCCCCAATTACTCAACTACCCATTAGGCGGGAAGAGCTAAATGAACATGTAAAGCTGACAGTATCGTAAATCGACCGTGGAGCTTAGTTAGACATGAGGAAGTACGGGTGAAAGAAAAATCTGGGTACTCCCGTAGAATGTGAACCAAGATGGCGGACACTGCAACCAGGTTAGAGTTAGGCCATAATTTCAGGTACAAATACTACGGGAGTCAATTGGCCAGACCCCAAACTCGTAATAGAACTAAAATAAGGAAAATTGGAATAAAATCATGGCCTAACCTTAACCTGGTGCACATACTATGTTCAGGGGTCCGCCGTCTTGGTTCACATACTACGCGAGCGCCGAAATATGGATCGCATCAGAGAGGTCTAAGGAGAGAACACGCAGAACGCGCCAGGTGGTTTTAAGCCGGTGGGGTTGGACATGGGAAGTGAAGAAATCGCGGTTTTATAAAAGATTCAGAAGGCACTGGGTTGTACTTGTATCAAACGTATGGGGAGAGTGAGAAGAGGGATGTAGGGTCGCCGAACTCGAACATTAAACCCAAACGACAAATAATGTCAAACGCCAGACAGATATTTGCTCACTCATAAAATAATCGTAACCTAACTCAATTCCGCTATTTGCACTGCAGTTGAGGTAAACGATTGATAGCCGTAATCGCGCTAATGGATTGTGTACCAAAGCAAAAAGCAGAATGAGATTTATGAATATCGATGTACTGTGGATATGGAAAATTATATTTTCCTTGGTATTGATCATCGCACATTCAATCGAAAAATGCGTTTTGAAAGAAGTGAAAGAAAAACTTTCGTTCAGAAGATTCATGCTGGATTTGTTCGTTATCGCATTTTTCGTGGAATGGTCTCAACTTACAGCCCTGCTGTACATAAACAGCGGTATTCTGGAGTTCGTTTTGTCAATGGGCTATCCCGTAACCTTCAAGCTAAATAATCAACCGTCTTCTTCAACTCGGGGTGAGCACAGTCCTCTCAAGATACCCAGAATCGTTGGTTGGTTCGTAAACAAAAAAAAGATCGATACTACGGTTGACAACCTGAGGGGTGCTTTGTCAGATGCAATAGAACTCACAACACAAATTATGAAAGTTTTGCAAAATATATTTAACAAAACATCTTTTGCAATCATTATTTTACGCGTAATATTGTACGTGAACATTTTCTGGATAATAGTTTGGGACCAGATTCCTTGTTCATACTTGTTTGTTTATGTTGTTCTTTTCACTTATTTATATATATCCAAACAAATATCAACGTTATTAATGATTCCTGGTGATAATATTCTGAATACCCTACGTACATTGAAGAAGAAAATTTAATAAATCCATATGAAATACCGTTGTATGATTTTATATTATCGATATCCGGATCCTGGACAGGACATATGAAGGTTGTTCAGAAAGTATGACTTGATGCTATTCAACGCAATGTTTATATTTCCAAATATAAAAACGGATTATAAATTATACAAACGTGCTTGATATTATATTGAGGAGATATACAGTATAATTTGTTGATATATTTTTAATTTTGAATCGTTTTGATATTTCAAAGAAGTGCAATATATACTACATAATGCTATTTTTTCATTTGATTATTTCTTTGACGTAATTATGCTGTGAAATTTCAAAAACAGTGGCTATGTCACTGTTACCCATTGTAGCATTTGATACAATATCATAAATGCATAATTATTGTCGGGGACCGTTTTTATCACGTCATAAATGTATATATATAAGACTTATGATTTCAGACGCTTTCGGAAATTAACTGTGAAACCTTTGAAAGAACCAGTTTTGGTGAAACTATTATTAACATTTATAGCGGTATTTTTCAACAAAATTCAAAGGTGAATACCAGCAACGATAAACAAAATTCAAGTGGTTCCTCTTTAGATCAATACGATACTTTAGTTTCGCAAGCATATGGTGTAGAATGTAGATGAACATAGACAAATATGGGCGGGAGAAAGGGATTATCTAATAACTAAATTTTTGAACAACACACCTCCTTCGCTTTTGCCTTCCTACTATGTTGCAATGGTCGAGAACTTTTTTTTTAAAATCAAAAGACATGTGTGAAGATTGCTCGATACTACACAAAGTGAATACAAGATAGATTAACAAAGGATCACCAAGACAGTAGACGAAATACGCGGCCCAGAGGCAACATGTTAGTAAGAGAGTCAAGTCATTACACCTGACGCCGATGTTTTAGGAAAGAAATTAGGTGACATTTAGGTTATTGGTTTATAATCTTATAAAGCGTATAGTAATCAATCGTGAGTGAAATTAACTGAGCAACAAAAGTTTTTTTCCTATAGTATAGGATAATTAGACTCATAGCAGATGGCTCATCTAACTCATTTGAGACGTGGGAAATAAAAATCCTTTAGCTCACGCATAGCTAAGAATTATTTCAAATGAATGAGTATGCGATTGCTTCACGATTCGTGTCCCAGTCAACGTTTGGATAAGACATTTTGAACAGCTAAAACCTGATTTACACTAACAAAAAGGTGTATACGCAACATCGTATGCTGCGTTGCAAGATGCTGATTTATTAGATTTTAGAGTAGCCTAAGACTGGAACACACTAACAGGATAAGATTTTGTCCCAGGATGGGGGAGAGGAAAGCCGATAAGATGACGTACCACGGTCTCTGGCTGGGCTACTAGTTCATGTCGGATATGGGATTAATTAGCCAGTTATTTGTTTTAGATGCGTGGACTTCGTGGAAAAAGCTATAACCGACTAGCGGTTACAAGACGCATCCGAGGAGTCCAGCAATCCTCTCGCACATAATCACCTCTCACAGAATTTGATCCACGCAGGGTAATAATGGGTGCGTCCACTATTCACCCATTCCAGTATTTTAAATAGCTTTGATGCCTTGCAGTGTTAATTTGTCACAATACAATTGAATGATCACTTATAAGATTTGCTCCATTTTAATCAAGATGTTTTTAAGCATCAGTATCATACAATAATACACTAAATGGAATGATTCTACATTAATCTTACAGTAAAGCAATATCATTAAAATGCAAAAAGAACTGCAGCGGGAGCATATTCAAAATACACACAAAGAAAAAAGGTCTACAGTGAAAACAAAAAATGAACAATTACACATTAAAGCGATGTTTTTTTTTTAGATGAAGAACAGTCGCTCAGGATTCGGTTTACCCCACTGAAATGACTAACTTTAAGTCCATTCATCTACATATCTAACACATGAATAAATAACACAATGTAATAACTGTATTCATAGAAATACAGTGTATACCAATGGAAAATTCCTATAATAAAGTACCAATTAGAGAAGCATTGGAAGCTGAATTTCATTTAAAGTGCAAAGTACGTAATAGATTAAGCTGATACAGAAATAAGGACATCTACATGATATTATTATAAATATGAATAAGTTGCGTTCATTTTTCTAGTTATTTGAAATTTAGGCCTTGCAGTGGTCTTATACAGTAATTAGTGGAGACCAACAAGAATGGCGATTCAAATGATGGAAATATTGCTGAATTAAATGAATACCAGCCAGATTCATGAAATGAAAAACTAGGTACAGTGATTAATGTGGTCATAACACAGTTTCATTGAATAGCCTTCGTATGAGATATGAAATTAAAATATAATATTTTGACACAGACCAGTGAATATCATTTTACGATGATAAAAGTATAACTTGAATCAGAAATATTTCAAAATCACCTATAAAATGAATTTAATCAAGAATTGATTAAATGATTACACAAATATTTCAGTTTAGGACATTGATGGCAATGTGGAGGTATGACTTAAACAAGTAAATTGACATACCAATCTTTTTGATACTGGTACATCACAGAGATTCATATTCAAATATTTGTTTGAAAATGACATATGTTGGTCAGAGACAATTTGATAATATCGATATTCATTTAAAAACCTAATTCAAAGGAGTTTCATAGACATATTTCAATATCACATGCTCCAGTCAAGTTATTTACAGCCAAAAAACTCCCAGCAAATTCAAGTTTGCTGGAATTAAAGCATCATTCCCGGTTAAAATTGAAATTAAAGAGAAATGAAAACTTTTTACAATGTACAGCTCACTATAACCGAAATGGAGCCATAAAAGATAAATTGTATGCTGTTTCAACAAAAAACTAGATATTTTCTATTTGTTTGGATATACATGCTCGAGTCAAGTTATTTACAGCCAAAAAACTCCCAGCAAATTCAAGTTTGCTTGAATTAAAGCATCATTCCCGGTTAAAATTGAAATTAAAGAGAAATGAAAACTTTTTACAATGTATAGCTAACTATAACCGAAATGGAGCCATAAAAGATAAATTGTATGCTGGTTCAACAAAAAACTATGGTAGATATTTTCTATTTGTTTGAATAAAGTTAATGCTACATAAAAAGAACAGACCTAGCCAGGGTGAGCAAATAATGCTGTATAAATAAATGATCATCTGAAGTACCACACTATGAATAAACAACACTTGTATGGTATTGGTGAGTATGGCAACATTCGTGAATATGAATACACTGTGTAATACAGTGGTGAGGTGAAAACTACCGTATACTATTACACTGATAATCTGTCAAAATGCCTTGTATATTAATGAAAACGACGCAAGGAAGATTCACTAAGATATAAAATGATGGCACGATTATTTGATAACACAAAAATATAGAAAAAAGTACGGTTGAATCAAATATATCAACATGATCAATGGAAATTCACTGAGATTATAATAAACATATTTCCAAATAATGTGTTACAGAAATATGTTGGTAATAAAAAAAAAATGAAACACAAAACAGAATTTTAAGTAAAGAAATATTCGGAGAGAAATACGGAAAAATAATGTTATTGTGCAACAATTCATAGATAAAGCAAAAAATATCAATTTGTTCATTATAATCAAAAATTTCTGTATTTTTAGAACAGAGAACAGAAAACAAAAACATGAGCTTTGTTTATCATAAGTGGAGCTTACTATTTACTTATTTGATAAGTTTGATACTGCAATTGTCTTCATTATGCTATTACTATATTGAACCATGATACACAATAAATTTCATGATGGCACATACCATTAATTTATTAACAGCATACAAGTATAAAACAAAAGCCTTATTAGGCTTTCCTATCTGTAATAAATGTACTGATGCAAACTCAATAAAACAACAAGTAATAATCTAGGCTTGTTATACCGATACCTTTATAAGCAAGGAATATGTACAATATGTTGATTTTTCTAAATAAAAATATTGGAAGTGAACAAGTTCATATGATAAATTCTGTTTAGGTTTCGATAAATTTCTTGGATATATTACCAATTATTACATTTTGGTTTTACAGCGTGGACTTTCATCTTTGCGACATGATTCTGTGCTTCATGGAACAAAATGAATATATAAATTCCATGATGAGTTTATAAATCAAATTTCTTGAGTATATTATCAGTTATTCCATTACTGTTTAACAATGTAATTGCTGTGTAGAATTTTTGGTGAATTATTAGTTTTTACATTCATCTTTCTAACACAGTTATATGCCGCATGAAGCTATTCTCAGATATAAAATGAATATATAAGTTTCATGATGAGTTCAGAAAAATAAATTTCCTCCTAAGTATGTTACCAGTTATTACACTATTGTTGAACAGTGTAAATGCTGTGTAGAATGTTGGTGAATTTTAGTATATTACTAGTTTTTACATTCTTGTTTTGCCATGTGAACTTTCATCTTTCTAACGTAGTTATATGTTGCATGAAGCTATCTTTAGATACAAAATGGATACAAGTTACATGATGAGTTTATAAAAATGATCTTCTTGAGTATGCTATCAGTTATTACACGACTGTTGAACAGTGAATTTTCATCTTTGCTATTTCATATACAAAGTAAATGAGCTCTATAATGAGTTTGTGAAAATTTCGAATTCAGTATGATTTGAATCTCTCGTTTTTTAGGCGTTCTCCCAAATGTGTTTTTAAAACATGATTGACAGAAAATGAGTGAATGATGGAAACATTTCATTCAATTCTTCGTTGTCTTTCTTTTTCCTCCAAACAACCGTTTCCTCAGACTTTTGCTCCTTTTGATAGATTTATCATCAGTTAATGAAGAATTGAATGAGTTCGATAAGGATGGAGTCGCAGTTGCATCTGAGATGAAAGATTCAGATTCGCTGCCGACAGAAGATTCTGGTTTCTCAGGAGGAGGAGTTATGAGAATGTTTTTGTGTTCTTCTGTTTCTCCTGGATTATTCAAACTGTTGTTTCTTGAGCTTTTTCCTCCTTCTACAAAACTTATTTCACCTTCCACAATGTCTGAAATAAAGTTATAGAAATTGAAATGAAAGCTATTGATAAATATGTATATTATTTTGTATGAAGTGTTTTTACAAATTTTCACTTTGAACAACTTACACCCTGGGTGAGAAAATTGTTGGCATATGGTATGAACAAAAGATTTTTAATCTGCAGACTCAACGATCTAACCCCTAGGTCATCACAAAAAGGATCATAGACAGCTGCAATAAAAGATATCCACAAATACATGTCATAAATTTGAGCTTGTTGGCATCAAAGTTCGAAGATGAGTTGGTTTTCAATACTTTCAGAAAATTAGTTTTCCCTAAAGAAATCTTGAACCAAGTCAAAACATGAAGAAACATATTAATCTCAAACTCATTGAAAATGATCAAATGGAAGCCTTTAGAAACATTAGATTGGAAGTGAAAATTCTGTTGTTTATTTTGTTGACAGAATTATTTAATGTATTCAAATATCCAAAGAAATACCGGAGTCTTTCCTCGTCTTCTTAATTGAAGGCCTTCTTCCCAATTTCGAAAATATCTTGGTGATACTTTTGCTCTTTTTCTTCTTATTTTTTTGTAGTTCATTCTCAGGTACTACAACTGTATTATCATCTTCAAAACCATTGGAAGCATTATCATCCTTTACATCTGTGAGAAAATCATGGCTAATTATATGCAAGCCCAAATTTCCAGATTATCACACTTTTTAGATATATCTGTGAGAAATTCATGGCTAATTATATGTAAGCCGAAAAGTCCAGATTATCACACTTTCACACTGTAGCAGACATTGAGTGAGCCATCTTAACACAAAAGGATGTATAAAGAAGCTATTAAAAAATGTTTAGAAAATTTTGTCCACAGAGATAAAAAAAAATTCATATTTTATGGGAATGAATTTTTACGAATAAAATTGAATACATATCATATTGTTGCAAAATAGGTTACTGAAATAGGGAACTTATATCTTCTTTTATATTCAAATATTATTAATATATAATATAAGTCAACACACATAACATGAACACAGGCAATGATTTCATGATGAATTACATGAACATGCTACACACTACTCCACAGGTTCTCAACCAGTGGGCCATGGCCCACAGCTGATCCACGGAACATTTTGAGTTGGACCACAGACCTATTAAAAATTGCTAGTTTCGTTTGTGTCACAATAGTTAAATTTTAATTGTAGCAGCAATGGAAGACGATGCCGTTTTCTGCTATTGAGGGGTAATTTTCATCATAATTATTATTGTAAAAGTGTCCATTTTCGCAGGAAGATTGTTTTTCCTCTGCATAAAAAAGTTAATGATGTCCCAGAATCATTGTTGAATGGGAATGGGCCACGAAAAAAAAAAGAGATTGAGAACCGCTGCACTACTCGCTAATTACAAATACTAAATCTACACAAAATGAGAAAAAAAAAGATTGCCAAAAATTGCAGAATTGCACCATACTTGCATGCTTGTGCAAATCAGTTGCAGATCCGGTTTTATATTGTTTCTTTTTCCCTTTTCCGAATATCAGACTTCTGCTGCGTCGTACTTTGGGCCCTAATTATGATGGATGAATTACAACAACTATTTCTACAATATCTACATTACGATTTCTACACAACAATATATAACACAAACTGCATACCACCGTGACAAGTGACCTGAAAATTTTCTGATAAAAAGGCTTCAGGTTTTGATGCATTTTTTCCTGGTTAGGGTAAGAAAAGGGCAGAATTACAATATAACACTGAAACGGACTGAGCTAGACTATGCTCTAGCGCAACTTGTATCAAGTGGAATGGAATTTTTTTTTTTTTAAAGCAATAAACTTTTCTTACTTCATTGAAACATCCTCGAACACGGGGCACATATGATTATAGCGTAAGAAAAGACATGGAACCAAGGATAGTCAAATCGTCATAAATTGTTTTACTATGAACACATATTTCTGACTAGAGTAACTAGGCTATATTTCAACATCATGCAAATCTGATTTGAGATAAAACATAATATACAGAATTATTACTACAATTCTAACATAAATTACTACGACAATTTATAAATTAACATAAAATATATAAGAGCAATGACTTTGGTAGCACTAGCAATGGTAGCAATGGCTATATTCAGATGCTGGAGATTGATGAAAAGGGTACTCCTGTAGTGTGTGTACCAGGTTAGGGTTAGGCCATAATTTTATTCTGATTATCTTTATTTTAGTTCTGTTACGAGTTCGGGGACTGTCTGTGTTGGCCAAGGGAATATACCGCTTGCCCATAGGTTTCAGTCCCTTTACACAACTTGATGTAAAATAGGCGAACAAAATTAGTTACCCCCATAATGGTACACATACTTCTGGAGTGCCGATGAAAAAACATAAAAATGAGACACGATGCCGAATAAAGACAGATGATATTGAAAATCAGCGGGCTAACTCACACTCCTTTGTTTCATTGTTTTCAGGAATATGTTTGGTTTCCACCCCAGAGACCAAGCTTTTTGGTCTTTTACTATTTCTTAAATGTCTCTTCTTCGGTTTCACTGAATCTATCGATTGTTCCTGTGGCTGTTCCACCTCAACAACCGGTTGTTTCGGTTCTGTAATGAAAAATTGTTTATGTTAGATGTTTCAGATATGAACAGCGATGATCTGCAGAATTACCGTTAAACCTTTAATTTAAAGAGATACAAGTTCATAGAACTGAATCACTCATCCCCAGCCCGGAGTAAGATTTTTTGCTTTGCTTGTATAAATACAAAATGTCTATCTCAAGATATTTAGCTGGAGTAATGCATTAACCACTTTGTGTGGCATATCATATGAAAACGAACTATAAAAGATACCTATGACTTCAATATCAAGTTGAAATTTTGCTCACATCAAATGCTGTGACCTTTCCTTGGTTATTTGGAATAATGATATAGGGAAAAGACAATTAATAAAGAATTGTTGATTTACATTGATCACCAGGGAAAAGGGTCATTATCAAACTCGCCTTTATTTACAACCTCATCTCCAGGAGAAGTAGTTCCAGAACTTGTCGGTGTTTCAATAGAACTCAAACTATAATACATGTCATCTCCTGTTGCCAGTTTTTCTGTTTTCTTAACATTCTCTGCATCACTTGTGTTTTCTTCATGCCCATTGGTTATTGGTTGTACTTCGGTATCCGCATCACTTTCGATGTTGGTCTATATATAAACACATATTCGAGATAGAATTTTCATATTATCCCAGGGGGAAGAGAAACCGATAAGAAGACTTAATCCTAGGGCATACCACGGCCTCTCCTCTTGTTACTAGTCCATGTCAGGCATGGGATTAGTTAGCCAGTTAGTATTTGTTTCAGATGCATGGACTTGATGGTGGAAGAAGGCATAATTGACCAGCTGTAACATGAACCATCATACAACGATGAGGAGTCCAGCCTTCGTCTCTCACATAACTATCCTGCATAAATATGGCTGATTACAAATTTATTCAGATACTTCATTCATTTTAAATGGACCTAACATAGGCAAATCAATTATAAGATATCATTTTATCAATAAAACAAAATTCAAACCTTCTTTATTGCCGTTATAACCACTTTTCCTCTGATTTTTCCTTTCACTTCAGGACTTGGCTCAACAACTTTACAACTCAAGTCTTTGGAAAGATCGTTCATAACTGTTTCAGCCACTGATCCTTCCACTGTTGCCACATCTGTCAATGTTCATTAAGTTTGTTTTAAAAGCGTCACAAACAGAATTACAAGCATTCAATGAGACAACATTCTGACTAATTTTGCACATAATTTATTTCAAACAAGGCTTATAAGAGTAGTCATTGTAAGAAACTGAATTTTGCAAAGACTGGAACCTTCCCAGCTTGGCATAGACTACTCGATAAAGATGAAATATTTATTATTATATTATGTAACAACGATACCTATTGCTAGGAGAGAATATTTCAAAATTAATAAGCTGAATGAATTAAAAACGAATCAACTTTAATGAAAAAAATATTTTGAAGAGCTTTTTTTAATTTCATATGGCAAAATTTGATTCACTTCGAATGCCTCAAACTCAAAACAGAATTCCTATATATAATTCTTATTTCTTATATTAACAATTCCTAAACTGAAATAATAATTGAATAAACAGTAGAATTATCATTACCTAGAGTCAACTCCAGTCCAATATTTTCCTTCATATTTGGAGCACTTTTACTGATATGAATATTTTCTCTGTCTGATGTTCTAGAAAAAACGATAACCATAAAGGTCAGTATAAAAGCAGATCAGATTTCAGAAAGGTACTCCTGTACCAGGTTAGGCCATAATTTTATTCCAATTTTACTCATTTTAGTTCTCTTACGAGTGCGGGGACTGTCTGTGTCAGCCAAGTAAATATATCCCCTGCACATAGGTTTCAGTCCCTTTACACAACTTGAAGTTGTGTAAAGTAGGCAAACAAAATTAGTTACCTCCATATTGGTACACACACTTCTGAAGCGGCTTCAGAAATTTGCTTATAATTGTCTTTTTTTGCAATATTCGACATTATATTATGTTCTAGACTAGTAATTTCAATGATCATCCTACCTTTTTGGTGAAACTTTTTTGGTTGTTTCAGTACGTACAGTTGTGCTTGGAGAGGTATCCCTTTGAGAACTGCAAAAAAGTGAATTTATGTAGCGCTATATATGGGATCAGAATTTTGTCAACTATATATTGTAAAGCATTAGAAATTCCCTTGAAACAACTTTTACAACAGGAGCAATCCATAATTTATATTCCAAGAATCCAAACCTTTCATAGTGTTCGACTACTCAAATATTACCACTATCATATTTACAGTGTATTAGTCTGAATTAGTCTAGAACCTCAAGATTTTGAAAAATGTTGATGACATTTTTTCAATTGATGTGGAACAATAAACCCAACCTCCCAACTTTAAATGCCAACATGCTTCATATGGCGTATATTCATGCCTTTTGCCTTGAACAAGGCACTATACAAGCTTCCATTGATATTTAACAATATGTAAGGAGTTACTATTTCAGAAAGGGGTGCTCCAGAATTATACGCACCAAGATGTCACACAACCTGAATCCTAACCGGTACACACATTACACATACCATGTTCAGGTTGTGCGCCATCTTGGTGCGCATACTTCTGGAGGTTCCAGAAAGGACATTCCAGTTCAGCATTGACAACCCAATTCATAACACCCTTTGTGCGGTGAAGGGCATGGGATTTAAATCTGAGATGTGTAGCTATCGATGCCAACAAAGTTAAGTCTAACAATTTAGCCGCTAGAAATCACTACTCTGTTATAAAGTCAAATTTTCACGATTATAATCTGCGATGCCAACACAGTTAAGTTTAAAATTAATTTGAAAATTTTTACTCACCCACTGAGTGACAAGTTGTCACTTGAAAATGAAGAGATGGTGGAAGCTCTGTCTTTTAAATATGAAGCCTGAAAAATATGAGAACAAAACATGAAATTCTAAAATACTAATGTACTAATGTAAAATGCGAATAAAAGCAAGTATTTTAAAATGTAATAAAATTGATGGCTGTTGTATTCAATTAAATTGAAATGTTCGTCGAAGTGAGAGAATTGTAATCCATGAAGTGAGTGCCTGCTAGTGTGCAGGACAATTTTAGTGTCTTACTTAGGAGTATTTAAGTTTTATTTCATGTATGGCATATGCTTGATTGGCGTATGTTGAATCGCTGGAATGGCCATGTTATATGCTTAAAGCATGTGAATACTAAGCATGTCTGTGTTTGCAGGTGCGAATAGCACGCTTGAACACATTGTTAGTTTACTCACAGATGGTTGACGACTACGAAGGTCCAATGCAAAACAAGCATTTTTACTTGCCAAAATTTTAATAAACATTATAAAATAAATGACTAAAAAAATACCTTTTCATCAGTCATCGGTGGTAGATGATTGCTGATGAGAGAAAGATCGAGGGAACGACGAGGTGATGAAAATTTTTGTGACAAATCCCTACTACAGTTCACATCGACAGGGTTTTCGGTGAAATCAAGCTGCAGAAAGATAAGAAAGAGTGAAAGAAATGTCACTGTAACCTTGTTTATGGAAAGAATGAACTAGTACCACAATATACACTAGGCCAGTGGTTCTCAAATAGCGGGGCGCACCCCACAGGGGGTAGACAATTTTTTGAGGAAGTGTGAGGCTAATTAAAAATATTTGTTAGATTATTTGCATTTCAACTCTTTTCATGTATTCCATTATTTACATTCCATCCACGTATTTTCAACGTGTTTTTTGAATAAAACATACTTTCGCCTCACTATCTGTTATTTGTAGCTTTTTGTTAGCTAGTTTATTTTGAGGTGAGGTTCAAGACTTGACAAATTCTAAGAAGTGAGGCTTAAAAAGTTTGAGAACCACTGCACTAGGCTTACTTTTAGGTTGACCAAACCGCTACTATCTACTACAATTGAAGTGCATAGATAAATGACTATGGGATTCCCATCGATAATCAAATTGAACCAAAATATAAAATGATGGAAATGTGTTTGCAACCAAGTGGAATTTGTGAGAATAAAACTATTGAAAAAAAAAATGATTCAAATTTTCTATGATAACCTTATTTCACCAGTCGAACAAATGATGTTCAGAATTCAGGCCAGCAAAAATGAACTCCAGATTAAAAGTTGCATCCAAAACAAATAATAATAAAACTCACTCAGTGCTATTTTTAGCCCAACATCAAAGCATGGCTCATTTCTTATACATTTTTAATTGGAAAAGAGTTTGAAAGAAAGAAAATTCATGTCATGAACAGTTGATTTCATAGATGCTTTTGCGAGTTGGAATTTCAGGAAGTAACAAGCGTGTGCAATTAGATCATTTGGAAGCAACAAAAATCAAATATTTGCATTGTAGTGCTAGAAATGGTCGCAACAATGTGCTAATGATTTCTACATTATTGTAGATCACATATCTAATTGATTCTAAACCGACATTAATATGTATCAAAGCACTAGAAAATAAACATTGAAAAAGATGTATACTCCAGTTCAAGTCAACTCCTATAATTTAAAAATTGTTTATATCTGAATTTAACCAAAATATTTTGAAAAAATTCCAAGAAAACACAGCAAAATTATTGTACTTCTGTACGGAACCCATTGAATAACAGGACAACCTAAATACGGATGTTTTATAGCATCTGGAAGGGTGGTCACACTTTTCATGCATTTGAACCTAGTTTTCATGTTCCTCTCTTAATTATAAAACTACATAATGATTTTCACAGTGACCATTTTGAAGATAATGAGTTAAGATAATGATATAAATGAATCGTTACAAATATACACATGCTTAAACTATGATAATGATGTAACAATCGGTGGCATCTAGAACGTAGAAACATGAGGTTTTAAGCTATTTCACTAAAGTTTGATGGGCCATATTAAATCGGTATGTGGACCGTAATTTGGGAATTTGTAAACTGAACGTCAAACAACAATTCAATTAAATTTACCTTGATCTTAATATCAGCAGGTTCCTTATCAACGGTTTTCAATGGAAGAGACAATTCTGTTGCTTCATCAATATTTATCTTGTCAAGATATAGAACAGTACTGGCAATGGCTGAATCTGACAACAAGTAACATAGAGTTAATTGATTGACATTTTGAAAGTAATACCACTATTGGTACATTAGTTGATATGGATTTAGATTTAAAAATTTGCTCAAGAACTAGCTTTGCTATGACTACGATCATCACAAGATCAAATGAAATGTCCGACCAATCTTGTGCTGAAAATTAGTTCGACATAGATGGCGTCTCAAAAGAATACACTTATAATTTTGATTTGCTTTTCAGGTACTCATCATGAGCGTTCATTTCTTCAGATAACACAATATGGATGAGTAGTAAAATTTAGTTATTGTTTGCATTTTTCATCTTGCCAATCAGCAATTTTGCACCTCATATCTTGGGTTACTCTCCTTGTCATTCTGTGGGTTGATGAAAAATGCAAACAATACCTAAATTTTCATCCATATTGTGTTCTCTGAAGAAATGAACGCTCTATGATGAGTACCTGAATAGCAAATCAAAATGAAAAGTGTATACTTACTTTTGAGACAAGACAACCTGTATAGTTGGTTGGACAAAGACATATTTTTTTTACATTGTCTTTTGTCAAGTAGGGGGCATGGATGCAGAATACCTACAAGTCAGTGGAGAACAAACCAATACTTCAAAGTTTATTCTGCAAGATGTCAAGCGATGCACAATTTAATGATCCCAGCCAAATTATAGCAATTCTATTCAACCTTTTATATATTTCAGGATTTTCAGCTTAAAATTACAAATAAAAATTTTAAGGAAATGATAAATATTATTAAAATATTATTACTTTGTTCATCAACAAAAAAGGTCATGTTCATCCCCTACCTGTCATTATGTCGGGTTGAACATGAAAAATCTTGTACAATGTAACATCATAGTACAAAAATCCTCTCACCTGCCAGTTGTTCATTACTGTTCACAGTTTTATACAAAACAAGTTTCACTTCAGAAGATCTAGCACTTAGATCAAAAGTCAAATCATGATTTGGCCATGACAGGTTGGAACTGGATTCAACTGGATTAGTTTTGCATTTCTGATGAGGAAAATCTAATGTTGCTTGGCAATATAGAACCCCTTTATTTGGAAGACCGTTTGAATTTATCACTGCAAATGATAAGAACAAACCAATTTTAGATCTTAATAAAAATGATAATAAGTACTTTAATAAGAAATGTTTTTAATTCATTAATTGAGCTAAAATTTCAGAAAATACTCGTGGGAAGTAGGACAATTCTACCAATATATAATATGCCTTATCCACCATTAGGTCCATGCTTATGATATGAATAACTGGTTAACTATTACCAGAACCAAAATGGACTTGTAACAGAGAACGTGGTTTGCCTTATAATCAAGCAGTCTTACTACCTTCTCTCTTGTCTAGTGTAAATATGGAAAACACTAAATCTTAGGAAGATAGAAATAGACTACAATTGCTATATATACCTTTTATAATAAGTCTTTTCTCTCGTGCCCGGATAGGTTTAGCAGGACCTCGTCCCGATGGAGTACGCTTTATTCCAACAAGAGATCCCAAGCTTCCACTCAAACCATTTTTTGCTTTTAAATGATCAGATAATACACGAGATGTTTCGAGAGGCATTGTACTGGATTTTCGTATTTGCATATCACCGTCTATATTTGCAGCAGGAGTGCTGAATGTGTCAGTCTCTGGCATCAAGGTATGGACAGCTGGAAAATATTAAAAATTTTCATCAAAACCCCGATGTTTTTCTTCGACGCTCCAGGAGTGTATGTACCAATATGGAGGTAACTAATTTTATTCGTCTATTTTACATCAAGTTGCATATTCACTTGGCTAACCACAGACAGTCCCCAAACTTGTAGTAGAACTAAAATGAGAAAAATCGGCATAAAATTATGGCCTAACCCAAACTTGGTACACACACTACGGGAGTACCTTTTCTTCTGCCTAAGTCATGTGAAACTATGGAAGTTAGCCTTGATTTGAGGTAAATCCAAACCAGACTCCTCTGTCTAAATCAAAATTTCATGTCAAGCAAAATAGAACTGACGAAGTTGTATTTTTGAGGAATACTTTTTTGCAATTGCAATATCAAAAACCTATACTAGGAATTATAATATACTAGATTTCTAACTTAAATTATTATGAATGAAAAAGTACATTGAATGTATGAAAATTATTCACTGTTAGAGCAGGGATGGGCAATTACTTTTCTGAGTGGGCCAGTAACAGATAACAGACGTGGTTTCCGAGCTGGACGCTAAAAACTCAATAAGAAGCAAAATGTAACAATCATGGGTGGCAACATGACGTTATTTTTATCGATATCTCCAATGTAAATTTTTATCTATATACACTATAATCAAAATTTTAGCGGACACAAGTGGTCCTGATGTAACACTTCAGTGGGTCGGATCCGACCCACGGGCCGTATTTCGCCCACTCCTGTGTTAGAGGATATTATGGCTTATATTGAATTTTAAATCATAATTCAAAACATACTGTATCAAATTACTAATTATGGAATTTATAGTTCATAATCCAATATTTTTTCTTTATCTGCGTATGAAGATGTCCTAAAATTCTCATGACTAACATTGAATATGGATAAAAACTTGTTTGTAAAATGCAAAAAACATTGAAAAAATATAACATACCTTTCGGTGTTGCAAAATTTCCAACTGCGGCATGTTCCTTAATAGAAATAGTGTTCCCATTGTCATCTTTACGTTTAAGTTTTTTCTCTGGAGTATTGGAAGAGCGTCGTCTTGTTTTAGTCATAGGGATCACAGGACCCCATGTAGAAACATTGACATAAAATGGCGTTTTCAAAACACCGGCCTTTATCATGTCGGCGACAACCTGTATACAACAAGAGTAATATGTAAGTAATAATTTTCACAAGAAAAAACAACTTTTTTCCATACGACTTTCAGTTCAAACAAAGCTCCTTGCATCCCCTGCTTGGTAAGAAACTATCACAGACTTGAAGGACTATGATTTTTCCTGTTGACCATTTCATACTAATTTATTATACCTCGGGTGAAGTGATGGGCAAGATTTTTAACTTACGGGGCCAACATAGTTTAACCCAGTGGTTCTCAACCTCTTTTCTTTTGTGGCCCACTTTTATTACACAAAAAATTCTGTATCCCATTAACTTACTCATGCGAGGGTAAAACTACAGAAAATAGCCACTTCCGATTTGATTAAAATTATCACTAAGCAGCAAAAACAGCATCATCGTCATTGCTACTACACTGAAAGTTAAACTGATTTTTCAATAACTCTAGTAGCAATTTTTAATATTTTTGTAATTTGTAACCCACTTGAAAATGTTCCTGGCCCAGTGGTCACTTTATCTATCATTAGAGCAACGTGCCCAGACAAGAATGACAACACAACTAATCAAAAAATTCTAAATTTATATACCGTAATTAAAATCACAGTGGTTATTTTTGAGTAAATAATGATTTACGTCAAATTTGATTTAAATCATGAAAATCATGCAAAAAAATATCCGGATTGTCCATATTCAAATTTTATTACAGAAATTGGATTTACTAATATGACTCAACGTTCTGAAAATATACATAAATGTGCCCAATCTCATATGCCATATTACAGACTTCTCACAAGTTCAAATTGGCAAGGTAACAAGGGGTCATGTCTGTATAGCATGATAAATAGCTGCATAACAAGAGGAAAAATTGAGATTAAATGGAAAAATCAATAACATTTCTGAAAAGCTACTTAAGCAGATCCAGTTTCAGTTAATTCATTACGCATTAATGAAGCTACATTGGTATTTTGATTCATCCAATCCATTATAATTAAATGGAACGCCCCATTAAATACACAGAGCAAATATGGTGTCTATTTGATTAATGAACCTTGAAAGAATAAATAAATATTGGTTTTTACTGAGAATGAGACTATGCAAAATCTCAAAAAGCTTGCAGACATGGTAAAACTTTTCAAGAACCACCTCAATTTTTCAGCACTGACAAATCAAAATTGAATATACTCGTACATCGACATCTTCTTTGAGCATAACATTAATTTAGAATTTATTTGATGTTCCATATTTAAAAATATTATTTTAGAATGTATTTGAAATAGGAAATTATTCAATAATGGTCGTTGTATAACCTAGTTTTAATAGGACTTCATATGAACAAGAAAGAGTATGAAATATCATGTAACCTACTCATTCTTAATAAGTAAACATCATATTCAGCAGCATTGCAGCTTGAGAGCACAACAGTAAAAGTACAATGAGTGAATAATCGTTATTAAATTATTAGGTATAAAGTCAACATACCAGAGTATAGCAGGGTGTTACAAACTGGTCTCTTGACTAGCCTACCTTAGAGGGCCACGCTGGAGGCCTTCATTAAGTGGCATTTGCGATGACTGCATTAATTTTAAGTAAATTAACTGCGATTTGTTCTTTATTACAATCAGTTCTTTGATTGTAATGATTTATTCTCTTGCTTATTATTATTAGGATAGCAAATAGAATAACTGATGAAAAAACCATTAAAACAAAATCAGATTTTTTTATGGCAGAGCAAGGGGCCACAAATGCTGAGAGTCTTTGAAAAAGGGCCACGAAGCATGAAAGTTTGAGAACCACTGGAGTAGATCATGATAACCAACCTCTGGCACAGTCGTCGATATTTTCTGGTCTGATAATAATTTCATGTTGAAGTTGATAGTGTGAGGCCGTTCCAAATCTGGTTCCAACTTTGCCAGAACGTTGCCATCAATTCGTGAAATGATTGCTTTATACTGAAAAAGTTAGAGATGAAAAGAATTACTAGGAGGAAAGCAACAAAATATTGGATATATGGCTTAAAATTTATTAGAACAGTAGAAAAGCTTATTTGCTTGGTTAATCACATAAATTCAAAACGAACAAACTCGAACATCACAACTCTTCTTAATATTACACAAAGCTATAAGATGTTATATTGTCCAAACTTCTCTGACAATACTATTAAACAAAAGTCTGGCTCATTTGATGATGTACCCAAATGCGATATTTAAAAATTTTACGTGATAAAAAAATTCATTTTGCAACTGGCAAACAAAAGTAGTAAGGTGGTACACAAATAATGTACTTCTGGAATGGTACAAGTTACCAAGAGGCAAGAACACTTCAGAGAATGAGTACAAAGGAAGCAGGAGATCATGACACATGGTAAATGTACTTGAGTATTGTGGAAGAAACAAATGTGTGAAAATTGTTTTAATAAATAACATTTACCCAGCAACTAAATTGTGTCACAGCAGCTGTGTATGTGGAAGCAATTATTTTGCCGCCATCTTCCTCTTGCACACTGACGGTTAATCCAAATTCTTGAACGTCAAATAACACTGGAATTTCCTGTAAATAATCGTATTCTTTACAAACTGTTTTCGAGCAAGTAAGTAAACACTTTTACACGGTAAGTGTTACAGGTCTTAAACCTGAGGTGGTGAGATTGGACTGACATAGTATGATGTACCGTAATAGCAATGTTAAACAATGAGAACAAGACTTTTACTTTCTCATACGAAAAATAAAGACTAATCGACTGGTGAAAAATGATCTATACTTATCGCTATTGGTAACATTCCAATACTTGCAAACAATTTGGCAAAAAAGATAGCCTTCATATACAATAATATCCATCAAATATTTTACTAAAATATATACAAGAACTAAAGGACATTACAGGGAAGCATTGCAGATAAGATGAACTCTGATTTATAAGGTTTTCCTTATTTAGTGTTATTAGAAGTTAGATGAAGACATTTTTTGCATGATTGCCTAAGTGTGAATAGGTCAAAATCATAAATTTTAAATATATAAATATATCTTGAATTATTCCGAAAATGGAGAATTTACTATATCAAATTTATTTATTTCGAATGTATTCGAATATTCCATTCATTTCGAAAACCTTATATATTCAGTTAAGTTTCAACAAAATCAAAGCACCGGAAACACATAGCCTTACCTAGGAAATTTGAAAAATAAAACCACTGGCTTGAAAGTAGTTAGTCCCACAGAAACCAAATCAATAAAATTTACTGTTCAATTCATTTTGACAGTAAATGACAAGAAATTGAGCAATTGTTTTGGCACCGCTCAAAGTGAGATACTTCTGAATCATAGATTCAAATTGAGTATTGATTATAAAGATCAATACTCTTTAAAAGCAATTCATCTCTAATTAACTTTAGAGAATATTTACCGTGAAACAAAAATAAACTGATTGGTCCATCAATAATAAGTTATTGATATTTTACTTACAACATGATCCCGTACTTTTTGAAACTGTCCAATCTCCCTGATCCATGGTGGAATTGATCCTTCTCGAATCCCATATACAAGTATCTTGATTGGACTCTTGATTGAAAAAAACCATACGCTAATCATACTTGAATTAAATAAATTATAAAGCTATACATGAGGGAGAGTGCTGAATGTAGCTACGTTGCTGTAGCAGGTTAAAAATCATGGGTGTAAAGAACATGCCCACCACTGCAATGTAATAAAGTTGGATTTGGTTATTCCAAAGGGCATGAATAATTGTCATATTTGAAAAATCTACCATGATGGTATAGGCATGATGCTATGTTACAAGATGACTAATATCATCATTTCTGTAATAATATTCCACACATTGGTTAGTCTAACCAAATAAGTACAAGTTGACAACAATGTTATTAATAATATCAACCAGCATGGCAGTATGAGTAACAAGCATGAATGCCGGTATGTTGATTTATACATATTAAGTGATTGCCTCAATGTAAGTGAAACAATATGTAAAAAGGGCATCTAAATCGTGGCATGTAAGTGATTGTATTCAATTTGTCAGAATTAAATATGATGTAGGAGCCTATATAATTATATACATTGGAAAATAATGCAAACAAATATGTCTTCTCCAAGCTGAACCTCACACATTCCTTATACGGTTCATTCCTAATGTCTGTTTACCTCGCTTTTCGCCAAGTTTATATTGACATCTTCCATCCAACGTTTGATAGCATCAGGAGTGCCAGACGGTGCGCTGATGTAAGACCAATTGATTAATTTATTTAACCAAGCCAAATTATAACTCGTAAAGTTTTCATCTGAAGAAGCTGAACAAGAAAATATGCAAGATGATTGAACGTAGGAGAGATTTAATCAATATTAATTGTAAATTGATCAAACAAAGTAAACTGAAAATCATACCAACTTTACTTTAAATACAATTCCTCATATTTAAATGAAAAACTATAACAAGCCACTGTAATTTCAAAGTATATAGCTTTTCATATCTTATATCCGAGACAAATGAATTTATATATATTTATTGGCTGAAACCTATGGACAGGGGGTATATTCACTTCATCACTTGGCTAACACAGACAGTCCCCGAACTCGTAACAGGTCTAAAACAGGGAAACTCGGAATAAATTTATGCCCTAACCTGGTACACATACTATGGAAGTACCTATTTATCAATGTTGAAAGTAGTATGTACAAAACACTGCATAAGTCATTTATTGAAATTCAATAGAAAATAAGATTTCAATTTCTCATTTCATTCAGCAAATTGAAGGATGGATAATTTGATAACAATAAAAACAGCACAACCTCTTTCTGTTGATTATACAGTGCCAGCATCATTTGATGAATTACAATTAGGTAATTTTCTTGAAATAGAAACATTCCCCTTTTAGTGGCCGATGAGAGAAAAATTTCTCAATTGATTACTTCAAGCTTCATGAAAATCATACATTTTCATCATTATTCAAATAAGTATAACTAAAGGTATAATATGTGTCTGATTTCACATATTAATAATATCTTACCAGCATGCTCCTGTAATTTTTCTTCATTCAACTCTTGCCTGAAAGTAACAATGTCATATGAGTAACCGGAAATACAATTTTAAAGTACCGTTAATTAAATACCTCCACAAATTTTAAATCGAGTACTGATAAAAATTCCATAAAATAGTTAAGAATTTTGATAGAAATGGGAATGTTATTAATTCAGAGGTATAATTAATCAAGAAATATTTACCTATAACTTTGCCAGCAGAAATATCCAATCAGGACGACACAGCCCAAAATGATCAAATAAATGAGAGGCATTGAATATAAACTGCTACCGATAATAAAAGGACTTGCGTTTGAATCTTCAGGTGTCATTAACACATAACTGGAGAAGATTTGTCTGATTTTACTAAACAAGGCAACTAATATTGCCATATCAAGAAACCTGCGACTAATGAAATGTAACCACCAATTATTATTCAATTACAAATAGACAAAGATGAAAGAGACAAATAATATCTAAAAAATATTTGTCTAAATAAAAATCAACACACAAAATGCTCAAGTACGGTATATGTTTTGAACAAGCCATTTACCATAGGTAAATTGTTAGTTTGCCGATACTACAATCAATTAATTTTTGGAATACTGTGTGTCAAGTTTTGGATAGGCACAATTTTGTTCCATATAACACACTTATATCAGGATAGAAAACTTTGTTGAAAGTCAAGGCGGAAATGTATGGAAGTGAATAAAAAACTATTCTTATGTTAAAGTACTGTAGTTGGATTGAGGCACGAGGCATGCTAATTTCCTCTACAAAAATGATTTAGGTATAAATTCAAATGCAATTTATCAGTTTTGAAACTTTAATAACATTTCGAAGGCGTATTTCGAACAATGCACAATGGGAATGAATGATCACTTCTAATATTTACTCAACTTTTGCAGTAGTACATTCAAAAAAAAAAAACTCAAAAGATCATACAAGTTAAATTAGCGCATTTCATATTACCTAGTTGGAAATTAATTTATAAAAAAATTATACTACTGAAATATGGCATTCTATATATGGTTTGCAACAAATCAACTATGTAGCATTTATTATTATTATAAATATCCATTAAACTATACTGTATGAAATTCTGAATGTCCATAAAATGTAAATTCACGGATAGAATTACATATTTTTAAATTTTATAAAAACGTGAGGAACATAGTAATTCTAATAGACGCATGATGATAATTTATTCAGTCGAGTTTCAAAATAGTTATAAATTCTTGTAAAAGTTAGATTATGAAATATTTTGAGGTTTTTTTGCTGCTTTCTTTGCAGCAGCAAGTGCAGCAAGGTCAATAGCTTTGGTTTTAGCTTTGTCTTTGGCATCTTTAATTGTTTCAATTGTATTATCACTGAGTTTTGGAATGTGCAAATGTTTTACTTCAACAGAAATAGGAGTTTCCACTTTCGGTCTTTGATCAAAATTTGCAAGAACTTTTTCATATCCAGTTACGGCTTTTTGCGCATTCGACTTCCAGCGCGTAATCCCGAACTTTCGTAAAACTCTTCTCAGACCAGTAGCTGATGAATCTGCCCATCCTTCCTTCTTGCAATCAGTTGTTTCTGAAGTATTCGCTGTTAGTTGGATTTTTTCTTTGATGCTCATCAAGGTGACATAAGAAATATTCCAGGTATATGAAACCATTGTTTTATGCTGGAGATCCACGATGGACTCTTCTAAAACATGAGCAATTTTAGTCATATTGCTTGGAAATATCGTAGTTCCCCATTTTGGAAGTGGGTTTGTTTTGCCAATAATCCGTTTGGTGTACAGCCGATTCTCATCAAGAAGCTTGCGATCTAAAACATCTTCTGATAAAACATGGGTGCTGTTTTCATTGGGGTATTTTTTCCAGAAACAAGTTACAACATGTTCCCATGCATAACTAAATACATGTGAAAATGACTCATACTTTACCATTTTAAAACCTTGAAATAATAAAATCATATTTTAGAGAAATATTGCAAGTAGGATGCAGCAAGGAAAAATGAAGGCTATAGAATCTATTTGAACATGAATAGTACAGTAGTAGGCAAGGTTAACTCAAAAAATGATTCTCTATCTATAGTTGGGCACAGTTCTCCAAATCCAAGATATACAGACACTTGGTTTAATAAAACAAACACTTTTTTGAGCTTTAAATCGAGGGTATCTGGCACGACGACAGATGCGTGATGCCATGTGACTAAAATTTTATTTTTTCCCTAAAAATTCTAAAAAATGTTACAATAAAATTTTTTACGGTCTGACAGTATATTGGATTATCCTATGGTGACGTTTTCAGATTGACTTTTTGACACTCCACACTCCAGCTGCTTCGACAATGGTAGGCCATACATAATACTATACTGCCATAGACAACACAGCTTGAACTTTTATGTGCTAAAAAAGTACGGTATGTCTCGCATAGAATGAGTGTCTGAATGTTAAACGAGAAAGACTTTTATTAAAGAAAAATATAAAAACTTCACATTGTATTATCATGTCACATTTTTTTGGCAGTTTGGCATTATTTGAGCAGTTCGGTTCCAGTGGCGGTACCTCGTTCACTACGCTAGACTTGTGATTAATAAATAACAAATAGGGTGGCTTACCCACTTTGCGGCCACCACCTATTTGCGACCATCAACTTCATCGATTAAATCAATGCCGAAAAAATTAACGAACCGCGACGATATTTCTCACGCGTTATCGTTCACTTATCCCTCGTAGCTCTGGGAATTTACACTAAAATGCGGTCACAAACAAAAAAGTTACGACCGAAAATCCGAACGAAGAAAGAAAACGAACCATTTTTCCATGTCGCCAACTACTCATTGTTCCTTCAAAAAAGGTTGAAAATTCATACAAATATAAGAGATAAAAAGATGAAACTTGGCAGGCGGATAGAGTTATGTTTCTTTTGGCCATCTTTGAAGTTTCGCGTTCCTACATTTAAAAGAGAGGGAATAGGGGGGTGCGCATTTCCAATACGTCAATAATATCTTTGTCCACCAATTTACGACCACCGTGTTTTAGTCTGTTTGATTGCTGTGATGCGGTGTTTTGTTTATAATTTGACAAGTTTTGTTCGAATTAACCGCGTTCTTAAAATATATGACGGTCAGAAATGCAATTAGAAGCCCATTTTTTTCACGCATGGCTGCGTACTGGTATGCCCTAGCCTCGACGCAGCAGAAACGATGTTCAAGGCTTGAAATTCGTGGTTGCACACTGGTCGTTCGGTCGCGAATACGTCTTCAGAGTGTCGTACTTCGGTGGTTTGTATAGTTTAACCCCTGGTCGTAGAAAGTTAATTCGAGTTTTAGCATGTAGAATAAATGCCAATGCAAAAAATTAACGGGTTAGAAATATTGGTTTTCGTTTTATAGCGGTTTGAATGAAATCGTCCGCAGACTGGCTCCACCACCCTATTTAAATCCGGATAGCCTACTACCGGTATCATTCATAGCTTAGTTAAATCATATCCCATCTCTGCTGCATACAGGCATACCATGCAGACATGTAACATTGCTGCACTGCAACAGTACGGTACGTCCGCACGGTACCGGTAAGGCGGTACCGGTAACGTTAACGCCGGACAACCAGTCTTCATTTCAACAGGTAAAACGAATATGCAACAAGCAACCTATAACTTTCGTAATATAAATTATGAAGTTTCAACAACGTTTTTATCTCGCGCAAAATTACTTTAACGTTAAAGCTCCACTACCGACAACCGAAACAAGAAGGCTGAACGTCGCCACCGCCACCGGTCACGTTGACTACCGGAAGCTGAACCTGAAGTCGCGCTCCCACTGTGAAGTGTGAACTGTGGTCTGTGAGTGAGCTGCAGAGTTTCAATTTGAACCCATACGCATAAATAAAATGTTTTTTTGATGAACGCCAATTTTTTCCGAAGTGTTGACGAAACAGCAGTGCAGCAGTAAAAAGCAGTGTCTTGCTATATTTTGAAAAATTAGACAATAAATTGACAAATGAACAAAATATCACGGTAAAATAAAATTTCCATTTTAGTTTCACTTCACTCATGGCAACAAATTTTATGGCGCATGGGAACACTTGGACGACCCCGGTATTCCTCGCTGGTTCAATTAAGACTGTGCTTTACAAACTTTCCTCTAGCCAAGTGGTTCCCACCCTTTTTTGGATCGCGACCCCCCTGGGTGGTTAACCCATACCTCGCGACCCCCTGCCTCACTTTCTATACCTATCAATAAAATAAGCGACAAAGTGGATGCGCAGTTCTTACCACTTCACGGCAGCTTGCTGTGGTTATGGCGCTTATACCGATATATTCACAAAGTCGTGTATCAGATTTTAGTTTATCATGAGGAATTATATCTACTTAAATCTGAAACCCAACTTCAAATTCATCAAAACTGTATTCATAAGAAAAATATTCCAACTCACCCAATAGTTATCACCATCAGGGCAGTGGTGGAATTCAGCCTGTTCGCCCCAGTTCTATAGAACCGTCTCATTGAATTTTATGAGATCAGCGAACCGTCTGACAAAAAATTTGAATCCCACCACTGCATTAGGGGCAGCCCCGCCATTGCAGCCGACATGTCGTAGTTACAGCAGCAAAATTTTACCCGCCTTCGGTTTTCCATTTGCTGCCGAGGTAACGGCAACTCGCCATTGGTTTGTGGCAGCATAAAAGTCAGTCGCCGTGGGTTTGGCCATAGTTTGAAATCCCGCCATAGTTTTGCGGCAGCTTCAGACGCCACAAAATACTTGAAACTGCACTTGGCAAAGTGAATATTGTGTAAATTTATTTTTCATCAACCTGCAGTTTTACTGAATGTGACGGCTGGCTTTGAAACCGCGTAGCCAACTGCGTAATTCGTGGTTTAGTTTTTGATAAAGGTAATCTTATATCATCCTCGACTTTTATTCGATTTCGTGCCTTTATTATTATATGAAGAAGAGCTGAAAGCCGCTTTCATAACTTCATTTTCATTTTGTCGCTTCTTCACCATGGTTAATAAACTACCGGAATTATAACGTTACTGCAGGATGTATGATATTATTCACGATGAAACAACATAGACTACAAGCCTGCCATGCAGTAAACCCCGTGGTACCGAAGCCCGCGTGTTTACCGCATCGCGACGCGCGGAAATGCAGGTTAGTTCGTGTGACGTAACAAGGGTTAACATGCCATAAAGATCTCGTGCTTCTTGCTTGGTTTATGAGCAAGAAGCGACATTCTGAGGGTCTTACGACAGCGACAGTGGAAATCTCTCGGAAACAGAGCAGCGTCCGTTCCAGACATCTTCGCGTTCGATTGACAATAATTAACCTAAAGTTTTGTATTATTTTCCACTGTTTTGCAAGAACTTGGCGATTCCTCCAGAAACCCACTGCTCTAGCTCCTCCCCCTCCCACTTATACGACTAAATAACCAACCAAACAACCCACAGACAGAACTATTGACAAAATTTTATTCTCTATTTATTAATACTGTCTAATAGGAGAGGATGAGCATAAAGCAATGGCACCAGATCCGACTTCCTTTTAGTCTAAAACAGCTTTGAGTCTCAGCGTCTGGCCACATTTATTTTGCCCCACGTTTAAGTGCGATTGCGGCAACGAACGAACGTTATATATATTCTAAGCTGCGCAAATTTATATAAATTTTTGAACCTTATTTCACATGTGAGAATACTGCAACTAATCTGAAGCTCCTCGGAAGACGTATTGATAATTGAATTATTTATTTAATTTACGACTATTTTTAAAAAAAAACAATTGAAAGCTGACAAATTTTACGCAAAACTACGAAGAAAAGGCAATGTTTACCACTATATATCTGTCTGAGCCAAAGTGACTCTGAGCATAGTTACCTATCATTGTGAGCAGAGGTGGGCAAGGTTTTTGAACAGGGGGCCAAAAATGTTGCCCATCTAAACTGGCGGGCCATTTAAGTGTGAAGTAAAAGTTACATTTTATGGAGAATATTTACAGTGTTACAAAAGCAAAAGTAGAAAACGATAAGTCTCGTTTGCCTTAGTTAGATAAGTCTTAGTTTGGCTGTGACAGCATCAGGCGGACCAGATTGAATTACCCAACAGGCCGGATTTGGCCCGCGGGCCGTAGTTTGCTCATGTCTTATTGTGTGGTATATGGTCTGAGCGACAGAAATGTCTGAACTTCTACATAAATTGCAATTGTTATCTCTTTCTTGACTTATTGCTAATTAATTGCGACTAAGTAAATAAACAAGAGAGCCACGCCCAAATATATGGACACGTCTGTTCGCAGTACAGTACGATTTAACGTACCGTCAGATCACAGTCTACAAATATATTCACACCAAGCGAAGCAGTACAGTCGGACACAAAATGGCGTCCGATGCCCGCAGAACGTTCAGTGACGTCATAGCAAACAAAAACAAATCTCACCGAGCTAACAGAAATATTTGGAATAAATAAAAGTAATAGCCTTCTGGAGAAAAATTTCATCTTTAACCACTAAAAATTTCAAAGCAATTGGTCCAGTACTGAAAAGAAAAGCGTTTTTTTAATATTTCCACTAGGTGTCCAAAAGTGTCAAAGAACAACAAGAACACCAAGAACAACATAACAACAAAACGATCGTTATGTCCACTAAACGTGTCCAACAAACAAATTGGGGCTCCGGGAGACATGCATTTAGTTTATGCACTGTCACATTAAATCATCCATACAGCATGTTCCTATTTCAAATCAGTTGAACGACACACGGCGCACTGCTCCAAAAATGCGAATGCGAGTAATGCTACTAACAGGAAGAATTCTGTGGTTGTAGAAAAATAGATCTTTCTTATTCAAAAACGCTTGAAATCCTTTGTCGTTGACATTGAATTCGAGCTGTAAAAATAACGAATTACAAACACTTTAATATATACGCTATATATAATTATTGCTAAAGCGTAAATCATGAAATATCATTTGTATAATTACTGACACAAAACAACTTGCGTAAGATAAAACAGCAAACTTCGTATTTTAGAATCCACTGATAAAAAAAATATATATGCAACTAAACAATATTTGATTTTCAAGGAAAATATCATGAGATTTCAGGATTTTACTTTTGCCAGTTTATGTTACTTCTATCGTTTGCAGTTACGTGTATAATATTTTATAAATATATAACATGAAATACAAAATTGCCTAACAATAAGATTGCAATAGAGTAGCTTATTGAGAATAATAATGATCACTTTTACCTCAAATTTGACTCCCATTTCAAAGGGAAATGTTGGGGTACTAAGATATCTTTCTTCGGCTTGCCAAGAATTTTTAGCAAATGTGTTTCTAACAAATAAACGAGTTTCCATTCTAATATTTGCATGGAGGTGAATAATTGTTCCATCAGGATTCTCGAAGTTGATGGAAATTCTGAAAAAAAAAATGTTTTTGAAATTAAATTAATTTCTGAAAACATTGTGTTTAGTTACTTCTATTTGTCAATAAATCTTACTAAGGTATTACCTCGAAATATTTTATACCATGCAAATTAGCTGAAGAGAAGAATAAATTTCTCACAATAACAATCCTACCAAGAACAACAATTTTGAAAAACGATTTTAAAAGCCTGTTTTGTGTCCGAAAGTTCTGGGTGTTTGGCTGTTGCTCCATATTTGCGATGCAATGTTTGGCTGAAAACTTAAACCAAAAAAGATTTTTGTATATATATTGCAAAATCTGTCCTCGCTGTCTGTTGTTGTTCACAAAAAGTTTCAATTCTCAAATTTGTTGCCACGTCAAAAAATCATATCAAAATTATGAAAATAAAAGAATGGGATAAAAATAAATTGTAAACATGAATTTTTCATAAATACTAAATTGTAAATATGAACGTTTAAAATTCATTAATAGTTGGTAACAAATATTTTTTTTTCAGGAATACCCCTTTCCAGGATCAAGATTCAGAATTGACATCGTTGCCTCTATTTTAAGTGTTCTTGCAGTTAGACTGTTCTTTGGTACAGGAATAGTGATCGGCTGAAAATCCTAAATAACAGGTAATTTTTTTTTTCAAAATGTTTAAGAATATACTATTGAGTTTGATTTTGAATAGAACAGAACAATTCAAATTTCTCTATTAGATACAAACTCACCGGTTCGGAGTCATTTAAACATGTAAAAGACGATATTAGTACAATAAACCGCTGAGATATTGTTATCAATAATATGTTTATATTGTCTGTATCCAGAAGACGTTTATCAAACGTTGGAAAAGCATTGAAAATAAATGAAACTAAGATAAGTAGAAATTGTACAGAAGTTTTGATTTTGGGTTTGTGCAATATCCCACATTTGGATTCCTGGTGAAGCTTTCCAGCATTGAGCAATCAGTTTCGTGTGCTTGTGCTTTATATATCGGAACTGAGCTATAATCCACGTTATCATGCCCGCTGATTCTAGTGTAGTCAGAGCACTTTGTTTTAAGATTTCGGTTGTCTGAAAATATTTAAATCTTATATATCGTCACGTTAATACCCGATTTCCGTAAGTCTTTTTTAGCAGTTTTAAGAAAAACGTAAAAAACTTCCTAATGATATTGTTATGTCATTGAGAGTCAATAATTTGCCATGGTTCAATTTTTCGATAGTAGCCGGATTTAGGGTAATTTGTATGACACAGTTATGTGACGTCATTATGACTCACTGTGACTTAGGCAGAAATGTGTCTATGACTTGGGGACATACGCAATTTTGCAACTTTCCTATATGCACCAGTCCTGAAAACTTAACATTCCAAAAACGAATGTAATTCTCAGTATCTACAATGTCTAATCCCCAAAATAGCTAATCAGTTTCAATTGCATTATTTTTTATGTTTATAAATATATATTTCATCAATATAACACGTTCTGCACACCCACCGAAATAAGACTAAGAATAAATATAAAGAATAAAACAGCAATGCACCCAATATGAAAGCCAACCAAGGTGAATTGGACTCGGACAGTGAATATCACAAATGCACTTCTCTGGGATGCAAAAACTCGAAAATACTTCGAAGAGGTTATTTTGCCTTTGTGACGCCACAATAGTCCTGTGGTAACAATGATAATCAATTATGACGAAACAATTGCACAAATGTGCATGTCATACTAAATCTCCATTCCTATGGGTTTGGGAATTCTTAAAATAAAATCTGAGTTGACAGACAGGTGCGCAGCATTACATAAATACCTATTTAAAAAAAAAAAACTCAAAATCGCCAAAAATGACTTAGGCAATTCGGTTATTAGCGTGACGATATATATTTGATTCATTACAATACAGTTTGGCAAAACACAGTAGAAAATAAATATATAAATTATTATATTACCTATTTCATCTTCTTCGCCTATTCCGGTTACATGATCACAATTACAATCATCATGCCTTTCAGACTGTTCAGTAAGCTTAAAAAAGAAATATATATAAGAGCTCTTTTTGAAATATTGTAATTAAATTACTTTACGCAAAATTTATACGAAATACACAAAGAAAAATTACGAAACACGAAATATATTATTTATTGCAAAGGCATTGTTGAAAAAGTATATGCAATTACAATTAAATAAATTAACAGACTGGTAACAACGAAGCATTTTGAAAACGATATACGATGTATATGAATACATTTTTGAGTCATCAACAACAACATTTGTCATTTTGAACCGTTCATATTTACCGCATATTGAACATATTGGGTATTTAAATATGGAACGTACAATAAAATATTTAAATATTCATACCACAGCAGCCACAATACCACCAACAAAAAGAATGAGAGCCAATATGAAACAAATTAATTTTGTTTTAGAGGTTTTTGCCTTTTTCTCTATTTCAATTCGTTTCTCCTCGTTGATAACTGAATGTTGTAGATTAGAAAATATGCATTTTTACTTGAACAGTGAAAAAACGTGAACAGGGAAAAATATATTTTTCGAAAGTAATTTCTAGATTTTATATTTTTATCTTATCTGATATAATAATGTTGTTTGTAAAGATGTAAACATTGAGCGACAAGGAATATTTATTCTATAAAACGCACTTATCTCATCATTGATTGTCTTGAGTGAGATAGTTGAAATTTGATCGTTTTCTCTTGTTTTCGTTGTTTCCGCATCTTCGTCTGTAATATTTGTGTCTGAAAGAATTTTCATAAAATGCGAAAATGTTTTTGTATATATTGTAAGTTGTAACATTGGGAAATTACACCCAAGTTCTAGATTCTTCAGTTTTTATTGCTGTAAATTTCTACTCAATTAACTTCTTCATCTACAGCAATTTCAATACAAAAAACAAACGAATGATCGCCTTCTGTGTTTGATTATCAGCTTTTGTATTACTGGCTTTTGAAATCTTCCTTTAGCTAATTTAACATGATTGATGTCGATGATAAGATTAATAATACTCAAATACTTTTACTGTCTTGCTTATATTCCGTTACTGTATCATCTTGAATGCATACATATATTTCCTCTATTTTCGAAAAAATATAAAGGGTAATGTTTTTCCATCAATCAGAATGTTTAATTTGATCTTAATGTGTCTGTAATTAGATTAGATTTCTAAAATAAAACATGCTAATCTTCTTATAAAGAATCGTTTAGAAAGGTTAATTTTATATTTCTCAAGTAGAATGAAAAACTTACCAATTTCTACAAATGTATCCACGCTGAAGGTAGAAAGCTGGCGAGCAATACTGTTTGACATATTTATTTTGACTTTTAATATAAAGTTTTGAATTTACACCTTAAAAATAAGATTTACAACAATAAATACATGGTATAACATATAGTCTTTTCCACTTAGGAAATGGAAATTTTCAAAATACAAAATTTTTATACACTGGATATATATCGATTACATGAATGTTGAACAATAGTATCATATGGAACTTATAAAGCATACATCTATATATACATGTGCTTTTTAAAGTAATACGAACATGCAAGTAAAATGAATTACCATATGCATTCAGATTCAGAATAATTTCTCGATCCGCTATTGACGTCATATATGGAAAATTACTTTCGTTTGATCGCAAATTTTTACATAAATCAAGAGCAACAAGCATGAAATAATTTAGTTTATTAAAGAGAAAATTGTTTTGACATCCAATTTTGCATTTTGAACATTTCCATTTCCAAAGTGAAAAAGACTGTTTCAATATTAATGTTATAACACATATTTATTGTTGTAAATCTTATTTTTAAGGTGTGAATTCAAAATTTATATTAAAAAATCAAAAACGAAAGAGTAGATATATTTAACTTCATCAATTTTGAAATCTAAAGCCTTACAAAAATTTCTACGGAAAGATGTGATAATACATATGTCAAATAATATGAATCGTCCGTCAGTCTTCTACCTTCAGCGTAGATACATTTCAGGAAATTGGCAAGTTTTCTCATTCTACTTGCACTACGGAGAAATTTGAAATTAACTTTTGCAAAAGATTATTTATAAAAAGATTTTTATTTTAGAAGCGTAATATAATTACAAAACTGACATATCAATGACAAATTATACACTTTGATTGATGACAAAAACATAACCATTTATATTTTTTTCGAAACCAGAGAGAATATATGTATCCATTCAAGATGATAACATGAAAGAATACGAGCAAGATAGTAACGGTATTTGAGTATTAATAATCCGACCATCGACACTAATTGTCTTCCATTAGGCAAAAGAAGATTTGAAAAACCAGAATTGCAAAAGTTATGCGTTTTCATTAAAACAGGCCTATCCGCATTTGATTTACAACGTGGTGTAGTAGAAATCGAATACAGAGCGCAATTATTCATTTGTTTTTTTTTATCTTATCAGTAATCAGGGTAATCAGCAATCAGTAATCATCTTTAGAGTAGTAATATCATATAATGCAGTTTTGTAATTAAATATTCTTACAGCTCGTATTTCATGTTAACAGCAAAGGATTTCAAGAGTTTTTGAATAAGAAAAATCTTTTTTTCTACAACCACAGAATCCTTCCTGTCAGCAGCATTACTCGCATTCGCATTTTTGGAGCAGTGGGCCTTGTTTAGTTCAACTGATATGGAATAAGAACATGATGGATAGATGACTTAATTTTCGGAAATACCCAGTATAAAGTCATTGTCGAAATCCTAAATGTGGCCACAAATTTTACATTATACCTTCTATCTGAGTGCTTGAAAAGCCATTCGTTATTGAGTCCTTCTATTACATTACTATTACGCATTTATTCATTGCAGGCTTAACTGCTATTAGTTGAAAGCGATGTTTACTAAGGCCGCAAATTTATTTATTCCAGCTCGCCTATTTTTACATGTTGTAATGTAGTAATCTTCAATGAAAGCTGAAAAAAACAAAAAAAAAATAGTGTTTACCAGTCATTGTAATCAGTCTCAAGTTGCAAGTCATGGTTTCTGATAAATGTTTTCTTTTATTATTTTGTTTTATGTAAAAACAAAACAGCAAAGCATTAATGAAATAATTATCCAAATATTTAATAAAATCACGTTTGCACGTTGTTCTCAAAATATTGAATATGAATGAAAAATGAATGCAAATTATAAAAAAATATTTGATTCATTTCCCCCTTGTCTGCGTCTAAAAGGGACAATCATTTCAACGCCGCGAGATGGCGTGAACGCAGAAACTATAATTTTCACTTCATTTACTCCAATATATTTCGTCCATGGGAAGAGAGAGTATTTATAGACGTCAGCCTTAGTCTTATATTTTGAAATATAAAAAGAAAAACCAAAATGATATTGTTCTCCATGAATGTTGAACGACGGTATTATATGAACCTTATATAGCACACACATGCTTTCAAATAAGGAAGATTAATTATAAACTTTTGCAGTTAAACTGTTTTTCCCGCGTTACATTTTATTCATATCGGGTACAAAAACATCTGTACCAGGACCAAGGAACTAATGCGCATACACAGCACTAAACATTTTTGTTAAATATGATACTCATAATTCAAAGTTTTATTGCCATTACATGTCACGTATATTGCATAAAAAATACATAAAAATCTGATCTGTTGGAAATGTGGAACCAAAAATACTGGATATTAATAAAAGTCGATGGGGTTGACGTATTTTGAATAAATGTAATGCAATGGTCAAATGCGTTGTACATAGTTATATTATTTGTTTTAGAAAAGTTGACATACGTGCAGTTTTCCCTATAGATGTACAAAGATACATATATGTACACGCAGGAGGCCTAAACTTGCAAACTTGCTTTTAAAGCGTAGCAGATAAATATCTTCCGGGGTGTTTATTGCGTCAAACTTGTTATCTGTGCGATGGCTGATGCGTATCTAATGATGACTTTATGAGAACAACGTGCAAAAAATTCCGATATTGTTGAATAGTTGAATTTGTTCGAAATTTGTTATATTTATTGAAATTTTTATACGGAACGCTAAAAACTCACGTAAGGTCACGTTTCCTGAGTTATTTGAAATGAAGTTTGTTTTGTGAAACGTTCTAAACTTTCTCACGCTAGGTGCGGTGTTTTGAATTAATAATAAAACTAAAACATAAGTGTTGTCCATGAAAGTACGAAATCCAAATTATATCGAATTTCTTGTTTTTAATTTTAAAACTATAACGAATTATTTCCCTCTCACTTCAACTGATATTCTAACTAACTTTGTTTAGAGCAAGATCCCGATATTTTATTTAAAAGTGCAAAGAGTATTGATACATATAAGAACTGCAAAAATACCTGCCGTTCTAATGAAGTCCCGTACAAAACTTGTCAAATTCAACTCGTCAACAAGCTGAGTTAAGCCAATCAAAGATTGCAGGAATGATTACTTTTTGTACTTATTTAAATAATTATTTCATGAATACTTCGCTGTTTTGATTTTACTTGAAAAAAATATCAAAATATTCATTTATCAGAAACCATGACTTGGAACTTGAGACAGATTAAGATGACTGGTAAACATTATTTTTCTTTGTTTTCTCTAGCTTTTATTGAAAAATACAACATGTGAAGATAGGCGATCTGAAATGAATAAATTTGCGGCATTAGTAAACATCGCTATGTTTTAACTAGAAACAGTTAAACTTGCAACAAATGAATTGGTAACATATGGCTGCTCAAGCTAAAAAGTAAAATGCAAAATTTATGAGCACATTTAGAATTTTGACAATGACTGCACTCTGGGTATTTCCAAAAGTCAAAGCGAGTGTTGTTTGGATATGCTCAAGTGGAAACAGGAAATGACAATCGACCTTTGACCCATGTCCATGTATATCTCAGCCGTTGGAATGCATACTACTATGAAAACTGCTTTTGTTGTTTGTCAAAGTTACTAGACTGTGACCACATTTTCTAGCATTCGAAAAATCTGCGACGAAACACAAATCAGATAAAAAAACGTGCATTTTGTGGGCTTGTTGTTGAAACCTATACCTATTGGTAAATTGATACATATGCTTGTGTGATAAAGATCTAAAAAATAAATTCATATCAAATCTCGTCCCCAAGTTCATAGAATTCGTGTAGTCATACCATATTCACAATCTTGTTCAAGATGCACTAAATTTACCAGGCATTAGTCGAATTTATTTTCTTTAATAATAGGTAGCCGAATGCAAAACTTTGTTTAAATTAACTAAATATTTAAATAATTCAAAATCTAGCACATACATTAATATAGAAAGGTTTTTGAACTCCTTTGTACTTATCCGGGTGACCTCTTGGAGGGTCTTATATTTAACCTCGATCACAGATATAATTACGAGATTAATATGGCGTTACAGCTGTGTCCACCATCCAATTTGTAATTCGATACAGCTAAAGATGCGACTGACCAAATACAGAACCGGAATCGTAAAGTGAATAATACAGAAAACTTCTTGTAGCGATAATATAAGTCCTATTCAATATATACCATATTCGCATGCAATATAATAAAAATGTCTTTGGTCGGTGAACAAATTAATATTGTATAATTGAAATAACAAATTAGTTTTGGAGTTGAATTTTACCATCAAACTGTTTTCTATACTGATTTTAGTAGTATTTCTATTTGTCCCGAGTTATTTTTGCCGTTCATACTTCACAGATCGAAATCGCCTATGCTACATAAATAGAACACCATTAATGTCCAAACGATTAGAAGGGTGAACTCGATTATATATGGCATTTACCTAAATGGATGCGAAAACATTATATTTTATTCTAATACTTCGCAAAATTTTGTTCCTTGGCATCCATGAAGCTTGAGATATATCACTCTGACAGGCTAAGGCCACAGCTATATTCAAAACTAAAGCAAAAACAAAATCGCTTTATTAACGACGTGCATTTTAACGCGTGACCATGTTTTCAGACCAATGCACTCATTACGATAAAATCGATACACGCAAGCGATTCCAGCGCAAATACGTCAATGCGTCAACAAGCTCACGTAGCCCAAATTTTTTTTTCGAAAAGTATTCGATTTAGCAAACCGATGATATATTTCCTACTTTAACGATGAGATTCGAGCTTCGAAGTGAGTAATTTCCATTACCGGTAATAATTGACATTGCGACGTGTATACCCTATTTACTTTATGAAAACAAGATCAGTTTTGCTGCATGATGTATTACAGTGTCTCCCAGACCATGCGTCGCGATCCAAAACTGGGTCACCTGAAAATTCACTTGTTTTTTCAACAAAAATCTAAAAATTGATGATTTAACTTTGTAATCAATGTCATTGTTTATTCTGTATTTCCATTGAATTGTTGCTCAATAGTAATTATATATATAAGAAGTATCACAGCGTAAACATTTGAAAACATCTAATTTTTTACAGTAAAGTCACGTCGCTATTTCAAAAAAATCACTGATGCCAAACAAATAATAATATATACTTGGGTTGGAATCGTTGGGAATCACTGCCGTAGGCCTACTTTAAAGAATAATTCAACAAGGAGTTAGTTATTCAAACATCAAATATTTCAAGTCATTAAAAATTCCCAGGATTATTTCCTCAACTTGACCCACAAGAATGAGATATCAGCCACATTACATGACCAAACACACGACGCAGTGATATCTTAGACCCCTGTTATGTCAACATTAATCCGTGACTGTATATTCTAAAAATGTACCAGCGATTGGCAGAGTTTAGTGACTAAAATAAACCGTGATGTTTTCACGCAAAATACAGACGTCCGGTGATTCATCTTCCTATCTTATCTGATAATATTTAGTTGCCAATTGCATCTACAACTAGGCTCAGATAATAAATATATTGTAAAATTTCTTTATAATAGGTTTTCAATTTTCTTGATCACCCCAAGCACAATTCAAATATTTTTGTCTTGGAAATAAAATTTCATTTTATGGAAATGATAGTTTAGCACTACTTTCTTTTGTATCACATATCGGCACCGATCAGCTGTAATATTTTAACACAAGCTCCAATATTGAAGAAAACTTATGAAAAAATTAAAATATACACCTTATGATGAACATGGAAATTCCGATCGATAAACATGTCTTACAAAACAGATACAAGTATACAGATGTCAAGAATCCATCAAACTTGCATGCTATTGTTTTCCCACAGCGAAGTCACTTTTACAAAATTTTCACTGCGAATAACAAGCATGCTCACGTGCCCACCAAAACATGTTATTTGTATAAAAATTGGTAAATTTGACGCGAGTTTCAACGTAAAAAAGATTTCACGTCGTTAAACTTTACCAAAAAGTTGTGCAAATGAAATCCTTGATGATACGAATAGATTCGAAAGCATTTCTCAGTTCACTGAGTCTTGTTTTTCTTTGTAATTGACATTGGCATTTATTGCTCGTTTCTTTTCTGGAGATCACAACGAAAAGGCCAGTTAACGACAAGTGGAATATTTACTAGGCTGTCGCCTATTTTCAACTTACCATTTTATATAAATACAAAGTTAATAAAAATAAGGTTGTTTACAAAAACTATCTTTAAAAAAATTTCAACTTTGATTTTAAGTACTACGTCATTTTATGTGGAACCTGGAAGTGAATGCAAATTACCAGAGCTTATTGGTCTCGACGAGGACCTATGGATCGTTTGTTATTATTATTACTTATCGATTTTAATCGGTAAGTATGTTGGTAGGTATTTGTCTGTATGTCTGTGTGTTAGATGCACGCGATATCTCACGAAAGCGAGGTTCAATCTGCTCCAAATTTTGCATGTGCATTTATCTTAGCTCGGATCAGAAGCCTATTGATTTTGGATGGATTATGTCGTATAATTAGCGAGTTATTAATCAATTAGTGATGGGACACACGATGTCACTATGGAGTAAGACCACTGTTTTGGGGGATTCCCTAACCTTCGATCGATAAGTCTTCGGTTTACAACCGAATTCTAGTTATTATTATTATGTTGTTGTTGTTGATAATCTTGTTAGTATTTCTTTTCTTTTTATTTTAATTAGAACACCAAAACATATGCTTTCGCTAAAATATTTGTCTCATACTCCTCATGCTTCGTGCTTCAATCGTTCTTTATATTACATCACATAAATATAACTAATTTAATATCGTAATACGAGAATATACTATTTCAATAAATAAAAAAACATATAAAACTGCCTTACCCCTTTGTAATAAACAATCACAATAATATATCTCTTACTCAATTTATTGAAATATAATGCAATTTAGTCATATGACATGAAACATATAACATTACACAGAATAATAAAATAATAATAAGAAGCACCATGTGATTCGCAAATCGCAACCATACAATTATTTTCAGTGCTAACAAATTAAATATCGATCGAACAACGACACGTTTATATTATGAAATAAATAGATTAAAGTGCGAAGCACATTATGTGTATTTGTGTAGATAACTAACAATTTATATGATAAATCGTACATATATAATAATACGTAATAATCGTAAAAATTTAATTGAACTTGGTTCACAGGTGAATTCACTTAAAAATGTTTGTTGCCAACCATATGACGCGAGTCATAATCTCGATCTTTGTTGATTTCGGATTTAGAGTTGAAGGTGTTATATTAAAACATCCTAGATTTATGAGTGCAGTTTTTAACAATTTAATTGGACAAAAAGGTGAAAACTAGGAATCATGAATTCAAAAATTGAGGCCAAATACTTCAACTGACACAAAATGATATTTTACAAAGCTTCTGCAAATTAATTTTCTATGAAGCCGGAAATGTGAGTGAGAATTTGAAAATAAGACAATGTATATTCATACAAATAAATTCAGCTTGATGTGCAATTTAAACAGTTTTATTTATTACAGTTTATGACTATTTTGCAATTAATGTACATAGCTTTAAATACTTTACATAACGGAGCAAATAATCAAACTGTTTTTTGAAGTTGCAACATTTTCCGTAGAGCGATATGCTTCACATGTTTCTAATGTCCCTTTAAGCTTTCTATTGGGCATCTCAAGTACAAGTTTATTTTCTTCTTTATACTGCGTATCGGCAAAAGTGCTTTTTGACTTATTTCCGTTTTTACCATCATGAGATCTTTGAAAAACTGGAGTCTGGAACACGTCTTCCATTTTGTGAGCAAGATTCCTTTTTGGAGACTTATCCGTAAAATCCATCAGTGTTCTGCGATATTGTATATAGTCTTGCATCAATTCCATTAACGACAGTTTCGACTTCTGATGATAAGGCAGGACAAGAACTATTTATACATTAGTTTCTTTTTATAACTTAGATATCGCGGTATCTGTAATTCAAGTGATAATTAGATAAAACGTTAAAAACAAGATAACATAAAAGTGTGTTATATGTAATCTCTGACGTTAGAGGCACTTGTAGATAAAATTAAAAAAAATTTGATAAATAATTACTATATCGTATACAATCTAGATATATGTTTATCTAAATTTATGCTTTTATAAAATTAGTAATGTGCAGCCACTGAGAGGGTACTTTATTCCAAAAGATCCACAATAAGGATATTCATGTATTAAGCTACCAAAGGAATTTTTATTGTATTGAAATGTTCAAAACAGCAATTTATAAAATCTTTAAAGCAGGGGCGTACAACTGTTTATTGCAACGGTATCGTAAAATTATGATGACGCTTAAGGTCAGACTATCGGAACAACTTTTTTGTTTTCGATTTCGAAGTCGAGTTTGCAAGTCTGTTAGTCGATTCCTGAATTTTGTCACAGAGTCAATTTTTTTGAACTGCTCACATCAGTGAATGGTGCGTGATTTTCAAGATTTTCGTAATTCCCATACACATGCCTCCTTCAAAATATGCAAATCATTTTTTATGGCGTCGTGTTTGTGATCAACGATTGCTTATGATTTAGTTGTACTTTTATACGATATATTGTATATATTGTACGTTATATTTTTATATTTTTGACGGGCTACTGCAAAACGAGAAAGACCTATATGCTCCCCTGAATGTAAAATATCCGGAAACACTGAATGTATCTTTTCACAGAATATCTGCCCCAAGTCGTAATTGATTCCCAATGCTATCGTCACCAGCAGAAAGTTGTCGCTTGCATTTACAATTCACCACATCTTGACTGCGATGACTTATGAAGTATTTCAAATAGCACTATAAGTACCGAATTTCCACTATCCACCTTACCTTTTATTAGTAAATACTTTAACTTTTTTATTTACGGCACAGCACTAACGAAAAATATCACGTTATTGAATCCTTCTCAGGCAAATTTTCATTTCAATGGGACGTATAGTCACGTAACATAGCGTGGAAAATGCCGATGGTGCCGTTGCAAATCAGAAAAAGCATATGAAAATATTGGAATATCAAGTTCTTACGGGCCGCGTAAAAAGGTTCCACGGGCCCACACTGGCCCACGCACCATTGTTGCACTCTTCTGATGTACTTCGTCAAAGTTTAGCAACCTCCGCTGTCATGCGTATTTATCTAAAACTATTTTTAAATATGCAGGAACAAAGATACTCGAATATTATCCTTATACAGAATCAACTATTAGTTTCAATAACACAACTCATTATTCTATATATCTACAATGAATAGACTTAGTTTGAACATAGTTCTGTTGGCAGTATGTCCAATATTTTCTGGAATCAAAAAGTATAAAAATATTACTGCATGACACACAGGCTTACTCGAAGACAAATATTTCTCACTTGAAAATGCAAAAAAAATACGGGAAGTTTTGGCTGATAAGAAAAGGGGAAAAAGGAAAGATATATTGCGCACATTAGCGTAGTTCACATGAGTGCATATTTTTGCGAAGCGATGCAAAACTTTGCTTGGTAATTGCTGTTACTTACAGATATATTATATATATTTATTCATTCAGTTGACAGCTGTCAACTAGAACATGAATCTACATTATTAATAACATTAGCAAACAACCTATTCCAAGCCAAAGAACAAATTAGAGTTAAATAAAATGGAGGCCGGTGATCTCTTCACAGGTATGACTGGGAATAAAAACGCTCATTTTTCTTAAAACGAATCAAGGTCTGTCCGCTGAATTTCATGTCGCCCATGATCTATTTACCAAATAATCGACCCGATGGATGAACTTGAACCGAAGAGAAAGCCGTAGTCAACCAGCGATTAGGTAACTTCACTTCCATTCACGAAGTCGAAGTATACAGAAATCCTCTTGCGCATAATCATCTCATAAGATTTAAATCGGCTGACTAACGCGGAGTAAAAAGCGGCCCCACGGTGAGATCAACTACGGTGGCTGCCATCTAAAACATAGTCGTACCAACTAGAAATGTACAGTTTGCCATCATAAAGCTTATGATCAATTTGGATGGGATAAATGTTGAAGAAAAATCTATAAATATATATTACAGTATTCTGCTATTTGAAATACACAGATCTAAGTATTTAATTCCTAGATTTTGTCACGATTTGCAATTGCTTGTAATTAGAATGATTAAAGTTTAGTGATCCGTATTTAATTCATTACTTTTGTTTGAGTGAAAATGATGATTGAAATTCACCTCTTGAGATTCAATGCATCGATGATTCGCCATTAAAATGATCTGTATGAGTGTATGTCAGAGCTTATCGTGATATTTCTGTCTCATCTTTCCTAAGGAAGGGGTCTTCTTCTCTTTCAGATTTTCTTCTCTTTCCTGGAAAATAAGAAATTCATCGAGCCGATTCAAATCTGATAATGGCGATTTATTTTTGTCAAGGCACATTGCCGAATAAAAACTTCGGTCAAAGGTTGATGTTATCTTTTCCAGGAAAAAACTCCCCTTTTTGAGAATAAATTATGATTTCTGTTTTTTTTAATATATTGAAATTCTATAGAGCTTAACTAAATTATTTATTTCATATTAATAAATTTTGTAATAAATACAAGTGTGGAAAGAAATTGAATAAATCCGAAAACGTTTTCAAATAATTTTTCATCTATTTCGTTATGTCGAATTACGCGAAATCGATTTTGAGTCATAAATATTCGAGAATTATACGATTTAATACAAACATTCAAATAATGTTTTTATGACGCAACACATACATTTCTCAATTATTAGTTTAAATGAAGGAATTTTTTGTCTGTTTCTGAAAACTCTATTGTGACTGTTTAAGAATTCTACTAAAATCATTTCCATTTTTTGAACTCGAGTTGTGTACCAGGTTAGCATTCAGGTTGTGCGACATCTTGGTGCGCATACTTCAGGAGTACCGTTTAATCATTAGTAAATCTTTTGCTTATGCGCGAGTCGCACTCACGCTTTTTTACAATTTGAGTAGTTTATGGGTGCATAAGGGTATGGGTGAAAAATGAGAATTATAGTGGTAAAAATAAATACTATTAGTGTTTGTACTGCAGCGAATACTAAGCAAAATTCCTCTCCAAGAAAAACAAAATGGGGGAACGTTGTGTTTACAATATTCTAATGTCGACAGTCAAGAATACAAATTTTAACGTTTTAGTCATAGGTTATAGTGGTATTTGCAACAAATTCTGAACAATTCTGCGTAAGATTTTCTGATAATATTATGAAATAGCATACAGCCAACGATATCTTATTTAGTGATGGATACAGTACGAAATTGGTTTACTGTACTGTTCTAAGTTCTATTCCACGTATATTACAGCCCTCTTATTTGAAAATGTAAACATTTAAATGCGGCAGAGATTAAATAATTGACTGCAGTGGGAGGTTAATGAGCAAATAATAATATTTTTAGCACAGTATCGTAGCAATATTAAATCAATTCGTATTACGTCAAAGATAGCATTTGTAAATGCCATTCTGCACTTGCGCATAATTATGTTAATTCAAAAAAGGGGGATTTGGCCTTATCATCATTACGGCGAACTATTTATGGATAACGTTAATGAGCAAGGTTTTAGTAGATTCCCCAGAAATCGTTTTTAATAGGTTTCTAAAGTTTGCGGCAAGTGATACCGAGGGGTCATTTTTGCACGCACTAAAGAAAATTATTTCGCCATATCTTAAAATAGGCAACACCAAAATGGTGATTGTAAATATTGAGTAACCCATCAATATCAAATTTGTCGCACGACGCACCACCGCCCGCTCTCATGTCAACTATAATGAGATATGTTCCATTTATGCAATTATTTTTAAAAACATAGCTCTTGCATTTATATAAATCTAATAAATATTGTTGTGATAATGATTAAACCTCAGTATTATTATAGTTAAACATTTAGCCTCTACGTAAATATTCAGCTAAAATCGATGTCGCTCATTCAGAACCCCAATCAAGGGGTATTAAGATTTTAAGAAGCACGAAAAAATTGTTTTCGGGGTTTCAATTAAAAATTGGCCGTAAATGTATTGCGCTTGCAAAAAATGCATACTTTTCCGGGATTAAGGGATTAACGTTTTGTTTAATATTTTCTACAAGCACGAAGATTCGCATGACGAACCATTGAAATAAAAAAAACTATAAATATTTTGGATTTTTAGGATTGATGAATAAACGTGGATGTTTGCGTTCAGAATATTCTTTCATGGAGTAAAACAACAATAGCATCAATTTACTCATGTTGTGCACCTGAATGCTCACATGGAATAAGAGTTAAAGATACTATACTGGAAGAGAAATGGCTTCGACTACAATATATAAAGAAGTGCTTGCTATTGCATCTGCTTCTCGCACTGAAATTGAAAATACCAAAACCATTTTTCCCTCTCATTATTGTGTTGCTGCGGTCAATGCAGAATAATAATAAAGGAGTATTTTCCATACTTTGTCGCCTACAGATAAACCAATATTTTGCTTAGCAGGATTTTTCAAAACTAAAAAAATAAATTAAAAATGGTTATTCAAAATACAGTCTACAAGAGTGAGAAATATAGAAAGTTCTTCGAGCACGATTTCATGATCTTATGTCGATATTTTTATTCCCCGAGTTATTATGTCGAGAGTGTTACAAAATTTCAAAATTCAAATGATTTGTATATAGAAATAAAGTATTCTTTTGTAATGCGCATTTTTTGAAATAACTGAAACAAATTTTATTCATTAATTATGTCAATAGTAAATGTTTTGAATATTTATTATTGCAACATTTTTGGACATCTGTAAGTTGCTACAAACTCAGATATTTCTTGCTAAAAATTCCGACCTGAAAGTCTTGAAATATTGAAACAGCGTAATAATCTTCGTTGTAACAAATGCGTCCTAATGTAATATTATTAATTACAATTCATTATTAATAGTTTATGAAAATATTTGCATAAATTGCAATGAATTTCCATGATTCAAAAGGAAACAATGAAGTTTGTTTATACCTATCATAGTGATTTTTCAGTTTTTTCTTTAATTGAGAATGTCATTATGATATATTTAATCTTTAAAAAGAAAGTAACTATCAGTTTGATTTGTAATGGCCATATGGTGAGTTCGAGTTTTCAACGAGTTTTTTATTATATTGAGAGAAATGCGTATATTATACACTCACACGCATTGCTGATTGGGAACAATTTTAAATTTAAATTTTACTTTTTTATTTAATTTCAAATTTTTTAATGAAGCTGCTTCTTATTCTTAATGTAAGCATTCAAATACCAAAAAATAAATAAAGAGTTGCCGCCATGCTTGAGTGTAAGAGTTTCTGTGTCGTTAGAATGGGATAGGATTTCCATGTTTACCCCATGCGAGAGAAAAGTCAATACGTCTTTCACCTTCAAGGTCCCTCGTTTCTTCATACTCGTTTTATGGAAGTACAATGTTATTCAATCAGATATCTGTTTCTTATACAAGGAGCGTTGGAAGCCGTAACTCGCCATCGGTTATGTAAACCATCCTACAGCGACATGGAGTACAGCAATCCTCGCCACATAAATAACCCCGCGGGCTTCGAACCTGCGAAGCTCCGCGTAATAACCAGAGAGCCGATGAAAAATCTCTCTAACGTTAGCACGATGTGCCAACCATCGAACAGTTTTATTTCAAAATGTTTATAGTAAGATTTATTCTTCTGCTTACATTTATTTCATATCTCCTTGTGGATGAGACAAGACAATTTGCTTCTACTTTCGAGAAATGTATCAAACTAACCTCACTCAATCGTTATATCGTTCGTTCTCTTTTTTTAATTCGAGATTCAATGTCACAACAACTTGAATGTATTTACACGCGTGACGAAAAAAATCAAACAAAGTCTATTAATGCAGTCCCCATATCACAATATGCAATACAACCTCGAGTAAGAATGTCTAATTACCATTCGTGACATTTCTATTAGCACTAATTTTGTTTTTCAACTCATAAACAATTGTATATACAGGATATTTATAAATTGTTTTAAATGGTGAATATCGCCAGAAATCCAATCCAGCTAGTTCTTGTAACATCGCTGTGAATAATGATATTTTTCCCTCAAAGTTCTTATTTCGTGCATGTATTTTAATTACATAATAGAGCATGGTATCAGAGCTAAAGATCTTTCTGGCAAAATTTCTTCCGACAATATTCCGTGTGTTTGTATCCTATTTTCTTCAGCCAATTTGAGCAAGTTTTTAAAATCATATCCTCTTTTTGCACCAGATAAACATTTATTCAGCCCTTTAGTTTCTGATATAACAGAAGTAGGAGACCGTGCGCGGAATATCTGTTCCATAGTTGCAGCCAGATTTGCCATCGATGAGTTGTATACTGCGGCCATGTTTGTTGTCGAGTGAAATGATGAGACGGTTGGTCAATAACAATATTCGAGCTTCCCGACAATGTTACTTTAAAAAATATTTCAAATTAAAAGAAAAAGTAGGTTCAATATGATTTAATTTTATAATATAATAAAAGGCCGTAATTTAACGAGTATATAACCGACATATTGCCTGCACAACAAGTAAAAGAATTGGTCACAGCTAAAGACGAATGCATATCGTTTTAAACCCGTAATCCGTTTCAAAGTAATCATGGTAACACATACAATAATAGTTCAATATTATAAAATCCATCTTTTTAGGCCGGAAGTTAAACCATTTAACGCAGCCGGTACTGTGCTTATAAAATGAAATGTGTACACTGGAAAAAAAATTCAAATATCATAGGCTCTGTTTTATAGCAATGTCGATTTAGAATTAAATACCGTATTAAATGTAAATCTTATCAAATCACTGATTAATGTTTGCTAATCAGGCTGTATCTTTTATTTTATTTTAAGATCATATACTATATTTACAAATAAGTACAATAATACTAATCCCAACGAAGGAACAAAGTTTTGTATAACCTGCCGAATACTTGCAAAATATTAGGATTTAATTTTTGTTTTTATTGTCAGTACAGCGACATAACATTTTTCAACGTTATTTTTCGTCCCCATTTTATAAATGACAATTATACGAATTAGTATTATACATATTTCATTCAAATATGAAATAAAACAGCTTCACTGCAAGCATAAAATGTCAGTAATCCGACGCAGTCCACAGTTTTTATTTCCTACGCTTTTTTCGTGTTCATATGAAAGAAATTGCTTGTGGTATTTGATAATTGCACGTATAGATTTTATTCTCTAACTCAAAGGTACTACCACCCAGTGAACGTTTTGGTTCGTTTCACTCTATTAACTCAAAAGTGACAATATTAAATATTTGCACATTGCTTTCAATACGAAATCACTTCACATTAAATATTGCCAAGAAATTGACACAATTCGATGTACATGAGAATAAAATTGATTATTTTTTACTGCGCTATTTATTGTATATATTTGAATCGTAACTAATATTTTTGTTTAATCAAAAGTACATCATTTATTATTTCGGCTCGGTGGTGTGGCGTATCGTCCAAGCACCTATGGACTCTAGATCGCATCATTCTTTTTTTTATCCTGCCTGGGTTCGCAGGGTCAAATTCCGTGGGAGATAATTACGCGCAAGAGGATAGCTGTAAACCTGGGTGCCGTAGGGTGGTTCACGTAACCGCTGGTCGGTTACGGCTTTTCCACCGCCAAGGGCATGTATCTGAAACAAATAACTGGCTATCTAATTCCATATCCCACATGGGCTGGTAGCATGAGAGGCCGTGTTTCACCACATGATTAGGCCGAAATATCGGCTTCCCCTCCTTGGAATAAATATGTAAATCCTATTTCATTACATTTTATGTCTGAAAAGAATTCTGGCTTCCGTAGGGTGGTTCCCGTAACCGCTGTTAGTTACATTTTATGCCTCCATAATGTGAATTTAATATTTTTTGACATTCGCACGGAAGCTCAAAGTGTTGAGTGTAACAAACTTAAATTTTGACAGAAAAAGGTGTTGATAAAATATGATCGTGTAGTATTTGACGAGTTGAAGGTATCAAATGGCATAAGCTAAAGTGTTAAATAATTGCGTGCACAAATCTACTAAATAACATTTGTTAAAAAACAAAATCTTGAATACACTTCTGTCAGGCACTTATATGTGCAGTTCGCATAAATAAGTCAAAAGAATACGTATACGAAAACAACAAAAGGTAAAACGATGTGACCTGTTTTCCGAATCGTGAAAATTCTTTAACGTTAGTTTGATGTAACATGTATTCAATTTTGCTAGAAAATTGGTTAATTCAACAAAAAATAGTCCCTTCGCGTGCCAGACGCGTATCATCGCATATTGTTCAAACATTTTTCGAAAATTTAGATCGCTAAAAAGAATATATATAATATATGTTAATATAAGTGTCCAATGACATTTCATACTAGCAAAAATATTCAAAATCAGGCATGCCTTTGCGTGCGAATATGAAGTTTAAGAATGCACCGTTTAAACATTCGATCTACTGCCAAGAATGTACTAAAAAAGGAGAAAAATAAAAATTCACAGTATATTCGAGTAAACATATAATTTTTCATTCATAAATATATAAGCTTAATCTATTTTTTTTTTTTACTTTGGTTTATAAAACATAAACTGAAGAAATATTTAACCCGGTCGTTCAATGTTACATTTTAATCAAATAAATGATAGCGTATTACTACCTGTATAAACCAATTATTACTATTAGTTTCAACTGCATTTTTAATATGTGTATGTGAAATGAAAACTATCTAGAAAATTTTTTTCGGTTATTCAAGGGGTCGTAACTTCGTACCCAGTTCAAACTATGTCGCTGTAATTATGAATATATTCTTGAGTTCTTTTCAAACATCACGTTTGCACTGGTGGCCAGTTGACATAACCCTTGTGAAAACTTCTCGGGGAAACTCGTCAATTTGAAATATATATATATATATATAAAATTATTCGCATGCGATGTGAGTGAGCTTTCATGCTCGAAGGATTCTCAGCACTGTTTAGAAACAAACACTAATTGAAGTTTTATTGACAGAGTAAAATCATATTTGAAACCTCCAATTGGTGTCCAAATATCATCGCGCATGGACCGATTTAGAGTAAATGCCGAATTGCTGCGATGCGTTTGGGCTTGAGTTGGAAAGTAGCAAACAAATTTTGGCCAAAATTCAATATTAAGTGCTTGATTCTTTCTGTTCATTGTATTCTAAATCTAATCCTGAGGAGGAAAAAAAGCTTGGCGTTTTTTTTTAAATCGGACTTGAAACTCAGTTTTATGATCTGACGGCGTAAATACGATTGATTCCAAAAATAGATTTTGCTACGTTTTTCTAGTAATTCAAAAATTATTATACTTCAAGTGTACTGGAAAGAATTTCAAGGATGGGACAGAAATTTATATCCCATGGACAAGCCTAGGCATCTAGGACGTTTTGCAAGACAGTCATGTTCTATTCAGAATTTGTTTCAAATGACCTCGTCATCATTGGCGACAAACTGGTATCCGTTGCGCAAAATAATTCCATATAAACCATTTGTTTTTGTATATCTTAGACTTTTATTTGACCGAGCGATTGGAGTACGTTTTCTGACAATTTGATATTTTGTAGAATTAATTCTCATAAACATCATAAAGTTCATCTTTTTATAACTTATCGATCCCGATTGGTAACTATTTTGATAAGTATTTGTCTGTTTGTCTATTTGTTTGTTTGTCTGTTAGACACTTTTGTATGTTACGTGATATGTCACGAAATCGAAGTTGAAACTGCTCCAAATTCTGCTTGTCCATTCATCATATCTCAGACCAGGAGCCTATTGATTTTGGATTAATTATGTCTCATAATTAGCAAGTTAATATTTACTTAGTGATGGGACACGCGGTGTCGCTATTGGGTCAGATTGAAAGAATCGGAACCGCAGATCGATAAGTCGACGGTCTCAGATCCTGAGCTAGTTTAAATATTACTATTTTTATATGGAAAAGTATTCTTAATAGAATTTATTTATTTAGAAACATGAATCACGAATGAATTATTCCATCTTCATTGTGAAATCCAAAAAACATGTATCTATCCAAACAAAAATAATATGTCAAGAATAGTTGAATACCAGGGTGAGATATTGCTTATTTTCCTATCTAAGTTTTGTATACCACCGGACGAGGTGAATGGCAACGAGAACAATCTAAAAACTATACCGAATGAAGCTTGATAACGTTCTAGCAAAATTTAAATAAAATTATATGATGACCAAATTCCTGTTATCTCGAAAAAACATCTTGAATAAGAAAAGTGTAAACAAATAGTTTTGAAGTCATACCAAAAATTTATTATGCCATTCACGAAATATTGGAAAATACGAAAATGAATGATGTTACGAAAAAACTGTTTCAGGTAAGCAATCTCAACAGTACTTGTCGTATTATCCTAAATGTATATTATTACTTATCGATTTTAATCGGTAAGTATGTTGATAGGTATTTGTCTGTCTGTCTGTATGTCTGTTAGATGCACGCGATATCTCACGGAAGCGAGATTGAATCTGCTCCAGATTTTGCATGTGCATTCATCATATCTCGGACCAGAAGCCTATTGATTGATGGGCGAATTATGGTGTATAATCAGCGAGTTATTAATTAATTAGTGATGGGACACAAGGTGTCACTATGGAGTAAGAGCGCTGTTTTGGGGAATCCCTAACTTTCGATCGATAAGTCCTCGGTCTCTGACCAATATTCTCGTTATGAATGTTATTGAAGTCACCAAGTTAGAAAATTGTGATCATTTTATTGTAAAAATTGTCATCTCCAATCAATCCGAAAACATCTGTTGAAATATCAATTGTCCCAGCCCTTACCATGCCCCCGTGACGGACGAAGTAAGGACGTTAATATAAAATTGATTTGTGTTAATGTTTCTCTCACTCTATGGCAAATAATATGTACTATTTTGAAAAATGGGGGCGAGACTTCAGGAAAGAGACACGGCGCCGAAATTCCCATTGTTTTCATTCCGGGTACTTGATTCTGGTGATGTCATGCGAAGAACTCGTTTTCTCTCGATTTTAGTTTGATCGAATGACAACATTACGAAAATTTTGCAACTATCTGTTTGCTTTAGGGGGCCTAAGTAGAATATTAAAACTTTTTACTATAAAAAGCTGGTATGCTTCAAATATAAATTAGGACATACTAATATACAGTAGGACAATACTATTATTAATTAATTCATTTATTTGATTTTCACTGTATTCAAAAGCCAATAATTGCACAATTTGTTTGAATTACTATTTGATTTTTATTTTTATTTTAAAATTGTATATATATTTTTGCAATACATGATATTTAATGAACAAAAATGGTGTTCTTCCATTACGCTTGTAAATATTTATTACCCAAATGCATTCATCCCCAGTGTAAAGGATGCATAAGAACTTATGGAGTATTGCTGTTAAATTGGATTGTTTCTCTTGCGACCGCTCTCAATCTGCTTTTTCGGTTTTAAAGAAATAACTATGTCTAAAACAAACTTCATGAATGAAAATATTTTCCAATATAAATATGCCGCTATTAGATGTTTTATCAATATTGTTGGGAATTTTGTTGTTATGAATTTTGCCACGACAATAATTTTGTTTTTTAATCCACCCTCTCCTTAGATTAGCTGTTAGTTTTTATCTATACACTTTATGGGAGTTCCATTTGTGACACTGATGTGTAAGCCAGAAGTCTATTTCAGAAACTTCTACTTCTCTTTTACTCCGCTGTTTTTGAGCCCTGGGTGACTGGAATTATTTTTATAATGTGAGCTGTCCTATTACTGTTTATTTTAATGAATGTTCAAACATTTTAAATTCAAAGGATGTTTATCTCTATATTTGTTTATTTCTATAAACATAAAATTATATAGCGTTCATAATATGTAATTTGCAGAACTATTAGATCACTTCGTTGGCTATTGACGTCAAAATTGTACAATTCTACATCAATAAGGATTTGAATGCCCACTAGATGGTGCTGAGAGTCAAGCAGTTTTTGTTTGAAAATTGGGCGCTCCAGAAGTATGTGTACCAATATGGAGGTAGCTAATTTTGTTCGCCTACTCTACATAAAGTTGTGTTAAGGGACTGAAACCTGTGGGCAGGGGGTATATTCACTTTTCTAACACAAACAGTCCCCGAACTCGTAATGGTACTAAAATAAGGAAGATTGTTTTGAATGATTGGTCAAAAAGCAAAATTTGGTCAAAAAGCAAAAAGAAAAATTTCAGTTAACGGTGACTTAAAGAATATATGTATTTTGAACATTGACAGATAAATTATAACATTGCCTTGTATTTTCTTTAGCCCCGTATTCACGTCAACAGTAAGAGATTCTTGGTATTTTATGAATCAAATATACCCAATTAAAGCTTGTAGCTTAATCAAAAACGCATAAAAAAACAAATTTATCATTTTAAATTCTAATAGCCCAGCCGCTTGATGAAAAAGTTAATTAAAGTTAATTAAAACAATTATCCGCAATTTTCCACAAATCAAATATGTTTGGTCAATTCTTCCATATTTTTATTCTCAATTCACACAGAAACACAGAATACTTGATATAGAGAAAATTGTATTTTACAAATCAAATATTGAAATAATTTACAGAACAGATTTCGAAAAAATTAAAAAAGACATAAATGTAAAAAGACATATTTCACCTTTATAACATAGCGAACTAAATTAAAAAATTCGTTAAAATTACACAACAAACATTTTCCTCCACTTTTACACTTTTAAAAGCGACCAATTCATTGGAGTTAAAAATGCTCGGTTTCAAAGAATTTTTGTTGTGAAAGTAGCACAGATAATGGAAAACACCGTTTAGTTTGAATTCTAGTTCAAAAAAATGCGTTTCCAAAAGTACAAAAACGGATACAAACTATAAAGCAAAATTCATGTAAAACACAAATATTTGCATGATATCCACAAAAGTTCGCGATGATACAAAATATTTTGTAATTCGATAGTAGTTAACTTTTATGCCAACCACTATGCCAGGGTTAGAATATATTTTGTGGGGAAGATTTTAAACTTTTGTAAAAAAATTTGCATTTTACCAATAATATTTTTTAATATTTTGTCAAAAGCGTGCTTTTGAGCAATTATGTACAATTTAACACACATACAATTTTATCAATGGACTATTCTGGCAAAATATTTCGGACATTTTTGATAATTAATTTAGCCTTTATCAATGTGAATATATCGGATTTACCAGATATTCCAGTATGCAAACCTAATAATGAGTATTCCGGTATAGTACGACCAATGTTTTTCAAGCAACGCAATAGCAATAGTTAGCATCACAGTATTCGCAACTCCAGTGTTACTTCATTGATTCCTAAATCGATACTCGATAATTTACCGAGTAGGAATCCACACTCAGTCTATTGTTGCAATATTACATTATCGTGCAAATGACACCTGAACGTTGTTTAATATTTTCATGATTGTATTCATCGAGTTCATTTGCGTCAAAAATATCTGCAATTCTTTCGTCTTGAAATGCACAATATTTTTGCTCATTCTTTTCGCTAGGATCTTTCCAAATAACTTTGTTGTCGTTGAAACTTTGTGGCACTTTATTTGAAGCCAAATCCATGATTTTGATGATTAATACTACTGATTATTTATGTTGATAAATATCTATATTGCTTTGATAATATAAAATATAAAATTAAGAGAAAATACGTAAACGTCTGTCTTAATTCTATATTACACTTATTTTCCATTCGCGATACTTACAGGAAATATCCATCAATTTAAAATGTGAAAATTGAAATAAATAAATATTTTTGTTAATGATTTGGTTTTTGCGGGACTAACTTCTTATCTTTCTTCTAGGCTTTTTGGCCGATGGAGCTGGATGCATATAACGTAAGGATGCTGTAGCAATAGTAAAGATACATATCTTAAGTGATTCAAGAGTCTTGCCACACACTAACACAAATATATTTCTGTAACGTTTCGTCTGACAAAGGTCAGACTTCTTCAGACATACATAGTTCAACTAGAACATGAAATCCAGTGGCATATTTAAAGAATTAGCGTAAAGCTATAGGAGTTACGCATGTTAAATAATCAATTAAATCGGCGAATATTTTATTTGTTCTACTTTCATGCGATTTTTGTTGAAGGAAGCTGCTGTGAAATATTCCACTCAAGTATATAACAAGACTCAAAGTTACTAATTGTTGCTTAACAACCAACATATAATAAACACTAGATCGGTCAGTTTGTGATGACCCCCATGAAATACGAGTTTATATACCTTTTCAAATTGAGGTCGCACGATTTCGAAATTAAATTAATGTAAAAAGATTGAAATATATTTTTTTTCTTGAAAATTGTGAGTATGCTTTCTTCTTTACTTTTGAAAATATCTTGTTTCTCTTTCTAAATTGTACTCTCTCGTATCTCGTTGACGAAGATTGGGGATTGACATAAAGATAGTATTTATAGCTAGCTGGATGTTAGTAAAGATGGTAATGTTTAAAATTATACTTGTTTTCTTTGCATGACAAGACATCGGGTAATTACAGAACTAAATTATGTCTTTCTAGTCATTTAAATCTATACATATATTTGGCAACAAAAACAAAATTATTAGTAGAATAGAATTATTTTGATAATTTCCTAATTGAATCAAATCATATCAATTTTCCGTTACTTCACAAGTGAATGAATAAAATTTTTCTTAATTGGCCCAGCGGAGCAATTTAGAAAATATCACTATTTCTCATACAATGACATATTATGTGATTACATTTTACTGGTGCTTCGATTTGGTAATTTCAATTTGGATGAGATCTCGTAGTTGAGTATTTTTAAACATATTCATTGCGAGGTGAATTTTTCACAATCGCACATTTTACTGGAACATGAAACAAAATAATAAATGTATTACTAAGCGATACAGTTTTGCACACGAAAAAATAGGCCCCAGTAGGCAGTCTAGAACAAAGAACATTTCCAACTGCTTACGTTGGAAAATGTAAATTTGAGAGTTAGATCCGGATAGCATGATTAATCGTTCTTGACGTAGTCAAGTGTTCACCTGTTTCCCTAAGATAAAGTAACCTGTACTATGGGGTCATTTCCCTGCAGTTATTTAAATCCGAAACAACTTTCTTTAAAAATAAATTGGCGCCAATGCCAACCACAAATCTTTTCAAAATCGTCGTGTTTGCTTTCCAGGAAATCCCGAGCGTTGGAAACAGGTCAAGCGTCGGACATAACGTCACAACGAGTGAATTGTTGTAGTTATGTATGCCTTGCATGGTATACGGATGAAAGGTTTCAAGTTATAAAGAGGGTATAGCGTGAAACTGATATGTTGCAACCATCCTATTTTTGTGCTATAAGCTTCTCTTAAATTACGTTACAGCTTGATAAAAGCATGAGCATTGTATGTATGCAGTCTGACTTTTTTCGAATAAAGCATATGTGAGTAACTGTTCCCAAAATCCAAAGCTCGCAAGTAATTGATTTCTTCTTTAGCTTTTTAGCCATTACAGTAGGTTTGAAAAAACAACGGCACCAAAAACCTGGATAGGAAAACTTTCTTTAACATTCGTACGACAAGTTCTCGATAAAGTTGTAAACAATGAGTTCGTATGGATAGAATAAAAAAAGTGTACAGGAAGAATACTTGACAAATATTGTATTTTTCTCTTTCGCAAATATATGATGCAAAAGGTTTTATAAAGTTTGTGCATAAATTAAAAACTATTAAACATAAGGATAAAAAAATTTAAAAAATTAAGATTGTTGAAATATTAATTTTTTGAGAAGCTTTATCTAATTTGAAACGAACATATAAACGAACTTGATGAGCAGTAAAATTCTTATCACTGAAATTGTGATTAGTATCATAAATTCGTTAATGTTCTATTTTTTTATAGTTTCATATAATAAAGTTTAGCATCGTAAATTTCCCTTTTAGCATTATTTTATCAGGTGGAAAGGCGGATATGGAAATTATCCATTTACGGAAATGTTATTTTAGTCACATGCAATAGTTTGAGATGTATTTGTCATTCCCGAACTAATTCTGTATATTTTTCACTCTATTGATCAAAACAAATTATATTAAAATTAGGCCAGTGATGGAATGCCCCAATGTCCGCACCCTGGTTCATGAAAATAAATTGAATGGTTAAATCACGTTAAAAAGCGTGAAATTATTTTAAAGCAAGTCGGAAGGTTCAGCTGGCAACCTTTTAAATTTTAGATAAATGCTTCGGATTGTGGTATAAAATACGTTTAAATCAGTACGATCACATAATTGTGGTTATTATTACCTATTGCTAAAGGGTTTAACTTTATAGACGTAATTTCATGATTTTTTTCAAGTGGCTTATCGATTCGAATTTGGTCAAACCTTCAGTACTTACGATGACAGCATTAATAAACAACGTAACATGAACAACATGCTCAACGAATTGATTTGTTGGAAGATGCGGCTCTCACCACCCACTTTAATATGAAGATGAACTTTTAACACTTGTTTACAAAGCAAAATATATCACAGTACAGACACTATAATACCCAGAGCATATCTTTAAATTTCTTGTAATAATTGACTATAATGTAATAAATTTACGCAGATATACTATATACTTTCTCATATCATTTTCTGATTTTCGACCAAAGCATTATCGTAAATACACAATGCGGTGTCAAATATTGCCGATAGTGTTGTATATGCAAATTTGACCATAATCAGGATTGAGAGCATCCGTTTCCGTCATGTTTATCAAAACCGCTTTTGTGAAAATTTACAGTGATTGGCATGTTTTAAGGTGATAAGTAACGGCTGGATTTTTCGAGGAACTAGTTTTTGAGGAAACTGCCATATAATAAGATAACAACTAACAGCCTATACAATACAATTGTACATTACTTTTTAAAAGTTCAACTTGTGCAAATCAATATTTTAAAACACTATTTAATGCAAAAAAAGAATTGAAAATATTATTTGAAATATTGAGACAAAACGTACATTGAAGCTAACCACTTCACCCATATTAAACATTAAATTAAAATTTTGACAATAATTAAAAAATGAAAAGTTAACAGACTTGTCCTACGGTACTAAAATAAATAACAAAATGAAGTGAATTTTGGGGATAACGATTATACTTTATGTTAAGTGCACCACCTGCCTAATTCTTGAAATTCATACGCACGAATACTACTTTGAGTAACTTTATCTCTTTGGCTCAAACATACTGAATTCCAGTTATATTTTAATGTTCCAAGTTCATGATATAACAATTTTTTGGTCTAATTGTTACGTATATTTGTACTCAATACGTCTCAAAATATTAAAGTGCTCCTGTTCAAAGACAATAATAACGATGATTGATGTTCTTAATAGACTAGTAATATTCGACTTCTAATTTACCGTGGAATTATCTACGAGCCAAAGCAGTTTTCTATAAATTCTTGGAAACTATACTGCACGTGCATCTCGAAAAGGTCAGTGATATCTGAATGGTTTGCCAGTATTTTTACGCCAATTTAATTTTCACTTTTATCAAACAATACTATGCCCTATTTCCTGTCTTTTAGAAGATATGTAAATCACGTTCAATATCCTTGATATATACAAAGATAAAATTAAAAAGCATTTATTATGCGAAAATAATTTATAATTGAAAAACAGAAATTATTCTATCTTAATGGCAATTTTTTTGTTAGCTTGAATTTAAATTAAGCTGCATCTGCCGATGTATACTAAATTTTTTCTGACAAAACCTAATGAAAATAAAACTGAAAAATATTTGGTTAGAACCTAAAACTAAACTAATTTCGTACACTCAATTTTGGTACCACTTCTAATGTCCGAAAGTTTAGAAAACTATTCAAGAGATATGTATAAATCACTAAAACCTTGATACATAAAGTCTGATGAAGAGCGAGATCAAGGACTTTTTTCTATTAAATGTCTACATATTATTTATTGATAAAAATCTTTTACCACATCGAAGAGAAATATGTTACGTTGTTTTATTGTTGTATCTTATAGCATGCATAAAATCATAAAATATGGCTCAGTTTTCCAGAATATTTTGAATCAATCATGTTTCGAAAATATTTTTAATTTTTGGGAATGACTGCATAAATAAACATAACGGAATGATAATTTTGAAATTTTCAACGTATATTTTTCCAAAATTAATTAAATCAAAAATAATGTTTCAGGTGTTTCATTTAATATGCTAAACACGCGTTATGGATTAGGTAAAACCCTTTATGGAATTCTGCGGTAGAAAGTACCAGAACAAAACTGTCGGGATATTCGAGAGCTTTATTGGAATAAATTTATTGTTTTGTTTATGTAAAGTACAAATATAAGATAAGTAAATTGTTTATATACAAAACCTTTAATCGATGCTATATCTGAACCGTCAGGTTGGCCACCTGGTCGCTGTATGTCGCCAGTCAAAATAATTTCACGGCTATAAAAGGTGTCATGATTAATAGGCTAATGGAAAAATTGGTCCACATGCGTAACATATCTAATAAATGAAAAGAATTACTTATTCCATAAATGTAAGAAAATTGAAATTTGTAGAAAAGAAAATGTTGCATTTGGCTGAAAAATCACATGTATGTAACATTTTTATTTTTATATCTCAATTTCTTTATATTTTTTGATCCTAAAAACGCTTTTACTTTCTAATGATCCTGTTAAGTGTATTGTTGAAATTAGCCTCGTTCAATAGGAAAATAAAAATGCAAATAAGCATTAAAGATATACATACAAGACACAATTTTTACATTGTAAATACAGCACCTTAAATTCAACCAAACTTTCCACTGATAAAAGTATAATTTATAGAATATTGTGGAGCCTTTCCTTTTGGTAAAAACGAAATACTATTGCGATGAAAAATTTTGATGAAGTCAATCAAGATATTATCATCAATTATGCTGAGATGAAAGTACGGCACAGGTGGTATTAATTGAGAATAGGTTTTCTATGCATTTTCTTGCACTCATAATAACAAAACTTGAAACTTTCTAGGAAATAAAAAAAAATTGAATTTTCTAATAATCAGTATATTATATACCAGTTTATTTTTTAGTAGTCATACTAATTTATAAATATACACTCTGCTGTATATGTATAGTTTTTAGTAGTAGAAAAAACATTGTTCATACGTACTTTCAATATTAAACACCAAATTTATTTAATAATAGGGTGTTGAAAAAAAAAACTATTTTTGAACAATTTTTATTGCATTTATAGAGCCCTTAGCGCTTGTTTATTAAATATTCTACTTCATATATTTCGTTATGCAGTTTGATAATAACAAACTACTCAACATAACGTATATCGTTAACATTGATTTATCTTTTTTATGTTTTTTCTATACTAATGAATTACAAATTGCACATATATATCATGCTAGATAAGAGTCTTTGTGATTTTACTACTTTTAGAACCATACTCTGTGATGTTTTATCTATTGTACGCACCAACAGGTCAAGTGTGAACAGTTACGTATTGGAGTAAGTCGTTTAAATGGTTTAAAATTTTTTAACAAGCTGTTAATAAAATGAAAGAATCGCTGTGTACTTTTAGATAAAACCAAAAACACAAAAATCGTTATTTAATTGTTAATATATGGAGAGAAAATTATTCATAAAAGTCTTTGAAATTTCAAATTTATACATGTATATCTCCTAATTAATTAATTTGATTAACTTGATTTTAGCCTATTTCTAACATTAGAACAAGAACTCCCAGAATTAGAACTCCTAATTAATTAATTTGATTAACTTGATTTTAGCCTATTTCTAACAAGAACAAAGTATTTTTTAAGGAAGTTGTCCAATCAAAATCGAATCTTTCTTCAACCAATTACCGATGCCACTAATGCCATTTATCGCAACTAGTTTAGAGTATAACACTTCTTTTTCAATTTCGAAGAAAAACACATTTCATCACGAAAAATTAAAAAAGATTAAAAAACATAATTGATCATTGATGCAAATTATTAACAAAGCAAAAAGTACCCAACGAAAAATTAATTACAGCAACGTATTACGCATTAGCCATATTTAGAAGGAATTATTTGAAGTTTGAGGTCATTCAGGTAACGCCATGGTTCATGAACAACGGAAAAACAAATATTAAACTTTTTGTTGAGAAGAGAACCTCCCATGATATGAATATTAACCAGTTTATAAAACAACTAAAGATTTCAGCTGTGAATTTAGCATGGCGATTTTCGTCTAGACCTCATGAGACGTTGGCAATATCGTTGACCACGTATTCATCGCCAAAATATAGCGAACTTACGAAACTTACTGCACAAAAAGTGTACAGATTTAATATATTGTTATAAAATTGGTTGATATACAACAGATATTACATATTTAGGAAGTGCCTATGATAAACAAAAACAAACATAAGTCAATATATGTCTGACTAAATGATAAACAATGTAAAACATCGGCAGAGAACTCAATTTCACATATATCTTTGAGTTGATAAATTCTGTTGCGCTACTTCAATTGCTATATATAGCCCATGAACAAACATTTTGAATAATATTCATCCATACTACGGTATGCAGAATATTTGATATTTTACAGTCATCGGTAAGTCCCGTTTTCGGATGATTGCACAAAATATGTAAGCATTGTAGAAGAGGTTAAATACCATGCTGTATGAATATGATAAAAAAGAGAAAACGATGTAATGACAAAGCTATTTAAACTTTGATTGCGGCATGATCTCAGTTGGGAAACCAAGGTTATTTAATGCAGACACTGAAAACCAAACAGACTCAATTTAACAATTTCCTACATATTAATATTAAAATTTGTAAACATGACAAGAAACAACTATCCGTATTTCCTCGAAAATAAGACCTAACCTAAAAATAAAAGGCTATCTATCCTTCAATTTTAAAAATGATTTTAATATAAGCCCTCCCCTCAAAAAAAGACCTAGATAAATTTAAATGATGATGTGGTCATTTTTGAATAATTATATGTTTAGAAGTTGTTGTTTTTTAAATAAAAAGGCGTTATTTAGACGTAAATGGATATCGGTTTTCTTATTTTGTACATTTGAAAATCTCGTATTCCCCCTACTTTGTATTTTGTTTTTGATATATGAAAATAAAGACACTCCCCAAAATAAGCCCTAGTGTTATTTTGTTGACAAAAATTAATATAAGACCCTTATTTTCGGGCAAACACGGTATTGGAGGTTTCTGTATGAATTTGAAAATTTTAACATATAGGATAGTTTTAAACATGTGCTAAGAAGAAGCAAAAGCAACCGGCTTTTTAAATTAAATCGAAATACGGACCGATTTATTTTTAAGGGTTTAGGTCATTTAACACGGTTTCTTTTATTGTAGAAATTTAATTTTGGGAAACAAATTGTTAATGGGAAACAGGTGAACATCTTAACGTGACATAAATAGAGCCACATCGGAAGGATCACCCACAAGTTGCTTAATTGGCGAATTCCTGATATAATATCTTAGGAGAATTGCAGTAACGACAGTATATTTTAATTGTGTTCTCGAAAAGAGTGTTTGGTTTTTATCTTGCGGTTATTTGTCACTGCGACGTCATTGTAAATTAACACGATTTGAAAGAAAATGCTTAACAACACACTCAACGTTGTAAGTTCAGACTAGGAATATGCATCATTGTCTTAACTGTTTATTTATTTTAAAAGAATATATGAAAAAGGGCGACATAGATATATCCAAATTTTATCCAACCCTTTTTTGAAAATTTGAAATCGCCTTACTCAAATATATAGGTTGACCTTCAACCCCTCCCTCCAATTTAAAAAAGGGGAACCACGACATTTAGAACATGTTGTATGGGTTCTCTTTTTAGGGTTAACCTGTATATTGGACCTGAACACTACCTCAGAAACAGCTTTTGAATTGTAGCAGTGGATTTGCATAAATTTAGATATATTTGCATATTTTCATAACAATATTTGCAGTTTTCTATACAAGATTTGCAAATTACACTGACACTGTAAAGGTACAAAATAGGGTTGTGCAACCTTTAATCAGCAAAATTTATATTTCACATACCAAATTAATAAGTAATTTATATAAAATTCTGACATTTCATCGAATTAGTGATGTATTTTTTGAAACTACAACCAACTACCAAATTTGGTCATTTCAATACTACCTAAATTGGTAAAGTTTTCTTTGGTACAAAAACAAATACAAATTATTTGATTTATTAATTATTTATTACATATAATATATTTTATTGTCTTAATAATATAATTATAGAAAATTGACGTAAAACATTTACATGTAGCATAGCCAGAACTAAACAAAGGAAACGAGAACAAATCACGTTCTTACAAAATAATCAAGCGTTTCGACATCGGAAAACTAGATTTGTATTACCTAACGATTAATTTATTTAAATGAATTTCAAAGCAGGGAGCATCTACGCCGCCGTAAAATATAAAGTATTACTAATTTCCGTTACAGCTTAAAAAACATCATTTATTACAAAATATGCCTCAGTGGGATAAGCCCTATCAAATGACTAGAAATAGAAGGTTATAATAAGGTAATTAAAAAATTAAGCCACCGCTGGTAACTATTATAAAAAATAGTGTATAGTAACGTGATAGAGAGATTAAAGTATCAAAAGTGATCAAAGGTAAATAATATTGACATCTGAAAATATTTTTAATTGAGATGCACAACTAACTAAAATGACACTTACAACGACGCAATTTGAAAAACATTGAAACTTACATTTTAATCTGGCATATTTTATTGTAGTTCAGGGACATTAATCATTAATTATTAATGCAATACTGTGATATGGAATCGGTGACGAAGTTTTTTGGAATGCACATACTTTTTCTATTCGAAACGCAAGGCGCTTGGAAACGCCATCTGAGAGTTGGGAAATCGGAAATATTTTCAACCATACCCGTGAGATACGTAGCTGTAAAATCACTTTATTTTTAAGCTTAATATCAACGTATAGTTCTTTAAATAAAAATGAATTGAGTGTAAAAAATTAAAATTAATCACAAATCATTTCCAAAACAAAACAGAGGAAATAAGAACAAACTTGCTCTTAGAAAATAATTCTGCGTTTCAAAACAAATAAAAAAACGTAAAATGAACATTTCATAATCACGGACAACATGAACAAGTACAGAGATACTTTTCAATTGTTTCGGCTACAGTAAATATCGAAAGGTCTGTACAGTTATTTACTTTGAAAAATGTCGATTTGTGTCAAATGCCGTATTGGTTTGTCAGAATTTTCGGAAAATATTTGATTTTATCTGACAAAAACATGAAATCTAGCAAAAATTGAAAAAATATTCACACGTATAATGGAGCAGTAGGTTTGTGTATTCAACTGCCTGTATAAAAACAACATAAGCGATGAAATGGAAAAATGTGGAAAAATAAACGAGAAACTGCATGAAGGCCCTCAAATAACAAGAATATTATACACTGAATAGTTTAAATCTATATAACGCCCTTAAATCTATATAAGCATATGTATTCCCCAATGTATCAATATTGTAAAACAAATTGTACAATGAAAAATTATTCATTCTAGAAATCTAGATGACGCCATAAACGTCATTAGAAACGGAATTTTTAATTTCATCATACAGATGATAAACCTCAAAACAAAATTAAACAATAATATATTAAGTATATAAACAAACAGTTTAAATGTATCCTGTCAATGTAAATAACCCAAATCAGTTAGACAATTTAATATTTATATTAGACAGTAACCCGTATTAATGTCCTCAGAAAATTTGTTGAAGTTGATGTTTTTATCACTTGTCGTAATCTCAGAATTTAACACTCGCTTTGTAATTGATCTCAATCAACTACGTCATCGTGTAAGTACTCTCACCTGTTCCATTGTGGAAATAAACAAATTCGACAGTTGGATAAACCAGATTAGTGTCATGCTAGAGGCAACGAAATAATAGATTATAATGAACAAATAGGACAACACTATCGTATTAAGGAAATGATTCTTTGAGTAATATAAAAAAAATACGTGTCTTAATTTTGCTGCTGTTAAAATGACAGAATTTGAATATTTTTGTTATTTAGCTATTTGGAATTTCTCAGTAGCGACACCTAGTAATCTTAATTTAAAAATAAAAATTGCCTAATTCTATCTTATGCCAGGTTACATCATGCATAAAAATGACTGAGATATATTATTGGTCGTTTATTACCGGTGTTTCATCAAACTGTATGTTTGATAGAGTTTGCAACCCGAGTTGAAAAAAAAATGTTAAAAGAGATGTCCGTATAATATAACTAAATGAAAATAAATGCCAAATATGAAATGGCGGGTATTGAAAAGGTCAATTGACGACTCCTTAGATTTATATAGTATATTTGAAAAGAAGAGTTAGCAATAACATTGATCGGCCTGTAATGTCTTTGTAACTGTCGCTATTATTTTACGTATTTTGTGGGAAGGAAGGAAATATGTGTTTGAAGGGATAGAACGCAAAGCAACGTTACGATGGCCTTCAACCTCAGAAGCAATGAAACTATTAATGTGTTCCGACTTAAAGGCTGTGATTGGAGCTCACAAATATAATTGCCCCAATTATTTATTCTACGTGCCGGTATTCCCTGATGTATTGCTGTTTTTGTTTTCTTCGTGGTAAAAATTATTCGTGTGTTGATTTCTCTTTTAATCTTTTTTTATATATGCCTTTTAAGGTCGCAATTACTTCTAAAAGCTTTAATATTCGTGCTACACCTAATAATTACAAATGAGAACAGACACCTCTTAAAGCGTGAAATTATGTTAACTGACGAGGCAAAATTCAGAGGTGCAGAAACGAACGTGGAGATTTTACGTCAATTAACGAAACTGCAGTTATCTAATAAAACTTTGATGTATGTACAACTCTTATTTGAGTACCAGAATCACATCTTTTGATATTGCACTTGAGTCAAATATTACATGCAGTATCTTTTTGAAGACTGAAACTATTTACTACAATTATATTCCTAATTATGTTTGAAATTTTGCAAATCATTAACATATACATGCAAATGTGAACGAATTCAAAAAAAAGTTTCGAAATGTACAATTCAATTGTCTTTTAATCGTTTTATACGTTGATGATCTAGTCTAGATTCCAGGCTATTTGTTTAATTGCATATGAACAACTTGCACATTACAGTAGAGTTGTAACTAACACCGTGTGCGTCATTGGCGTACAACGACTGCTCGGACGATGTTATTGGACACGAAATGGACCTATGGATCGTTTTGTTACAATTTTGTTGTCGATCATCTTGTAAGTAATTTTTCAGTTTTTAATTACTTTTTCTTGTTTTGAAAAACATTAACTGCTGGATCAATTGCTTTAAAATGTTCAGAGGTTAAACTGTATTTTTCGCTAGAATCGTGTTACTTTTATTTGTTTAGCAAAATTTTGTGGACTCTATAGAAATAATTTTTTTTGCTATGTCGTATAGTCTACTGTGTAAGATTAGTTACTCGTACTACTACGTTTTAGCGTTTGTGTCCATATTTTTGAGGATTATTTGTTTGTTCTCTCTTTTTTTTTTTTAGATATAATATTCCGTTCTTGAATGGGATCCAATCACGTACAATGGGGTGATAGTAATCGACAAACAAAAAATAGTTTGGAAGTTTGTCTTGCTCACACAATCTAGAGAGCATTTCTCAAATATATAGACAAAAACGTAAAAACGATTCATATCCCTAACTCATCGTTCAAACATTTTAGCAAATTAAAGTCGTAAGATCAAAGTTGGAATTTTTGTAACAAAATTTGTCTCGTTTTCAGATCAAATACGAGGTCGACGAAGAAGGTTTTCATGCATTTGTAAACAACAAAAAGCTATCCGACTTCAAACACAGATATTTTCCACCTAGTGATATCACAGAAATATTGGGTGAAGAACAAATGTTTAATCATTTTCATTTAACTGAAACATTTATAACTCAATTAAAACTCAACTGAATAACGATATACAATTGGAGAGTGTAGATGAATTTTAAAACAAGGGCTTGTTTGAAAAAAAAATTATTTTATTGAAATACACCCCGCATCACAGTGATACTAAGGCAAAATGGTGCGTTTTAGCAGCTGCGCAGGGTGTCGTACCAAAATTTTCCAAAATGTGAAAAAACCTTTTTGCTTATTCGTCCCCTCCCAAGTTTAGTACCAAAGTGAAAAAAGTTTTCTAAAAGCATGTTTATTTGAATTATCAGAGAGATGCTTGAGTAAACAAAGTAAAAGACTCACGAAACATAGTTCACGGACATGCTTAACGCAACCCCAACATAAAGGGACCTGAGAAATTCTTGTTACGTGAAACCAGAGTGTTATTGCAATAACCGAGTATAAAATTGGCTCGGCGGGAACTTACACTAAGTTTCTAACGTAGAATCAAATTCCACGGGTCAATGTGGCAATGTACTAGTAGGCTAGATTGTTGGATCAGGACACCTGTCCGCTTTTGCGCCAACCATTTTCAGGCTTACGGATCATTGCGAAATAATCAGCCAAAATCCATACTCATGCAGGGATTTTAATTTGACGTGGAGCCATGCCCTATTTTTATCTTATACATCTGCAGGATGGAACGTGATAGAAACGAAATGCATTAGAAATTTTAGAAAAAATAGTTGTGAAATGCCAAACATGTTTTTTGATTCCAAATTTCAGCATATCAAATAAGAAAGAAACTTATTACTGAACTTTGGGGCTTGTCATATACAGGCTTAATCTAGAATAGCAACGAGCAATCATATTGAAATAACCGCATCCATATGTTAACAACGGGGCTATGATCTCCTCAATTCTTATTATATTTGGCTCCATGTCATTTTCCACATACTCGCTCTATTAATGACGCCATCCTCGTATTTTTTCACATGTTTATTCTCGGTTTCACTTTCAAAATTCATAATATTGACTTCCTAATCGTCGCTTTTCACAATGTCAACTAACTTTTGTACTGATTTTTTGATATCATGCCAATCTGTCATATCACCCCAAACTGGTATCAAACCAATCTGTGGTTCCCGACCGCCGGTCCGCGAGAAATTTCGTTTTGGTATATTTTGACGCCTCAAACCTTTTCTGCAAGATGGCGCTTAAGAGCAATTTCAGCAATGGGACATAATTTGTAGAACTAAGTGTTGTAAATGTATACTATGTGTAGTAAAGATTAGCATTAACATTATCCAATTACATTTAATCTTCAATTTTCCCTTCTAAAGGCGGTTCTCATTGGGCCACGACAAATTCCTCCTCTAGGTATCATTCGCGATTCATCAATATAAACAACTTTTTGACGATAATGCATTTTTTCTTTTGCTTTTATTTGTTGGTCTTTTTTTTTATTAAACATTGGGCACAATATAACTTGCGGAAACGCGTTACTAGTAGAACTAGGTAGCTTTGTAGAAAGGCAGGAGGTCAGATGTGTTGAGAGTCGTCGAAAAGAACCACAGAATGTTTGAGAACCACTAAGGCCTATAACTTTTGTTATGTTGACTATCCAAATTACAACGACCAATTTTAAATCTTTATTCCCACACAATTCCTGATTCGTGTTTTATATAGTTATATTTAACGATATTTCCAATTTATTTACAGGAAAAATCAGTTCCTATTTTCCAATTTTTACTAAACTATATTTTAAAGCAGAAACTCCAATTCATTTGGTTTATGTACCCTCTCTGCTTTTCGTGAATTTCTCACCATAAAACGCAACTAAATTTACATTCCTATTCAGTATTTGCAACAACAATCTTTGCCACCGCAAAATATTTGCAATTGCAAATATTAAATTTACACGTAGCCGTTTCCTCCGACATTAGATTTAAATGTAACAAGAAATAAATAATAATGTATAAGTATTTTTATAAAATGATATAGAAAAAACACAAGTCTATACATCAAACATGTGCTAAATGTAAAAAAAAATCTGCTCAAATTTTGACACAAAATGTAATAAAGTATTTTCACCAAATATCCATTTATCTCGTCTAACAACTTCCCACTCCGGTAACATAGCAGTTAATATCATTTCCAAATAATGACTTCAAACATTTTTTCCTTTTCTAATTCAAACCAAGTTTGTTTTTTAACTACTGTAGACTGTTGACGGAATTCGAAAATTAGATTATGAAAATTTTAGGTAAACAAAGATGAACGGAATTTTCCATATCCCACAACATTTGTAAACTCATTTCAAAACATTTCAAAATTCGAGACAAAATTTTGAACAAAAATGGTACAACTAAATTAGCTCTTTTTTGCGTGCATACATACTTTTAGGAGTTAATGAACGCGATATATTCGAATATAAATTGGGTATTAGATTTATAGAAATCTTTTTTTGCTGTCCATCAAACTTTAAGCTTATCGGGCTGTGTAAAACAATAGATCTACAGACAAAATGAAATTCAAAAATAATCTCTGTCTGTTCGAATTATAGAAATAGCATGTACTCAAGTTATAAAATTGATATAAAAGTGAAAGTTATAACGCTACTTAAAATATGTGACGTCAAGATAGACGTTGACAGATATAAAAAATTCAAAGTGACAATAATATATCGAATAAAAGAACTAGAGAAATAAAGAGAACCACTATAATTTAATTCGCGTAGATGGTGAATTAGCGACACCTAGTGATTAGAAATTTCTCTCAATGTATGCAAAAAAATTATATTGGAAAGCAGTATTTTTAATTTCAAAATATTTTTTCTAATTTTTATATTCATTTGTTAGTGCGACGCTTTGTATTGACTGCGTTTTGAGTTTGGATTAGACGTGATGCAATTCTAGTCATCTCATTTCGGAAAAATATATTTTACGCTAGAACTATAGAAATCGTAATTGCAATACCGGAGAAAAGAGTAAATGGCAAATAAAATGCATTTGTAAATACATTGATTCCAACATCATAACATTTTTGAAATTACGGAGTTTTCATGTTAACGAAATATTCAGAAATTGTTCTAATTGATGAAAAACAAATTACCACGTTAAATAGTTTTTTTGAATGCAAATTAAAAAAAAAAATACAAGTTTGAAATGAAGTGAATTGAAAAAAATCCAGCAAAATCAAGCACAAACAAGCACTTGGGAGCATATATGGGTGAATTCAATGACTACAATTCCTTAACATATGGCGCTCTCGTAGTATGTGAACCAAGATGGCGGACACCAGAACGTAGTGTGTGTACCGGGTTAGGGTTAGAACCAAATTTTATTCCAATTTTCCTTATTTTAGTTATATTACGAGTTCGAGGACTAGCCAGGTGACTCCCGTAGTATTTGTACCTGAATCTATGGCCCAACCGTAACCTGGTACACATACTACGGGAGTACCCTTCATTCTTATTAATATATATATATGTATAATCAACGGCTACGAGAAACAAATTCTGGAACAAAATATCAAAAGGTAATCACCGTAGTAATAGCAAAATCAGTGTCCCTAATTATTCCTCAGATCGTACTTTTTGTCTTGCAACTACAACAGTGCAAATAGGGACGCCTGCCCCATGTCACAATCACAATCGCAAAAAAAAATTGTTTTTATCTGTTGAGACGACAAAAATATCGTTGGGGTTGGTATTTGTGAATTCTTGCAATTACAATTAATTGTTAGGTAGAGATGTTTATTGCACTACTGGATATTATAATGAGTGTCATATGGTGTGACTTCTCAAAGATCCTAGTGTTTAAAATTTGGGAATTTTCCCACGTCTGTCGATAGTAATACATGTTTAGTGCGGGCGTTTTATATTTTAGAAGGCCTGTTTTTGAGACCTAGACGTTTATGTTGACACGAGAAAAAAATGCGGTATACCAAAAACTTTTGCCCTGAGTACAAGGTGTTCACCCTGCTACATACCCTGAAACAAACATATATGCAGTATCGTATATATGTTTCATTCCAACAAATTCAGAGCCGCGCAAAGTATTCAAAAATTTTATATATAACAGCTTTGAGTAGGCGAGACGAATTGTTCTACGTCAAACTTTTTCTGAATTAATACCTTTTTCCTAATTTTTATGAGGACCAATACAGTTTAACAATTGAAAAAAATATTCATTGGTTGTCAAACATCTGCTACCACGTGCATAATAGTCTTATATATTTGAATTCAAATTGTTTTATCAAGTTATCATATGGTATCATTCAGACAAAAAATACTGTTTTTATATTTTGGACTTTAGACTTTTAGAAAGCGCTTGAAATCTTTATATCTACCAAAAAAACTTTAACCAATTTGTGGTCCTAATGCATGGTGATTGTAAGGGGATTTACTATACGAAAATGAACTTGACATAAATGGTCTATTGAGTAGACCTCTCTCGCACGCGAGAGCGCGTGGCAATGAGAATTACGATGGATTAACTTCATTCACGTATGCAAATTATGTGAAAGTGTTCAATGTGGCGAAAACAAGTAATATTATGAGTTTTAACACGACAGCGAATGCTAGAATACTATTGTATTGAGCACTGAAACTTCAACGACAAGCGTACTATTTTCCGGTTCGTACCGTAAACCCTCTCTGATTAACCTAACACAGAAATAAACAAGCTCGTACACGTACAGACTTTTATTAGCTCAAACAAAATTAAGAGTCTTGAAGCACAAACCAAAGAAGACTACAAATCAAAACACCATTCTATCATGGGACGAACAGTATACGTTAGCAGGGCCAAATGTCGTGACTGTTGACGAAATCGACAGCCTTGAGATACGGTCATTTGGTATCCATGAAACATTTCAGTAAATAGGCAAAGTCTTGAAACGCTCACAGCGCCATTTTAAAACAAAGCCCATGGCAAAAACATTAGGCCTTTTTTACCGCGTTGATAGATTTTTAGACACGAATCACCATACCCTTTGTAACGTTTATTTATCATTCATGTTTTCCGATTTCTAGAAACGCTAATTTTGCTCGTGAGATCGCTAATGGAAGCATCCGAATATTCAAAGTAGATTATTGAAACATTGCCGAATCCGAATCAGTAAGAAAACTTATAGATAAAATATTTATCTACATCTCTGGTTGGTAATTTTAATATTGTAACATATATATAGGAAATAAAAGCTCACCAACGCTTTAGCAAAATCTGAGTCTAATTTTTGATTTTGACTGTACATATCTGAATAAACTCATTGGTAAGGTTAAGATTGATAAGGCATAAACTTTAATACATTATATAACAAGTAATAAAAAGAATAAAGCATAAAAATGTAAACTCTTCATGAATATATATGTGTAAATTATTATAATGAGACTATGGGTGCTTTACCATCATCTGAAACATGTTTAATTTTTTTTCGTTTCATAATATCATATTTATCGAATTTAAGTTTGACTCATTTGCATAAAAATACGTTATGGTCAGAATTGGTGTTATGAAACCGCTATTAGCAACGTGAAAAAAGTTGTACGACTGTGTTGAAACAAAACAAAATATTTATACATAAAAAATAAAACACTCGGAATATTGTACGTAACTGTAACAGAATATTGATATGAGCAAACGATCGCTCTTACGATAAAAACATTTTATTCTACATAACTACATTATTACACAAGGAATAAGTGATGCATGTATTTTCATTTTTGAAACAACATTTTTCGCATTTTCTTCAGTTTCGGGTTTAGATGTTGTGCAAGAATGTTCTTCGTCCATTTTTGAATCCTTCGACATCATTTTTTTATCGGGTAAAATATTAAATACATCTGGAAAAGATGGCAACCTTGGCTTGATGGTACCTCTGACAATATCTGAAGAAGTTTGTTCACACACACTTTTCGATCTCGCCTTTGCTTTTGGGTGATTGCAAGTTCCGATAGATATTGATGATAACATTGTTGAAGGCAAAATTAAAATACAAAATAAGCCACTGTAATTGAATAACACGATTTTTATTTTCAATTTTTAATATTACTATTGACAAATCAATTCTTACCGCTACTACCACTTAAAAATACTTATTCATAATATATTTTTATAATTCCGAAATAATTGCTATTTCACAAATTTATTGAATGCAGTTGCTCAGAATTGGAAATAAATATACATTTGCGCTCTTGATGACAGGCTTTGTTTAAACAATGAACTTACAAATACCAACCTGAAATACCAACTTAGCAACGCGAAAGCAATAGTCATAAGCATATCATTTACATTTTAGTTCACTAAATACAAATAATATTTTCCGTCGAAAAAGCCTGTATAAATTTTTCGTAGTAACAATATTAATTTTTTCTGTACTTCCATACTTAATATGTATTTCTTATTCGTGTGGCTTCTATTTATACGATATCCTGAGGTCCTGTTGGTTTTGTTTCAAATAAAAGTATCAGTTTTCACGTGTGGGTTTCTTTTAAAGCAAAGATTTCTAAAAAATATTCTCAAAATTAAAAAAAAAAATAGGTTTGAAAAGTTCATCAATCTCGCGCTGTATAGAAATATCCTAGTTTCAATATTTTACTTGAACATGGTGTCCTGAAAATTTACCCTGTAACGAATGACTAGCTGCTTTTAGTGAATTAGAAAGATCCAAGTATTCAATTTTGAAAAGATCATTAAGACAATTCAATATATCGCAATTATTAAATTTTATTTGACTTTACAAATACATTTTTTTCATTTTGTCGGTCTCTGTAGATAAAAGCGTTTTTGATTTCGAATGATATTATTTCTCACTCACTGATATACAATTTCGTTTTTTAAAACTTGCCATCCACTGGTATTCAAAGCTGTTAAACAAGACCTTTTGCGGACACAAACAACATCATCTTTTTTTCGACTCTTCTGAGAATACTGAGTGTTGGTCATATTTATATGTCAACAATTTCCATTTATAATTATTACAGCACACGAATACATGAAATGAAACAAGCAGGTAATCTGAAATTTCTCGGTCTTTGACGGCTGACCATCTCAGCCAATGATTTTAATGGTTTCGAATATCTGAGAGTTATTGGACATCGGCAATCATGAAAAAATAATAAAAAGAAATAGAAGTACCGAAACAAAAATGTTCTTTTCTGCTTAGTAAATAAATATTATATTATTTCGTTGTTGCCAATTCACAGTCACGTGATGTGTAAGCCCCCAAAATATTTTACCATTTCCGCATTCGAATATATGGATGTGTTACAAATCATACCTAACTTGACGTCAACAATCAGATATTTCTGTCGGGGATATTTTTCATAGATTGACACACTTTTATGATAAAATTGGCGGATATTTGTCACAATCTTTATAATTGTCCATAGAGTTCACGCCTCTGCAATTAACCCAAACGCCGCAATTAAAAAATATTTTATTGAATGACCAGGTGCAAATGTTACGGTACTAATCGGTGATTGACTTTGATTCTAATGGGTTGCTATAAACAGCGTGTGATGAGTCTGCCATCACAAAAATCATAAGAAAATGTGGAACGGGGTATGCTTTCATTTTGCCTTACGCTTTCATGTTTTCGCATTGCACTCCTGTGGACGATTTATTTTCTCGACACGTTGGAGAATTGGTAAGTGAAGGACGAAACTAACAATTTTCTTTTTTCTATTTTTATTTCTCTGGCTTGAAAATAGAAATCGTGATCTATTTTCAAACGAATTAAGCTAAAAAGATTGAGGCGATCTCATAGTAAAATCTATAAAACCCTTGAAAGGCTTCCAACTTTGAAAGTTTTTCTATGTCTAAATTAAATTTCTGTAGAATGCACTTTAGGTTAATAATATTCTATATAAAAGTTTAAATTATTGAACAGTAACTCTAATGTTACAATACTTCCTGCAATCTTAACACTATGACTAGGAAAATTTGAATCGGTTTTCAAGAGGATTCGAATTTGAATTAAATCGTAAACTTCGTGCTATTCAAGCAAATATGGAAGGCACAAACAATTCATCACACATGTGTTTTGTATATCACACTCGATAATCCGATTGTCAAGATAGGAAATGTTGAACAGAAGCCAGTTGCTACATACTATCACAAAATATTATAGTTATAAATATTCTCACTTCGTACAGATGAAACCTAGAAAAATTCTAATTATAAATCAAACTAAAGTAGCCTACAAAACATTGATATAATCAGTGGTGAGATTCGCACGGGATCGCGAGAACCCGTTACTGGAATGTCGTGATAATAGGCGAATCCGTTATTTTTCAGAGCTATAGGTTCAGTGTGGTTTTTGGATGGAACTTGATATTAGTAAGTTCGATAAAAAGAGAACCTCCCCTTACCATTTTGATTCCCACATCAGCCCATAATTCATGTCCCAAAACCATAAAGCTAAATTGGGATTCAAGTGACTCACACGCATCAATGTGCACTCCCTCATTTGCGTGTATCACATTTCCACATCTGGTATATTAGGGTTTGGGTTTTAGAATATCTATCCAACAGTCATGTGTGGAGTATGGTTTCCTTGTATGTCTTGCTATGTACAATGATTTGAATAGGTAATTCCACCACAATGACGATTTATGAACTATTAAGTTTTGATCGATATAAAGAATAATAGGATACATGCCGTGACAAGAAATAATTTTTAAATAAATTTTATGTCGCGTGATAAAAGGTAGTTCTAGTAGTAAACATCATCATAAATGTAATCTATAGTAAAAAAATTTGCGTGACAAACTATAAGAGAATTATGAACTCAGTCGACATGCAAATCGTAATTTGAACCGCAAATGCCTTCATTACTGAGTTCGCACGCAAGTTTCTTCGTTAAACATATCGGCAAGCGATCTTCATTCATATTTGGCGGATAAGCTCAGCGTTTATGGCGTCATACCATCAAGTTTATATTGTGTTATATTGTATTGTACTTCTTGACATTCCACTGGTGGGTTGTTTGTTAAAAGTGACAGCGTAACAGTGGATTGACTTCTCCACAATTGTATTTTATGAAATTATTTCCATAAAGAAGCTCATAATAGTGACGGGAACAACTGAGACTCTTTGCGGTACAATTTAGAACAGTGGTTCTCAAACTTTTCAATCCGCGCCCCCTTTTTAGAATATGTCAAGTCTTGCGTCCCTCGTCAAAAATAACTAGTTTAAATAACGGATAGTAAGGCAAAAGTATGTTTTATTATTAATGAACACGTTGAAAATACGTGGGTAGAATCGTAATTCTGAACAATAAAGAAATGAAAATAAGACGAGTAATTTAACAAATATTTTTATTTTTAATTAGCCTCACGCCCCATTGTTTGAGAACCACAGCTATATAATAATACCAACTATAAACCGTGCTCGAAAAAAAACAAAAGTTACAAATTTTCAGTTTACGAGCACCTTCATTTATGTTGAAATAATAAGTTTGTGAAAATCGACGCTGCAGCCCCGCACGCGTATACTTGTGTTTCATGGCGACAATCAGCTGACTGCGACGAAGGACGGAGAAACTGCATTACAACCATACATAAAATAAATGGCTATGTCCTATGTCATTTAAATAAATACTTGATCAGCGGAAAAGAGGAAAAATAATTTATTTTAGTCTGAAAAATTTTATATAAATTATTACGACACATTGGAATAAACTAAGTATGGTGGCCACCAACAATTTTGCGTATCTATGTCCAAGACAACCAGGTTATTTTCAAGTTTGTTAGTTTTCGGTAATCACAAAATATTTTCGAAGGCAAAAATCTCAAGCATTCCTCTCTTATCAATCAAAAGTTAATTTGACTAGTTTCGTGCTTCCATCTTTGGGTTCTTTTCACTGGAGCAATATATCAAGACCTCTTGAATCATGTGGCGACATTTTGTATACTTGTACGAAACAAATTTAAAAAAAATGGTTTGCGATTACGCAATGGCGCATAATTGACCGCTATGAACACCTCAATTGAACGCCTCTGTGTGCAATCTTCGTATGACTCAGGTCACCCCGTAACTGCTTTTATTGTATTTGTATATTGTATAGACATTTATATATAGTAAGCCTAATTCCAATTTTTGCTTCCAATTAAAAAATATAGGCCAGTTGTAGGATGACCTCCTGAAGCATAGGTAAAATTCTGCTAGATATTCCATTGCAATAAAAGTGGAAATCATCGTAATCTAGACCCCAAATATTGGATTGTGGCTTCCATAATTTTAGTTGATTGTACAATATGCACATCATAAGAAAGCAATTTGTGTTCACGCAGACGATAAGACTTAATTCACGATGCGTGGTTTAAACGTTCGCCATTTTGTAGGAAGTTCCCTTTTTCAAAAAGATCGTAATGGTTGTAAGTTTTGGGTATGACAGCGCTTATAAAATCTTTAGCACAAAATTAATAGACTGAAGAAGTCCTGCACAACTCCAATTAACGAAAGACCCACAAATCAAAAAAACTCCTCTTCCGGACTGAAAATTATCGTCATCGCAGTATGGGATATATCATGACTTATTATTAAGAATATAACAATAGAAATCGTTTGCTGGCAACAGGCTCCTCATAATCGGGCACAATCTGATTATTCCACCAGTTACTATCAGAAGTAAATAACCAAGAGAGTTTTGCTTTTTGTTTTAATATACCAAGAAGGATTGGTCGCACGAATATAGGTACTTCTGAATGAGACGAATATTTTTATAACTAATACCAATAGGTTTATGAAATCTTTTTTGTGTGCAGTGGAACAAACAACACTTTTTGGTTTGCATGACAGAGTCTTTCGGAATTATTAAATACTTAATTGTCCATTCCGGATTAGACGATCTACCATCGTTCTCAATCTTTTTGGGGCCGTAGCGTTTTTTTTTAAGTGCTGGAACCAATGGTTGATATAAAGCGATAATTGAAGGTAAATGGACAAATCGTATATTTTTTGATTAGTTTTTTTCACGTTTGAGTCTAGGATTTTACTCAAAAAACATTGATTTCTTGATAATGAGGTTACGCAAGTGTGGGCTTAATTAAAATTATAACCCAATCAGTCAGAAATTGTTCATTGGGAACCAATCGCATGCAATTTTTTTTGTAATAGATATATATTTTTATACACCCGTGCAGGCCGCATAAAAATTCATTGCGGGCAATATCTGATCCGTGTGTGGTATGTTGTGCAGAGGCCCTTGCTTGAAGTGTGCATTCCAATTACATATTGCACCTAAACTCAAAATATCACAACTTTCCAATGGTTAAAATTATGAAGTGGCGAGTGGTGCCAACGAAATAAAGTTTGTAATCGCATTGATATAATCGCTAGTTGAAATTCGGTCGGGTTTCTCAGCCACGGCCTGGACAAATTGTTGGAAAACTCCCAGCGGGGAAAATGGGTTGTTGAAACTATAACAGGTAAAAACGGAACCTAGTGTATTCAAATCAAAACAATACATAAATAGAGTTTTTGCGAAATATTTATTACCAAAAAATAATAGAATAAAATCAAATGTAATTCCTATTTAAGTATACTTTTAAATTTTAAAGTAGAATTTCACATAGTTGTGCGTACAGAAAATCGACATTGTCAAAAAAAAGACAAATTGATATAAAATGTTTTTGCTTTTTCATCTTATAGCATAGCATCACAGTAATCACCCGTTCATTCAAAAATCGCAGATTTGAAATCTTAGATTCGTTCTAGTTTGATAAATGTTGCTTTCTATTCCATTTCACATTGTCACATGATTGAACATCTTATTTGAAGATTTCGAACCGGTTTGTTTAATGATCCTAATTGCTCTTGTTGTTGCAAGTATTGATTATTCATTGGTTCTCCTGCACAGCAAGCAGATTTTGTACGATAGTTGAGTACCATGCTTCTATTTTTCATAGATTCTCCCGCGTAGCAAGAAGAATTTGTAGGGTAGTCGAGAACCGTGTTCCCATTTTCTTTTATATTAGTAGAATTCATATTCTTTTGCTTGACTTGTGTTTTAGAAATTGAATCAAATGCTGTCATTGTAGTAAACTAATTCAATTTTAAAGTGTCTAGAAATACAAAAAGTGTAAAAACTTTAGATAACGAACCTCGGCTTTAAATAAGGCATGTTAGCATTCATTTTGCGCTAGGTGCCGTTTTCGATATTTCGTGTTTTCTAATCTAGTCAAGACAATCGACGACGAACTACAATAGTAAATTGATTTCTCCGACATCAGGTTTCTTCACTATTTGAAGAATGTGATGTTTCAGGTGTCTATGTTTTATATTTATAGTGTATTTTAACCGCAAAAAGAAAAGAAAAAGGGGCATGTGTGATCATTGCTCCCAATTATTAGATGATGGGGCTGATTTACTGGTCCATAATTGGGAGATAACCCCAGATCTTTATCTTGAAAATGGCCTAAATGATGCGTGACTCGATCTACTTGTTCCTTACTTTCATAACATGTTTTTCAAAACTGTTTTTACCTGAATTGGAATTTTAAAAATATAATTCCAAGTTTTTAACTTGTCAGTTACCTAAAAAATTGTAGGAAAAGTTGTGAAAGATTACCAGATATAATTGAAAAAAAAAAAAAACAGTGCGTGAGAAAATTCAATCATACCTAATAGTTTGACATTTGTACCTCCATCTTGTATTTTAACATAACGTTACAAGGTGAGACTTATTTGAGAAAACCGCTAATCCCATAACTATCTCAATTATAGTGACGATGTTGTTCATCGTGGTATGCAGGCAAGACAATCATTCTAATACATGAAGAGGAAACATGAACCACAATTACCTTTCTATTACACAACCTTAACGCCTATTTTGATTAACATTAACGTTACAACTATATTGGTATTGCTAAGGCCGATAATTTGTTGTTATTCAATATCACAGGAGTGGCAGCAGATACGGAAAACGAAAATAAAAACACTTGTTTGATAATACTTCAATCTGTACCTAATTTTTTTTATGCCAACTGAATATATTTTCAAATTTATCATATTTTCTACTTGTGGTTGTGGTTATTCTCCAGCATTCATTACCAGAAACCACGTTTATGAATTAGTTTAAGATCTTGTGATTGATTTATTTTTATTCTCACAACAAACTTAAATTATCGATTGTGTCAGTGTATTTTCTATTGAGGTCGATTAGTTGACAAATGGTGCTAACTCCGCACACTGTATACCTATGCAGTCAATAAAAGTAGTTTAACTTAAGTATAATTCGAAGAAGAAAAATCAGCTTTGCGAATCTTTTTTTTTATTAAATTACCAACCTTTATTTATCCAAATAATTCGCCAAACCCAAGAATTGCTTATGTATTTTATATGCACTTGGGTGAAAGTTGTCTGTGTGTATGAGCGCGTATTCAATGCGTGAATATTCGGTCTGTTTAGCCAATAGCGCATTAGCATTTAAGTCCTGAAAGCCTGTTTATAGGCTACTCGAGAGAAAGTATCATTTTGGACTGAGTGATAATTGGAATTGGTGTGATGGGGAATGTGTGAAGAAAAATCATATTGTAGACAAATTTCAAAATGATTTTTCAATATTTTTTCGTTATACATTTTACCCTTTTTAAAAGTAAAATATACAATTACGAACTACACCGCGATCTGCCAATAATTACGTAGGCGTATACTACACAAAATTTTGGTCCTAATCATTCGTCCAAATTTAACTGACAATACGTTATAATGATAGTAGATTTTACTTGTTTGTAAATTTTATTGCAACAATTTTATTTGGAATCTGGCTTCAACAAAATTGATATTAAAGTTTCGCGTTTATATGATAAATAAGAAAGTTATTGAAAATGACTGTCACTAAATAATTTTTGGAATTCGAAGTATACAAATTAAATTTATTACAATAAAACATAATTTTACTCTAACCCGTTACTTAGGTAACAAACTTCCGAATATGGTAATAAAAACAAAGTCTACTTCCATTTATTTCCTAGCATTTGTTTCTACTGATAAACCATCATCTATTCAATTATTTATCACAGTATGTGTTGCAAGACATAACTTGCGTTGTTAGACTAGCCTAATCCTAAGATAACAATCTACAGATACCGTGACATTGGACAATTGCGTGTAAAAGGTTTTACATTGCTTCAATAATGAGATCAATGATAAACCGCCAGATATTTTACGTGAATTTAAATCATGCTGTCAATTTGACGAAACCATTTAACATCACGTTAAATATAGGTGATAAATATTACAGTTAATAGCATTTTACGAGGCTGGTATTTTATAAACGAATTCTTAGTAACAATGTAAGTTGTATCGGTATGGGCAATATTGGTAATTTTTTGTTTTACATATGGGTAATTGTATCAGTATCGGCTAAAATATACTGATGTATTCCGCCATAATATACCGATATAACCATACGTATATATGAAATAAATTTAGGTCCATAAGGTTTATAATGTATATATCATTACGGAATTAAACATTTTTTCCCACTCCGATAATTAACAACTAATTATTTTGTTGATAACATCACCAATACACTTCTAAATATATTAGGAAATCCGGTAGTCCCGAAGTATGTGAACCAAGATGGCGGACACCGGAACGTAGTATGTGTACCAGGTTAAGACATAATTTCAGGTACAAATGCTACTATAAGGTCACTTCGCTAGTCCCCAGGTAAAATAAGAAAAATTGAAATGAAATTATGATCTAACCCTAACCTGGTACACATACAACGTTCTGGTGTCCGCCATTTTGATTCACATATACTTCAGGAGAACCGAAAATTCACACTCTCGAAGTCTATCTGATAAGTTTTATATCTTCAACATAAACACACATTATATATTTTTGTTTGCGCATCGATATTGATAACAGTGAATTTAAACTCGATGAACTTCTCCTGTGACACTCCAACATCAATATATACGAATATTAGAAATATTTGTGTTGATCGGTGGGTCTCAATCTATTGAATAGCTCGTAAACTGGAAAGTTACTATTTGCATATTTATCCCGCAGAAGACGATATTTGGGTAGAACGGCTTAATTATACAAAAAACCACATCTTCTCGTCCGGCTACCAGTTCATGTCGGGTATGAGGGTAGTCAGCATGTATTTGTTTTCATATACATGAGCTTGGTGGTGGAGGAAGCCCTAACTGACCAACAGTTATACCCACGGCGGCGAACAGTCCAAATATCTTCTTGCTCATAAAATGGAATCTGCGCACTCATGCAGGTGCGATCAGAGGTGATCAGTTTAGGTTTTGTCACATCGGCTGGCACATCGCATTAGGAATATTTGCCATCGCATATCCGATTACCCTGCTCGAGTTGGCCTTCCGTTGGGAAAATTATGCGCAAGAGGATTGTTGGACTCCTCGTCGTCGTGGGGTGATTCACGTAACCCCCGCCATCAACTCCATGCATCTGGAACAAATAACTTGCCAACTATTTCACATCCGAAATGGATTGGTAACCAGACGAGAGACGATGGTCCGTCATATGATTAAGCCATCTTATCGGCTTTCCTCTCACATCCTCGTATAAATAAGTAAATCCTATCCTATATATGAAACAAATAATTGGCTAACCATTCCCATACACGACATGAATTGGTAACAGCGCGAGAGGCAGTGGTCGCCATAAATAAGACGTCTTATCAACATTTCTCTCCACTGGGGTAATTTACTGATGGAGATTTAGCTCTGTTTGTTGAACGTTTCCTTGGACTCGCAAATTAATCCACCTAAGCCATGAAAGCGGAGTTCGGAGTTGTGCCAAATAAATAGGCATATTCAGCTATAGACAAGGGATTTGTTTAACTAAAATCACCGTAATTATTATTCAAAAAAGGACTGAGATATCAGAGGGCGGTGACAAGCCCATTTATAATACAATTAGCCCTCACCCATTATTATTACCTAGTATTATATATACGCTTTGCCCTCACCCTAAGGAAATTTGCAGGTTCAAGCCCAGTTGGTATGATCACGTGCAAGGGGATTTCTGGCTGTTCATGGTTGTCAACAGAGATAAGCAGTTTCATTCTCTATTTTCCTTTGATATATATATATAGAGAGAGTAATCGTATTCAACGATCCTTGAATCAGGCATTCAATTTTTATATACTCAACTTCAAGGGCAAAGAAATATAGTTATTAGACACTCTGTTCATATTTATGTATAAGATTTTCGTGAAAAAGTTTTTGAATAAACCTATTGGCAGTCAAACGAAACGAAAATTATACTGTGATAAAATAGCAGATATTGCATAAAAGAGGAAAGTTGAATCGAACATCTTCGGAAACTTTTCTTTCATTACCAAAAGTGCAGTTTCGTTCATTTTGTTGCCAACTGAGCTTGCAAGGCTGGCAAAGAGTTACAGAATTTCTCGATGTAATGTTTCTTTGAGATTTCCACCAGACAAAATAGCACCATCTATACCAGTGGTTCCCAAACTTTTTTGTTTTTCATTAGGAACGCAGAGCAGTTAGGTGGCGACATAATAACGTCGCTGCGTAACGCAGTAATTAAATCAAAACGTGGACGGCGGCGCTTTATTCTTAAAAACACGAAAAACGATATTCGAATATTAAACTCAAATTGAACATCCCTTCTTCTAGCAACACATTGAAATATTCTAAAAGAAACAAATATCACTTCAAGTACACCTTAAATTTCGGTTTTTGGCCTTACGTAGGCAGAGTTCCTAGGTGCGGCCCGCGGCTTCACCCAGTTACTTGTATCTGACCCTTTTGCAATAAAGATTGCACACCCCTGCTTTAAACGGCTGGATGAAATTACGCGCGTTATCCTGTCACCCTAGTAATGTGCTTTTTATAGAAAATCCGGATTGAAGTTTCGTTCCCACGACAACAAAGAAAAAACGCGCCGTTCGTTATGAAATTTTCAATTATTTGACATTGAAATTCCAAGAACGCTACTTTCCCAGAAGAAAATACTCTTTCGAACAAATCGCCTTTTGTCTCGATACTCCATAAACTGGGGAAGCCTCAGGGGTTTTAGTGGATATTATTTTAGTTATTAGATACAGCATATCATCACGCAAGAATGTCCACGAAACGCGCAGCGCTTAAATGAACTGGTAGTTTCATGACTCGCTCACTTGATTACGCTGTCGTTATATATCCGTAGGTTTCTGTGGATGGTAACCTGTTGCTTGAGTGCGGGCCTCGACTATTAGCGGAGATTCTGGGCGCCTACCGACATCTCCATGTTGTTGTTTTCTATTAATTACTGGACACGAAATGTACACATGGATTGTGTTGATATATTGTTGGGGTGGCATTTGTTGTTTGGAAAAATCAGTAGTTAATGATGGTTGAAACCGCTAGAGGCTATTCCTTTTGTTTTCAAATCTCCTCTGATTCCTATGAAGCTCGATATTTTATTAACCAAAATTTTGCTATTTCTACGAAAATTGCGCCAACGCGTGGCATTACGTCAGACCAGTACCATAATAATATGTTTACGATAAAGGCGGTGCTCACTGCTAAGTTTTGCCCGCACTCAAGTGAATTGCTCCCGCGGTGGGACTTGATATGCCATTGTGACTTTAGGCTTTTCAATGATCATGAAGAACGTCGCATATGCTACCTGTACTGTGGTTAGTCACATATTCTCACGACATGTAATTAATTACCTTCACGGCTACGCGAGTAAGTTCTTCAATTCTAAATTAGGGGTCTCAAACTCAATTTACTTGTGGGCCCCTTGACTCTGGGTGGGTCAGGGCCGCATCAGATTTTCCACAATAAAAGCTTAGTTTAAAAATTGAAAAATTCTCTTAGTCATTTTTGTTCAATCAAGCCGATTGACAGTGATGTCTCACCCCGTGGAAAACATGGTTACAACCAAAGACTAACATACCGTTACAACGTATCAATATAAATCTAAGCGTTAGTGATTGGTTCATACTAAGGCGGTGACCACAAACTATCGGGCCGCAAGTTTGAGACTCCTGTTTTAAATTGAAGATTAAAATTGCCACAAGTAGCTTACCGTGTCTTACACTATTATGCTTTTTGGCGATAGCGGATAGCTTTGAAATGTCCAATAGCGAATTTCAGTGTAAGACGCTTACTGGTACTTCGGTTTGTCATTAACGCGTTTTCCTGAGAGCACAGTGACTCAAACTTCAATTTGGAAATAAAATGTTGAACATTTGCCTTCTAGAATAGCGTAATTTTACTCCAAAATAATAAGGTTTGGCAATGGAGTTATTTCTAACTAACAAACTTTCCTTTTCAGAACAAGAATAATAAAAAGGTGAAAAACAACAAAAGTTACAAAGTTAAAACATCTCGCATGGAGTTCAGACATATTCTGGTCGTATAACCTGCTCACACAGATCTTAATTTCAGTTTTGAAGCATTGTATATATTGAATTTATTGCTACCCTATTATCCGAAATGAGCAAAAAATGTTATTAAAGACATCGCAGAAAGTCTAATGTTTTTGCTTTACAATGTGTAAGACTTTGTAGATGATAAAGCAAAAATAAATGAATACCTGGCATAAAATGTGTCACGTAGCTGGGGTTTAAACGAAAATAAGATAGAGAGGTAATATTCGGCATCTGATGCAAAGCAAGCAAGTGTCAGAAGACTCCGGATTGGTTGTTTATTGCACGGCAACTCTTACACTTATACCAGTAATAATGACAGCAAACACAACTAAAAACAGCCGACGTCCAGCCTTTCTCGACGAGAAGAGCCATAGATAGCCTCCTCTTGCACGTGTAATGGGTGGTCGGAGTCTTATAATACAAATTCAGATGATATCACAATATATACTTGTTTCCGCCAAAACAGCATAAGGGCTAAGCATACAAATACAAAAAATTATATACACAGCATAAACACGGACGCTATGGTCCGTAACACTCGCACCAAAGCGCCAACCTGCTAACCAAGTCGGCAGATAGATGTTCATACTGTCATGTGAGCGACACATTTCATGGAAGCGAATGGTATTATGCAAATCTACAAATTTATTCTAATTATTCTTTACTGAAATTCCCCCGCATATTGGTGGCAATACTGAAGTTTAAAGCTATGCATCGCCACCCTCGGGCGGAATTTGCAGATCTGAGGACTTTTCCACAGCTGTATTTTGAAGTTGTGTGTTTCTGACTACTTCATTCGGAATAATATTTAGACTCTAGCTATTAGGTACATACTTTTGATGGTCTCCATGTACCGTTTTCGTGCTAAATGTACCGTTTTCACAGGCCAGTACCAAGTTAGAAGTCCTGCAGTGAAACTAAAAAAGCCCAGATCACTATAAAAGGAGATTCTCGACCTATGGGAGAAACTTTTACGTGCCAGCATGAAAGAAATTAACATTTTTCTGTACTAAACGAATAGCCATGGTCAAATGCGTCCGTAGTAGATTGCAACATATATACTTACAATTGCAACGTTCTCTCAAAAATTTTATTATGCTCTCACTATAGAGAAGACTGTCTGTTTTTACTTACAAACATGAAAATTAGCATTGCTTCGTGCTTTCACTATAGTTATGTAAATTCAACCCAATCAATTTTAGACATCAAAATCCACATATCCATATTGGAACTATTATGCTTTCACTATAGAGAAAACTGTATGTTTTTACCTACAAACATGAAAATTAGCATTGCTGCATCACTTCGTGCTTTCACTATAGTTATGTAAATTCAACCCAATCAATTTTAGACATCAAAATCCACATATCCATATTGGAACTTCTTTCCTAAAGCATTTTTCGTTTTTGATCAATTTACCTTTGGATTTTGAAAAGTGATGAATGAAGGTTTAGTTTAAAAGAGCACCAGCTGTAAGTAATTGTGGTCATTTATTTTTCAACTTACTAGTTAGTAAGACCTATTAAGAGATCAGTGGTGTCTAAATCTAAATGACCCTTTTTGAAAATTAACAGAGGCACACGTCCAGCGTCCTTATTTTATCCAAAAAACACAGTTAAAAGGGCGTCGAAAAATACCAAATGTAGTCGATCCAACATGAGCGCGTGAGAGTGAGTGAGGCAGGGACTGGAAAGGACCTCAGGGAAATCACGCAAAGAGGCAGTCGAAATCAGAATACAGACCGCAATTAGGTGTCGAATGAGTTCGATAGTCGGCAAACTGTCAATTTGTGGGTGAACGTTGCATGAAGCCGAGTGCTTACTCATTTAGTAATAATCAAGACAAATAAATTCCGCATTTATTTACACTTGTCAAAATAATTGCACTTTTTATTTTATGGGTAGTTTTTGCACAATCTATGGTCGGCGAGAAAACTAGCATCTGATGTGGCATTCGTTTGAGACTTACGGCAGTTCAAACTTGCAAACCAGAAAATATCACTGGGGGTGTCAATCACACTTCGCGATCATACTTTATATTGGGCATACAAGTTACTCAGCATACTTAAGACAAAAATAATTAATAAACTTCTTCACGACATAAATTTATTATTAAAAGAAGTAAAAACCAGATGCAATATACATAGATATGAAGAAATTGTGATACAGAACAATATACAAATAAAATCAAATTAGATGCCATCGAGTCATACAGCTAACACGATGCTGCTTATTATCGGAATTCGAAGCCGGACAGACAATACAGCATATAAAAATTCTGTTAACACCAACTTTGCGACTGATTGTGCACCATTTCCAGTGGTTTCACCTTGATTTGACTTCAGAACAAATATCATTTCTATGTCAAATAAATATCGAGGTCTGTACCAATGAACACATATGGTGGTTGATTGACAAGCATTACCTCCTGTCTATTCTATAGTTTTATCCCACACCTGATTTAGTCAGTACAATAATCTGTTCACACATTTAAATATAAATAATACAGTGATGTTCTCTATTAAATATAATCCCTTCAATTACCAATCAGAAATCAAATTAGCTAAGCCCAGTACTATATCTAAATATAACTAACCAATTTAAACTCCAGATTTCCTGATTAGGAATCAATCCATGCAAGATCATGTATAAATTAAATTACAGATTTACCCTTGAATACCAAATAAAAAGTAAAATAATCTTATCAATTGATGAATCCTAAATTCAGGCATCAAAAACAATTCAACTATTATGGGCCACAAGTTTAAAAATAACAGCTCAAAGCACTCAATAATTTTTTTAATAGACTATTTGAAGATGTGAAAAATATTGCAGAGAAGAATACCCAGAAAACTGTCACTTCCCATGAATCAACCTGTTGTTCCTTTTTGCAATGATGCTAGCAAATTGCTTGAGGGTGCACACTGCAAATAATGATAGTCATCTTGTGATAATTTTCATTTATCTGTAGCATACACCTCACCATTGTAAAAATATCCTAAAGTTGACGATAACAGAAAAACTCTAGCAATATTACCAGGTATGTTTTTTAACCTGATCAATGAATACACTTTCAAGATAATTAACTATATCCAGTATTATTACCTAACGTCCTTTCATGTGTGTATATTTGTACAAATGTTCAACTTCAAACTCTAATTTTTTATATTAGAGCAATGCCTGATGCCACTATGAGAAGAGAATTTCCCATCGTCATATTGAGTTTCATTCTCAGAAATACAACTTTCATATGAATGTCTATGAGACTGGAAAGGTTTGTAGTTCACAGCTTATTAATGGTTTTGCAATTTAAGTAAAAAATTTCCCTATAATTTCCCACTTATAAAGTGCTGATGGAAAAATTTAAAAAGTTCGAACTTACATAAATCACAATAAGTTGATAACATGATAAAATACATAAAAAAACTATAATTTTAAAGCTATTTTATATTCAACACCAACTTCAGGTCGCTGGGCAGTGTATTAACAATACTTAGCATTTGATTCTGAAGGTTGGATACTTTTGCTAGCGACAGTTCAACTTCATGTCTTTTAACCGAATCCAATTTTTCTCTCAATTTTAAAATCATGTCAACAATTTCAACTTCGCTTTTATCTTTGCACCAGGCAACCAAGTCCATCTCACTAAGTCCTGCTAAATGCAAAGCTGCAATTTTACTTTCCATTTCCATTCGACGACTATTCAACCATGCAGTGAAATTTGGACTTTGAAAAAATTTCTTATATAGACCAGACCAGTTTCCTTTGGTGACAGAAGTCAGCTGGGGTCCTTGAGAATCTACAGTTGCCAAGAATTCTTCAGGTCGAAATGATTTTAGAACCGGTGGAGCTCGAAGTGGGGATATATTTCGCTGAAGCGGCATCAAGCTTGCCATGTAACGTTCAAGGGGAATCATAAAGCTTTGAGTTAGTTCAAGAAAATGTCTTCGCAGTTTTACAGAATCAAGCGCAGTAAATCGATGACCAGTTCTAAGAAGGGACTTGAAAAATGTTTTATCTTTTTTTAAAAACATTTTATACTCTGTGTAAACACCTGGTTTTGTGTCAAAGGTTTTCATTTTGCTCGCCTTTTTCAGTTTATCAGATGAGAGTAACGATGGGGCAGATGATGACGAAGACATGCCCAATTCACCTATTCGAATGATGTGGGGCCAGTGTTGTAATGTCTTTGTAAAAAAGGGGTTAGTGACCCCAAGTAAAACTCGGGGAGGAGCTTGTGCACGGCTAGTAAACTCTTTAAACTCACTATCATGAATTGTAAAAAAGGGTCTGAAATCACAGTCATACCGTAATGGGCTTATACATGAAATTAGCGACAAAACGGTATTAGCACACACCTCTGGAGATGTTGACATAACAACTAATGGCTCCCCAAGTAGTACAAGTTCCCATAATAAATGTGAATGAATGAGCACTGGTTGGAAATATTTTATAACTTCAACTTCATGTACAGAAGATATAGAGTACTGAAATTTGGCCGATTTCGCTACAGCAGATGATGTCTGTCCAGGCTTATCACACCTTGATGGTATTCTTACTTGCACAACAGTACCCACCAGTGGCAAGTCAAGTGTCTGTCCTGGTTCTGGTCTAGGCCATTGGTCAACATCGTGGCATGCTGTTTCAAGACATGCTTCGCCATGATCAAAATATTCTGGGGCTACAATTTCCGCTATTTCTTTAAAAAAGTTGAAATATGGTAATTTACTCAAAATCACCACAGATTTCTGAAAATATCCACGTTTCAAAGTCTTGTCTCTAACTTGTCGGAAATACACATATCCATAGTAATGGTTATCATCTTCTTGCAATACTGCTGGAAAATCATTGGCAACATTCACAGAAATTAAATCACCATCAGTTGTATTAGAGGTTCTACGTATACGAAAGCAATATTGTGTGTCTCCCATACATCCGGAATTCGAATCCGGAAATGAAAGATAACATATATTACTTCTTTCTTTGTCTGATAAAACGGCATGCTCTGGATATTTAAACTCTAGTGCTTGTCCAAGTTCAAGATCGAAGGTAACGACACACACACAATGCAACCAGCGAGAAAATCTATCCCATTTAAGAGGAACAGCATCTTCCACTTCATCAAGTTCAGATCCACTAACAATAGGATTCATTGTCTATATTCGTAGTGTTACTGTTTGCAGATTTACAAATTAGTAATCCTCTCAGATAACTATCACATCATTAATGCTATATTAATTTAGGAGTATCTAGTTGATATTGACAACTAAAAAGGAAATGAGCATCATTGAATTGTGTGATAAAAAATTGAATTTGAAGTGGAAACAAGCATTGGCAACGAGGGTACATTTGGTCTGAGGCATTCAAATGAGCACCTTTTTCGGTCATCACATATACAATTTTTTTCAAATAAAAGTATGTATAATATAACAACTAACAAATCGACATATACTTGGGAAAATGATCTCAATATCTCTATTCTCAGAGAAGACACGTCTCACATCCAATAAAAGGTGACATCCCAAGTTGTGGAACGAATATTAAAGTGAAGTTAATATTGAATGCTTCGCATTGTCAATTTAATATATAGGCTACTTTGAATTCCACAATTATTTTGCTATCTGACATACTAACAATACCCTTGATTCGTTTGTTGATTTGAAAAAGTCAATACACGGATGGATAACCAACAAATTGCGACACGAATAAAAAAATTCGTACATAAACCAAGTTTTAAATAAAATGTTGAATGATAGATGTCCACTAAAGCGAAATGAAAAAAAACTTCAAATTAATGCAAGCATTAAATAAAAAGAGGTTGGAGGATTTCATTTTTAATAAGCGAATAATCAAAATAACCAGTATTCCAAAATATTATAAATTTGCACAGAATATAAATGACAATTTGCAGAAATGAACTTCAGAGAGGAAAAACATTCACAAATTATTTACCAAGACGATACATTGAACATTTCGATTTTTCAACCTTTCGCAATCTTAGAAACCAAACATTGAACAATGTAGCCTCAATTAAATTCAAAACCTTCAGCAAGTTAGTTCGAATTAGTCTAATTACTAGTGGCAGCATGTAAGAATGGGAGGCAAAATACAACAAAAAAATTATAAATTACAACAACAGTATTTCAAAATTTTATTCCACAATCAACACCATCCCTTTTTTATCATCAACAGTAAAGCGAAAAATACCTGAATTTCAACAAATAGGGCATACAGGTATAGAATCAGAAATTATGCAACAGAATTACACAGCTTTATATAGACTAGTAATTTGTTTCATAATTCAGTTGGGAAGCCATAGGCTTCTTCGAAACTGATGAAGTAGCATTCTAGCATTGCGAAACACCACGTGTAATGAATTGATAACATTGTTCTAATTGGATGTTTCGAAGTATTTTTACCTCATTATCTTGAGTCGCTGTGACAAATTCAGTCATCAAGAATGAACCGGTAGAGTTTTACAATAAAAATTGCCAACAGTCAGATATCCAAATGTTCACTTTTCATGACTGTCAGATTGTGTAATTCCAGCTTGACATTTTATTCCGCATTGAAATTGTACATCATACATTCGATGCTTGCTATAATGCCATTCACAAATAAAACAGGCCAGCAGGCAAACACTTGTGATATACAATTTCAGTACATTATCTCTTTTTGAAACCATACTTCTTCCTTTCATAGAACAAATCCGTTTTGGCACTTCCCAAATTTACAATTTTCGGACAACCATCCCGATCCTTTTCTTGTATTGTACATTCTTTACAGTAATATGCATCTGAAACGCCGGGCCCTCCGCAAATAACACATCTTCCTTGGTACGATCCGTAATTACATTCATCGCAAATTCTCACTAGAGTGCAAGGCCTCACATATGAATCGCAAATGACACATTTCCCATCACACTTTTCGCATAACCTGCCGATGGCAACACCTGGTTGTTTCCGACAGAAGATTAAATCTGGGTGGTGCTTCGCCATAACGTGATCAAGAAGAAATATTCAAGGAGGTAAGTTGGTGTCCTGGTGAGAAAAACTCGATAACCAACACAACCAGATATTTAGGTCAACTGCGCGTAATTGCAACCAAACGAAGATCTTGACAAAATGGAGAAATAATATACAGGTGTTCACTTTTATTTATACTCATTCCACACGATCACAGGCTGATGTCTGGTTTCATGTCGCGCCAATATGCTATTGTTTTAAATAATTTCATATTCATACTCGTTTTCGTTTTGCAAAAAATGTCCAACATCAGCAGTAGCATCAAGTGAATAACAATGTTTCATTTGGAATATTTCCACCGGTTTATAAACTATGTGCATACTACTATAAAACGTGTAGGAAGTCACCGCATTCATTAGTCTTGCCATGGATAGTGGTTCCGAATCTTCTTTCTACAACTCCAATTTTCGTAAAACTATATATTATAAATGTTCGTGACCCCACTATAAAGAAAGTATTGCAATTTCAATTACGTGAACCACCCAACGACGGCGATGAGTCAAGCAATCCTCTCGCACATAACCACCCCTGCATGGGATTCGAACACGCGAACCCACGCAGAGTAATTATGCACTCTTACACTCGTGGCGTGTGCTTTCGGCGAAACTGTAGCTGTGTACGTTTCTCGTGCTAAATCAGGGTTGCCATATTGGCTTTTTTAAGGCCGAATTTGCAATTTTTAGCTTTTTTCAAAAACGTTCGGCGTCAGAGTTTCCGTTTGGCTTTTCAGCCTTTTTATTGGCTTTTTTGAGTCTCTCTTAGTGTCCACTATTAAAATCATATGAATTACAATATTTGGTGTGTAACAATAGCTTATTGCTTAGCTTTTTATCATTTGGATTTCCCCGAGCATCGATTCACTTGTTTATAACCTTAACGCTTAACCATAACCAATCAGAAATAATTGCAGTTTCTGTAGCCGCTAAGACAGATGTTCAAGCAGGTGTGACGACCCTTGTTTTATCTTTTAAATGTTGTCATTCATGTGATAATATTGCTATATTTTGTATTTTAACACTGAGGGCGCTTTGACACTGTCGATTTGTTTTTTGGTATCCTGTTAGCCTATGATGTGATTCGCAGCAGTGCAGTTGTGATTGTTTCAGTTAGATTTTGAGTGTTTAAGAGTATTTTATATCTGCAAAAGTGCCTCTAAGTCTCAAGCAGGTTATCAAAGATGTTTACTCTTGGTTTTATGACTATTAGATTGGGATTGTTAGATATTTTGATGCTAGACAGTAGGATGATATTATGGTTTTAGTACCGGTACAGTGCAATTACAGTTGTTTTGGCGTTGTATTTTTAGTTTATTCATGAAATTGGCGGCTATCAACAGTGCTGTTCAAATCTTGTGCACCTGTGGAATTGTTTGTGGGTTTTTTAAAGTGCCCCTCATGGGTTATTCTCAGCCTATTTTGCAAATTGTAAGTAGCTGGTTTAGTGTACCGTATTATAGGGATTATTCTGGCTGCTATTGAAAGTTGTCTTTGATTTCAGGGTCCGTCTTTAATTTTTATTGTTTTCTCATATTGTACTGCCTGGTATTTGTTATTTTTATTGTATGCTTTTCGTTTCATTGATTTCATTGGAGTATTAGGTTGTATTAAGATTGTAATTAATAAATAGAACAAAATAGTATAAATTGAAGTGAATATTGGGAGGAAACTTGACGTCAGATCATATTGGAAGATATTCTGAACTTGGATAATTATTACATAGACTGCCGGTACGCTACAAAATTTGGCGAGAGCACGCCAGGATATCTTCTAAACATAATATGTCACGCAGAAATAGAAAGAACGCTCAAATGAAGAGAGAGGATGACTTCGTTGCTCGAATGAAGGTACTGGAGGCTAAATGGACAACAATGGAAGCGCGAGTAGAAGAAATCGAAGGAGCAGTAGATGAACTTGGGAATGATGTAAAACAGTGTTATGACAGTGCGATGGTACTTAATCAAGATGTGAGAGATTGGCGAGAGGAGCTGCAAGTGACACTGCATGGTTTTCAGGAGAACGTGATTGAGACATTAGTGAAAAGCAAAAGTGCCGAAGTCGGTTTGAACGAATCCGGAGGAATAGCTGAAGGGGCAGGCAAAATGGCACCACAGAGTTATGTGATGAGGGAGGACCAGAGTGACAAGGCAGAGCACACTGAGTCAAAAGTTACACCACCTGACAACAACTGCGGGAGTAGACCGATGCCGGAAATGGAGTCTCCACCTATCATGCCCAGGTATCCGGTTGGTTTTTCTACCCCTATGACAAAGGGTTGCACTAGTGCATCTGGGATTATGTTCAGGCCAGAAAGACAGCCGGAGAAGTTTGATGGATCGGAGCCTTGGGGCTCATTTCTATATCATTTTAAAGCTATAGCCAAGTCTAATGGTTGGGATATGGACACGATGGGGAACGAATTGGGCCTTTGCATGGTAGGCGATGGCCTGAGTCATTTATTAGAATTGTCTATGGATGAGCGTGAACGTTTTGAGTCGATCGTACGCCATTTTGAGAAGTATTTTGAAGTGGAAGGTGGTATTGAAGCGCTTCGAGCCGCTTTTAGTCAGCGCGTGAAGTTGGCAGGAGAAACCTATAATGAATTTGGCGTTGCATTGAGACAGCTTGCTAGGCGAGCTTATCCATACTTGAGACCCGCTGACCGAGATGACTTGGCAAAATCGCAATTTTTGCGAGGATTAGACGACAAAGTTCGTTTGCACATTGGTCTTTTGCAACCCGCCACATTGGAAGATGCAATGTCGTTGGCTACCAGATATCAATATTATGAGAAGTCATGGGAACCCGCAAAAGAGGTGATCAAACCAAGGGCTACTGTTGCAAAGATTTCTAGCGATAAGGCCGAGGTGATATTTGGAGCTGATATAGTCCAGGAGATTTCAAACCGCCTGGCACAACTGGAGGCCTTAGTTGCGGAAACGTCGAGATCCCGCGTATCTCCGACTTTTCGTACCTCTTGTTTCAGATGCGGACAGGTGGGGCATAGGATCAGTGATTGTCGCAGTCCACAAGCTCTTACACTACCGTCCACACCATGTCCACGCTGTAAGCAAACGGGTCATTGGGCTCGAGATTGTCCAAACAACACGGGTGGACCGACTTGTTTCCGATGCGGACAACCAGGGCATATTAGCCGAAACTGTTCCCAGACCACTGAACAAAGACCAGTAAGTAGTGCTCCCACTCCCAACCAGTCTTTAAACTCGGAACAGCAGGGATGAGGTCCGCACTCCCTGCTAACATGATTTTAGATGATGATATGGACCCACTTCTCTCGACTATGATTTCTTCTCTTACATGGACTAATGGATGGCATGTCAAGGCTTTGGTCAATAACGTGCCTGTTTTGTTTTTGATTGATACCGGTGCGGGTGTCTCGCTCATTGACACCGCTATTTACTCGATGTTACAGAAAAATTCGTACATTCCAGAACTGCATTCTTTTCAAGTACCACTGCGTACTGCCAGTGGCGAGTCATTAGTGTCTCATGGTGCACTTGATGTCAACTTGACGATTGAAAGCTGGTCTGTGGAGCACACGGTTGTTGTCGCTGATCTAGGGTCACGGATGGGCATTCTAGGTATGGACTATCTTGGCAAATGGGACTGTGTTCTGTATCCCTCGTTGGGTCGCTTTGTTCTTGGGGGACAAGATGTTACTGTGCAGCAACAAACATCGGTTCCTTGCTGTCGTGTGACGGTAGAGGAGGATGTGGTAATACCGGCACGCTCTGGAATTGTTGTACTCGCTCAGCTACAGCAGCCGTGGCCCGTCCAGAGACCTAACATAGTAGCCGTTGTTGAGCCAGTGGAGATAGGCAACCTCAATTTGGTCGCTTCGCTGACGTTGGTTGACCCGTCTAAGAAGGAGGTACCCGTTTGGATGAACAATGAGACCGACTATGATGCTGTCCTACCCACAGGATCTTTAATTGGCATCGCTCAACCATACTTTGTCCGTGAAACAATGGTGGCGCCAGTCTCTGAAACGGCGGAAGAATTCAATGGATTACCTGACCATCTTCAGGACTTGATTACATCGACGGAAGGAATTTCGGCTGATCAGTACCGACAATTGTTTTTTTTGTTAAGAGAGTTTAAGGACATATTTGTCGGCCCCGATGGAGAACTCGGGCGTACATCGGTTGCTCGCCATCACCTAGTAACTACAACACCGCAGCCTATTCGGCAGGCTCCGCGACGTTTGGGCTGGGCAAGGAGACAAATAGCAGAGGATGCTGTTGACAAAATGCTGGATCAAGGGGTTATTGAGCTGAGTGACAGTCCATACTCGTCACCCATTGTTCTGATACCAAAAAAAGACGGCACTACTCGTTTTTGTATCGATTTCAGATTACTTAATTCAATCACGTACAAGGACGCTTACCCTTTACCTCGTATCGATGACATCGTGGAGTCCCTTAGCGGGTCAAGTTGGTTCTCGACGCTTGACTTGGCTAGCGGCTACTGGCAGGTGGAAGTTGATCCGTCGGACAGAGCGAAAACTGCTTTCAGTCTTCCGGGAAAAGGACACTATCAATTTGTAGTCATGCCCTTTGGTCTATCCAATGCACCTGCAACCTTCGAGCGGATGATGGATCGAGTGTTGGGTGGAATTATCGGGAAAGAATGTTCTAATTATTTGGATGATGTTTTAGCCCACGGATCCGATTTTGACACTTCATTGAGCAGTTTGCGGGAGGTTTTCCTTCGACTTCAGGATGCTGGTTTGAAACTCAAGCCGACTAAATGCCAGTTGTTTCGTAGATCAGTTACCTACCTGGGGTACGAAATTTCTGCTGAAGGGGTTCGCTGTGATTCTCACAATGTAGCAGCTATAGTCGAGTGGGAAACACCTCAGGGGGTATCAGATGTTAGAAGTTTCTTGGGAACTGCCAACTATTATAGACGTTTTGTACCAGGTTATGCCACTATAGCATCGCCTTTAGTCCGCTTGACTCGAAAGAATGTGAAGTTTGAGTGGAGTGGTGACTGTCAGGAAGCATTTGGAATCATTAAGCGTCTTTTGACATCTGCTCCTATCCTGGCTTTTCCATTGGTTCAGGGAGAGTTTATTTTGAACACCGACGCAAGTGGCTCTGGTACTGGTGCTGTGTTATCACAATTGCAAGATGGGGAAGAACATGTTATTGCTTATTTCAGCAGAACTCTATCCAAGACGGAACGCCGATACTGTACCACTGAAAGGGAGTTGTTGGCAGTGATTCAATCCGTACGACATTTTCGCCATTATTTGTGGGGAAGGCACTTTTTGATTCGCACTGATCATGGTGCCTTGAAGTGGCTTTTAAATTTCCGAGAACCCGAAGGGAAGGTGGCTCGCTGGATCTCCACACTGTTCACGTATGATTTCAGCATTGAACATCGAGCAGGGACTAAACATGGTAATGCCGATGGTCTATCTCGTCAAATCAGACGCTGTAAGCGCCCGGACTGCCCAGATTGTGTGTCTACTTCACAGGAACCTGATATCAATGTTCGTGTAGTAGCACCTCTGTATAATGCTGACTTGCCTGGGATACCAACAAGCTGTAACTGGATGGACACATACACGGAGGAAAGGATTCGAACTTCACCGAGATGTGCGACTTGTACGGTATAGTCAAGACGCATACAACACCTTATCACCCTCGATCGACAAGTGGAGAGGTTTAATCGAACGATTCAGCAAATGCTCAAGCCTTATGTGAACGATCATCGAGACGATTGGGATGACCATGTTCCCTATCTGTGCATGGCTTACAGAGCTACAGTGCATGAAAGTACGCAGTTTACACCCAATCGTCTTATGCTTGGCCGAGAGATTGACCTCCCTATCGATGTCATGTATGGACGTCCGACTCAAACTCCTCTACATTCTTGTTATACCGAATATGTGGAATGGTTTAAAGATGTCACTGAGGAATCTTTCGTATGTGCCAGAAATCAGTTGAATCAAGCTGCCTTGCGACAGAAGAGAAATTTTGATGTTCATGTGCAACCACAGAAGTTTGAAGAGGGAGACCTTGTATGGTACTATTACCCACCCAAGAAGAAGAAGCTGAGTTCTCCATGGCAGGGTTCTTTCACAGTTAGGAGATGTCTCTCAAATCACACTTATGAGATACAACTGAATCTAGGCGACAAGACGCGTGTGGTTCATGTGGATAATTTGCGACCTTTTTTTCATGAAGAGACCCAGGAACCCGGTGCTTGCCTAGATGATAGCCCGGCGGATTGGGGGGAACACCCACCAGAAGCGCCGGATTCGGGGGGACAGACATCGGAAGAGGCGAATTCTGCGGAACACACACCAGGAGGGGCGGATCTTCAGCCTTGTGAGGAAATAATACCTTGGTACGAGCTGCCCAATCCAGAAGGACAAACTTTAAGGATGTCTAAGCGTGAGCGTAGACAACCTGCATATTTTAAAGACTTTGTGTAAATATTTTGTGTTGACTACTGCTTCTTTCGTTGTTTAATTTTTCTAATGAAGATGAAAACATTCTGTCATAATGTTCCATCTAGAAGAGGGGGGTAATGTGACGACCCTTGTTTTATCTTTTAAATGTTGTCATTCATGTGATAATATTGCTATATTTTGTATTTTAACACTGAGGGCGCTTTGACACTGTCGATTTGTTTTTTGGTATCCTGTTAGCCTATGCTGTGATTTGCAGCAGTGCAGTTGTGATTGTTTCAGTTAGATTTTGAGTGTTTAAGAGTATTTTATATCTGCAAAAGTGCCTCTAAGTCTCAAGTAGGTTATCAAAGATGTTTACTCTTGGTTTTATGACTATTAGATTGGGATTGTTAGATATTTTGATGCTAGACAGTAAGATGATATTATGGTTTTAGTACCAGTACAGTGCAATTACAGTTGTTTTGGCGTTGTATTTTTAGTTTATTCATGAAATTGGCGGCTATCAACAGTGCTGTTCAAATCTTGTGCACCTGTGGAATTGTTTGTGGGTTTTTTAAAGTGCCCCTCATGGGTTATTCTCAGCCTATTTTGCAAATTGTAAGTAGCTGGTTTAGTGTACCGTATTATAAGGATTATTCTGGCTGCTATTGAAAGTTGTCTTTGATTTCAGGGTCCGTCTTTAATTTTTATTGTTTTCTCATATTGTACTGCCTGGTATTTGTTATTTTTATTGTATGCTTTTCGTTTCATTGATTTCATTGGAGTATTTGGTTGTATTAAGATTGTAATTAATAAATAGAACAAAATAGTATAAATTGAAGTGAATATTGGGAGGAAACTTGACGTCAGATCATATTGGAAGATATTCTGAACTTGGATAATTATTACATAGACTGCCGGTACGCTACAAAATTTGGCGAGAGCACGCCAGGATATCTTCTAAACATAATATGTCACGCAGAAATAGAAAGAACGCTCAAATGAAGAGAGAGGATGACTTCGTTGCTCGAATGAAGGTACTGGAGGCTAAATGGACAACAATGGAAGCGCGAGTAGAAGAAATCGAAGGAGCAGTAGATGAACTTGGGAATGATGTAAAACAGTGTTATGTTCAGACCACTGAACAAAGACCAGTAAGTAGTGCTCCCACTCCCAACCAGTCTTTAAACTCGGAACAGCAGGGATGAGGTCCGCACTCCCTGCTAACATGATTTTAGATGATGATATGGACCCACTTCTCTCGACTATGATTTCTTCTCTTACATGGACTAATGGATGGCATGTCAAGGCTTTGGTCAATAACGTGCCTGTTTTGTTTTTGATTGATACCGGTGCGGGTGTCTCGCTCATTGACACCGCTATTTACTCGATGTTACAGAAAAATTCGTACATTCCAGAACTGCATTCTTTTCAAGTACCACTGCGTACTGCCAGTGGCGAGTCATTAGTGTCTCATGGTGCACTTGATGTCAACTTGACGATTGAAAGCTGGTCTGTGGAGCACACGGTTGTTGTCGCTGATCTAGGGTCACGGATGGGCATTCTAGGTATGGACTATCTTGGCAAATGGGACTGTGTTCTGTATCCCTCGTTGGGTCGCTTTGTTCTTGGGGGACAAGATGTTACTGTGCAGCAACAAACATCGGTTCCTTGCTGTCGTGTGACGGTAGAGGAGGATGTGGTAATACCGGCACGCTCTGGAATTGTTGTACTCGCTCAGCTACAGCAGCCGTGGCCCGTCCAGAGACCTAACATAGTAGCCGTTGTTGAGCCAGTGGAGATAGGCAACCTCAATTTGGTCGCTTCGCTGACGTTGGTTGACCCGTCTAAGAAGGAGGTACCCGTTTGGATGAACAATGAGACCGACTATGATGCTTGCAAATTGTAAGTAGCTGGTTTAGTGTACCGTATTATAGGGATTATTCTGGCTGCTATTGAAAGTTGTCTTTGATTTCAGGGTCCGTCTTTAATTTTTATTGTTTTCTCATATTGTACTGCCTGGTATTTGTTATTTTTATTGTATGCTTTTCGTTTCATTGATTTCATTGGAGTATTTGGTTGTATCAAGATTGTAATTAATAAATAGAACAAAATAGTATAAATTGAAGTGAATATTGGGAGGAAACTTGACGTCAGATCATATTGGAAGATATTCTGAACTTGGATAATTATTACATAGACTGCCGGTACGCTACAAAATTTGGCGAGAGCACGCCAGGATATCTTCTAAACATATTATGTCACGCAGAAATAGAAAGAACGCTCAAATGAAGAGAGAGGATGACTTCGTTGCTCGAATGAAGGTACTGGAGGCTAAATGGACAACAATGGAAGCGCGAGTAGAAGAAATCGAAGGAGCAGTAGATGAACTTGGAATGATGTAAAACAGTGTTATGTTCAGACCACTGAACAAAGACCAGTAAGTAGTGCTCCCACTCCCAACCAGTCTTTAAACTCGGAACAGCAGGGATGAGGTCCGCACTCCCTGCTAACATGATTTTAGATGATGATATGGACCCACTTCTCTCGACTATGATTTCTTCTCTTACATGGACTAATGGATGGCATGTCAAGGCTTTGGTCAATAACGTGCCTGTTTTGTTTTTGATTGATACCGGTGCGGGTGTCTCGCTCATTGACACCGCTATTTACTCGATGTTACAGAAAAATTCGTACATTCCAGAACTGCATTCTTTTCAAGTACCACTGCGTACTGCCAGTGGCGAGTCATTAGTGTCTCATGGTGCACTTGATGTCAACTTGACGATTGAAAGCTGGTCTGTGGAGCACACGGTTGTTGTCGCTGATCTAGGGTCACGGCTGGGCATTCTAGGTATGGACTATCTTGGCAAATGGGACTGTGTTCTGTATCCCTCGTTGGGTCGCTTTGTTCTTGGGGGACAAGATGTTACTGTGCAGCAACAAACATCGGTTCCTTGCTGTCGTGTGACGGTAGAGGAGGATGTGGTAATACCGGCACGCTCTGGAATTGTTGTACTCGCTCAGCTACAGCAGCCGTGGCCCGTCCAGAGACCTAACATAGTAGCCGTTGTTGAGCCAGTGGAGATAGGCAACCTCAATTTGGTCGCTTCGCTGACGTTGGTTGACCCGTCTAAGAAGGAGGTACCCGTTTGGATGAACAATGAGACCGACTATGATGCTGTCCTACCCACAGGATCTTTAATTGGCATCGCTCAACCATACTTTGTCCGTGAAACAATGGTGGCGCCAGTCTCTGAAACGGCGGAAGAATTCAATGGATTACCTGACCATCTTCAGGACTTGATTACATCGACGGAAGGAATTTCGGCTGATCAGTACCGACAATTGTTTTTTTTGTTAAGAGAGTTTAAGGACATATTTGTCGGCCCCGATGGAGAACTCGGGCGTACATCGGTTGCTCGCCATCACATAGTAACTACAACACCGCAGCCTATTCGGCAGGCTCCACGACGTTTGGGCTGGGCAAGGAGACAAATAGCAGAGGATGCTGTTGACAAGATGCTGGATCAAGGGGTTATTGAGCTGAGTGACAGTCCATACTCGTCACCCATTGTTCTGATACCAAAAAAAGACGGCACTACTCGTTTTTTGTATCGATTTCAGATTACTTAATTCAATCACGTACAAGGACGCTTACCCTTTACCTCGTATCGATGACATCGTGGAGTCCCTTAGCGGGTCAAGTTGGTTCTCGACGCTTGACTTGGCTAGTGGCTACTGGCAGGTGGAAGTTGATCCGTCGGACAGAGCGAAAACTGCTTTCAGTCTTCCGGGAAAAGGACACTATCAATTTGTAGTCATGCCCTTTGGTCTATCCAATGCACCTGCAACCTTCGAGCGGATGATGGATCGAGTGTTGGGTGGAATTATCGGGAAAGGATGTTCTAATTATTTGGATGATGTTTTAGCCCACGGATCCGATTTTGACACTTCATTGAGCAGTTTGCGGGAGGTTTTCCTTCGACTTCAGGGTGCTGGTTTGAAACTCAAGCCGACTAAATGCCAGTTGTTTCGTAGATCAGTTACCTACCTGGGGTACGAAATTTCTGCTGAAGGGGTTCGCTGTGATTCTCACAATGTAGCAGCTATAGTCGAGTGGGAAACACCTCAGGGGGTATCAGATGTTAGAAGTTTCTTGGGAACTGCCAACTATTATAGACGTTTTGTACCAGGTTATGCCACTATAGCGTCGCCTTTAGTCCGCTTGACTCGAAAGAATGTGAAGTTTGAGTGGAGTGGTGACTGTCAGGAAGCATGTGGAATCATTAAGCGTCTTTTGACATCTGCTCCTATCCTGGCTTTTCCATTGGTTCAGGGAGAGTTTATTTTGGACACCGACGCAAGTGGCTCTGCTACTGGTGCTGTGTTATCACAATTGCAAGATGGGGAAGAACATGTTATTGCTTATTTCAGCAGAACTCTATCCAAGACGGAACGCCGATACTGTACCACTGAAAGGGAGTTGTTGGCAGTTATTCAATCCGTACGACATTTTCGCCATTATTTGTGGGGAAGGCACTTTTTGATTCGCACTGATCATGGTGCCTTGAAGTGGCTTTTAAATTTCCGAGAACCCGAAGGGAAGGTGGCTCGCTGGATCTCTACACTGTTCACGTATGATTTCAGCATTGAACATCGAGCAGGGACTAAACATGGTAATGCCGATGGTCTATCTCGTCAAACCAGACGCTGTAAGCGCTCGGACTGCCCAGATTGTGTGTCTACTTCACAGAAACCTGATATCAATGTTCGTGTAGTAGCACCTCTGTATAATGCTGACTTGCCTGGGATACCAACAAGCTGTAACTGGATGGACACATACACGGAGGAAAGGATTCGAACTTGCCAAGCCGAGGACCCTCATCTTTCTGCAGTTATTGCCTGGAAGCGCCGTTCATATCATAAACCCCAGCCACAGGATTATATGCATGAATCTCTAGAGACCAAGCGTTATCTAGCTCAATGGCATTTGCTATATTTGACTGGTGAAATTTTGTATCGCAAGTGGATACCCGAAACATTGACTAGTGCTCCCGCCTATCAATTTTGCATTCCTGGGGCATTGAGAAGAGAAATCTTCCAGCATTTACACAGTGCCCGTACCTCCGGACATTTAGGCTCTATTAAAACATTCAAGAGTGTTCGTGCTCGTTTTTACTGGCCTGGTTATAAAAGAGATATTTTGCTCTGGTGCCGGTTTTGCAAACCTTGCGCTGCGGCTAAGATGACTCACGGGCGCAAACAGGGGTATCTACGACAACTGCTCTGCGGATCTCCCATGGAACGGGTCGCAATGGATTTCTTGGGACCACTACCACGTACCAAGAATGGAAATGAACATCTTCTGGTGCTATCAGATTATTTCACCAAGTGGGTGGAGTGTTATCCACTTCCCAATCAGACTGCAGAGGTAACAGCCGATGTGCTGGTCACCCAGTTCTTCGCAAGATTTGGAGTTCCTCGGATTATTCACACTGATCAGGGTCGAGATTTTGAATCTCGGTTGTTCACCGAGATGTGCGACTTGTACGGTATAGTCAAGACGCATACAACACTTTATCACCCTCGATCCGATGGACAAGTGGAGAGGTTTAATCGAACGATTCAGCAAATGCTCAAGCCTTATGTGAACGATCATCGAGACGATTGGGATGACCATGTTCCCTATCTGTGCATGGCTTACAGAGCTACAGTGCATGAAAGTACGCAGTTTACACCCAATCGTCTTATGCTTGGCCGAGAGATTGACCTCCCTATCGATGTCATGTATGGACGTCCGACTCAAACTCCTCTACATTCTTGTTATACCGAATATGTGGAATGGTTTAAAGATGTCACTGAGGGATCTTTTGTATGTGCCAGAAATCAGTTGAATCAAGCTGCCTTGCGACAGAAGAGAAATTTTGATGTTCATGTGCAACCACAGAAGTTTGAAGAGGGAGACCTTGTATGGTACTATTACCCACCCAAGAAGAAGAAGCTGAGTTCTCCATGGCAGGGTCCATTCACAGTTAGGAGATGTCTCTCAAATCACACTTATGAGATACAACGGAATCCAGGCGACAAGACGCGTGTGGTTCGTGTGGATAATTTGCGACCTTTTTTTCATGAAGAGACCCAGGAACCCGGTGCTTGCCTAGATGATAGCCCGGCGGATTGGGGGGAACACCCACCAGAAGCGCCGGATTCGGGGGGACAGACATCGGAAGAGGCGAATTCTGCGGAACACACACCAGGAGGGGCGGATCTTCAGCCTTGTGAGGAAATAATACCTTGGTACGAGGACAAGGACAAACTTTAAGGATGTCTAAGCGTGAGCGTAGACAACCTGCATATTTTAAAGACTTTGTGTAAATATTTTGTGTTGACTACTGCTTCTTTCGTTGTTTAATTTTTCTAATGAAGATGAAAACATTCTGTCATAATGTTCCATCTAGAAGAGGGGGGTAATGTGACGACCCTTGTTTTATCTTTTAAATGTTGTCATTCATGTGATAATATTGCTATATTTTGTATTTTAACACTGAGGGCGCTTTGACACTGTCGATTTGTTTTTTGGTATCCTGTTAGCCTATGCTGTGATTTGCAGCAGTGCAGTTGTGATTGTTTCAGTTAGATTTTGAGTGTTTAAGAGTATTTTATATCTGCAAAAGTGCCTCTAAGTCTCAAGTAGGTTATCAAAGATGTTTACTCTTGGTTTTATGACTATTAGATTGGGATTGTTAGATATTTTGATGCTAGACAGTAGATGATATTATGGTTTTAGTACCGGTACAGTGCAATTACAGTTGTTTTGGCGTTGTATTTTTAGTTTATTCATGAAATTGGCGGCTATCAACAGTGCTGTTCAAATCTTGTGCACCTGTGGAATTGTTTGTGGGTTTTTTAAAGTGCCCCTCATGGGTTATTCTCAGCCTATTTTGCAAATTGTAAGTAGCTGGTTTAGTGTACCGTATTATAGGGATTATTCTGGCTGCTATTGAAAGTTGTCTTTGATTTCAGAGTCCGTCTTTAATTTTTATTGTTTTCTCATATTGTACTGCCTGGTATTTGTTATTTTTATTGTATGCTTTTCGTTTCATTGATTTCATTGGAGTATTTGGTTGTATTAAGATTGTAATTAATAAATAGAACAAAATAGTATAAATTGAAGTGAATATTGGGAGGAAACTTGACGTCAGATCATATTGGAAGATATTCTGAACTTGGATAATTATTACATAGACTGCCGGTACGCTACACAGGTTTGTAAACATTACCTCGTCTTTATAATTTTGGATGTTATTTGTCAGGTTTTAGTTTTGTTTCCCAAAAATACTTGCAAAACTTAATTGTCATTATGCAATACCAGAAGCTTTAGTTCAGTTGCAGTAGTCAAAATTTTGTCTCACGAACTACGCTAAAATTAGCTATCAGTAGTTCACCTGTAACCGGCACGTGGTTAGATAATTTTTTTGAATAAAAATGACGGTTTCAAAATGTTTAGGGAGAATGTTTCAAGGTATAGGGGTATCTCACACTGATGCTGTCCGCTTGATTTTTATTTTTTTTTAACTTTTTCATATAGATGTCAGCTTGACTGCATTGTGTCGAGTGTAATTTCTGGTGCTGCCATTCAGTCAGTCAGTCAGTAGTTTATTTTATCACAAACCGAATGTAAACATTGACGAACAAAATTGAAAAAATGAAAAATTACATTTCAGTGTGAAGGGAGACGCGATAAACCAGAGAAGGTTATCGAGCAGCGTCACCTTTGAGGCAGTAAGTCTAATATTAAATCATAATGAGAAAGAAGTCAAACATAAAATACTAACGAAAGCCGGACTTGAGACGCCATTAAGCGACCCGGTAACCCGGATAATAACGAAAGAAAGCAACTCCAGACACGACAGGCCGCGGTCGCCATGGTGACCGCATATCATTGAACAACCAAAACCAACCAAGAGAGCCGGACTGCCGGTGGTTATTCTGTGGCTGCGCTAAAGACTTTTGTCCTTGAAAATTAATCCTTTTACAAACCCATTATTGTGCCAATAGTATCACATCAGACATATCAAGGGGCTTTTGTACTTGATAAAATTGTTGGCTTTTTGTCGTCTTGATTTGGCTTTTTTTGATCGCTGGGATCTGGCAACCCTGGCTAAAATTAGCGTCGAACGTGCATGTTGCGCAAATCTTACTGTAATCTCTCACGTACTGCTCAATAGTATATATTTTTTCTTCACCAGTCATCATGTCCACTAAAATGAGATGCAGAATGTCGTATTTTCAATAAAGAATGGGGAGAGAAATGTTTCTTTATAGAATCAAATGATCAAAATGCTATATGCCTAATATGTAATGGCATTGTTGCCGTGAAAAAGGAATATAATGTTCGTCGTCCCTATGAAAACAAGAGAGCTACGCACAAATATATGGACACGTCAGACCAGAACGAACCAGTCCTTACCGGTACCTTTGACGCTACCGGTACCCTCAAAAAAGTTCTGAATTTCCAGTAGCAAGAATTTTGCAGAATCAAAACGTACAGCCAGTCATGACACAGACTAAAATCAGTGTTCCCATGGATAAAAAATAATACAGCAAAATTTTAGACGAAATATCAAATTTCATAGAATTCACGCAAAATTTTGAAATAAATAAAAATAATTGCCTTCTAGCGAAAAAATTAATCTTTAACCACTGAAAATTTCAAAGCAATTGGTCCAGTATTCGAAGAGAAAAGCGACTTTTTAAAAACGTGTCAAAGAACAAGAACAACAACAACAACATAATATTGAAATGATCGTTATGTCCGCTACGTGTCCAATAAACATCTTTCAATGTATTCTAAATATACTGGGAAGATGCGCAGTGATGAATATGAGTATAAGCTTATCACCGTCTTCAGTTGTTAGGAAAGTAGAAGAACTCGGAGCAAATGTAGAGCAACAAATCCATGACAAAGTAAAGAACTTTTTGTGGTATTTTTGGCACTGAACGAGTCGACAGATGTCTCAAGTACATCGCAGCTGTTAATCTTCATCCGCGTTGTTGATACCAAGCTCAATATTACAGAAGAGTTGGCATCCGTTTGTAGCATGCATGGCACAGCGACTGGAGAAGACATTTTCAAGGAAGTGCAGAAAACTGTACAAGACTATAATCTTCAGTGGAACCAACTTCGATGTGTTACAGTTGATGGAGGGAAAAACATGGCATGAGTGAAGAAGGGTTTGGTTGGGCGGTTTCACAAGCAGTTGGAAGATCTTCAACGTCCTAAATCTCTGTATATACACTGCATTATACATCAACAAACACTTGTAACACTTGAAACCTGTAACAGCTGTGATCAAATTTATTCGAAGTCATGGTCTTAATCATCGCCAGTTCCAGGCATTCCTTGAAGACATCGATTCTGAATTCAGTGATTTACCTTACCACACAGCTGTGAGATGGCTCAGCTGTGGCAAAGTCCTGTCTCGTTTTTACAACCTCAGAAGAGAAATTGACCATTTTGAAAAGAATAGAGCTGATCCACAGCTGTCAAATCCTGCATGGCTATCAAAATTGTCATTTTTACTTGTCATATCTATATACAGTAATCTCAATATACTTATGCAGCTATTTAAGTGATGTTCATACAGCCAACTCAATATGCATATACAGTGAATACATATAAAAGCAATTGTCTTATGTATATATAGTCAACTCAACATCATATGCAGGCAGCCATTTAAGTGATGTAGATACAAAACCTAATGTTATATGCGCAAACAGCCAACTCAATTTCATACAAAGCTATTTAATTAAGTGATTGTGTATAGGAAGTCAACTCAACATCATATGCAGCCATTCATGTACCTACAGATTCCATTGCCATATGCATATACAGCCAACCCAATATACTTATGCAGCTATTTAAGTGATGTACATACAAAATCCAATATCATATGTTCATACAGCCAACTTAATATACATATGCAGTGAATACATACAAACGCAATTGTCTTATGTATATATAGTCAATTCAACATCATATGCAGTCGTTTAAGTGATGTACATACAAAAACTAATGTTATATGCGCATACAGCCAACTCAATATACATATACAACCATTTAAATGATGTACATACAAAAGCCAGTGTCATGTGCATATACAGCCAACCTATTATACATATATAGGCATTTAAATGATGTTCAAAGAAAAGCCATTGGTATATGCATATACAGCCAACTCAAATTACATATGCAGCCATTTAAATGAGGTACATACGAAATTCAATGTCATATGCGTATACAGTCAACTCAATATGCATATACAGCTATTTAGATTATGTACCTACAAAATTCATTGCCATATGCGTATGAAGTCGACTCAATATGCATATACACATATTTAAGTGATGTACATACAAATCCAATGTTTTATACATATGCAGCTGAGTGGTGTACATAAAAATTCATTTGATATATGCATATATAGCCAACTGAATATTCTTTTGCAGCTATTAAAGTGCTGTACATACAAAATCCAATGTTATATGCACATACAGTCAACTCAATATACTTATACAACCGTTCAAATGATGTACATACAAAAGCCAGTGTCATGTGCATATACAGCAAACCTATTATACATAAATAGGCATTTAAAGGATGTTCACAGAAAAGCCATTGTTATAGGCATATACAGCCAAACATATACTTATGCAGCTATTTAGGTGATGTACATACAAAATCCAATGTGATATGCACATACAGTTATTTACGTGATATATATACAAAATTCAATATCGTGTGCATGAAAAATCCAATGTGATATGCATATACAGTAATTTCAATATACATGTAAAGCGATTTAAGTTATGTACATACAAAAATCAATGTCATATGTATATACAGTCATCTCATTAAACATATACAGTAATTTAAGTGATGTACAAACAAAATCCATCGTTATGTGCATATACGGCCAACTCAATATACTTATACATCCATTTGAGTGATGAACATATAAAGCCCACTTGATAGTTATGTACAGCCATTTAAGCGATGTACACACAAACCCAATCCAATGTCTTATGCCCATGTAGCAGTCAGCATAATATACAGCCAGCATAATATGCAGCCAGCATAATATACATATGCAGTCATTGAAGAGCCTCGCACACAAAATTCAATGACATATGCCCAAACAGCCAATTCAATATACATATACAGTCACTTAAGTGATGCACATATAAAAGCCAATGTCATACGTATATACAGCCAACTCAATATACATATACGGCGATTTAGGTTATGTACATATAAAAGCCAATGTCATATGCATATACAACCAACTGAATATACATATAAAGCAATTTGAGTGCTGTACTTACGAAATCCATTGTCATATTAATATTTACAGTCAACTCAATATACATATGCAGCAATTTAAACGAAGTACATACAAAATCCGATGTTATATGCGTATACAGTAAACTCAATATGCATATACAGCTACTTAGGTGATGTACATATAAATCCAATGTCTTATGCACATTCACCCATCTCAGTATACATATACAGTCATTACATATACAGTCATTGGCTGCATATACGTGATATGTATATGCAGCCAACTCAATAAACATATACAGTCATTTGAGTAATGTACATATAAAGCCAACGTGATATGTATGTGCAGTCATAGTAATGTACATACAAACGCGTCGTCGTGTGCATATACTGCCAAACTAATATACATATACAGCTTTTTAAGTGATGAACATACCAAATTCAATATCATATACATAAATAGTCAACTTAATATAAGTATATAGTCATTTAACAGGACGGAAATTTTTCCATAATAATATTTTCAGAATTGCATTCTTTAGTAAAGGTATGGTGTTTGCGAACTACATTTTTACTCAGTCTCAGTCTCAGCAGTATCCAGAATAAATTTTTTTGCTACATTTTAGCACTCTTTGGGAACACATAAAGATGTTAACAGCTGTTTTTATGCATGAAATCAATCAGACATCCTACAGTCTACACGACCAAATTTACTGACTGTGACAATGTTAATTAGATTTGGTAACCTACCTCACTTCTGCCTGATATTAGTGTAATGGTGACCCAAAAAGGGATGCCAAACGACAAGAAGGATGGATAAAAACATGGAGATCAAGATCAACTAGCTTTCCTTGCTCTAGTCTGTCAACTGAGACTGCGTGACACATTGTTTACATGAACGGTTAACACTTCAATGATAAGTATGGTAAAAACACACACATCTGTTCATGGCTATATATATATATGTCTATATACCGTCGTACTTTTGAATAAATCACAGGAAACACAATAAAACGCAACGGCAGTTTAGCAAAATGATCCTTCGACACACTGGCAATGCTTCCGGGATAAATTGTATGCAGTTAGTAAGTTTATTGGATTTATTATTATTTATGTAGAATCGAAAACATCCCCAAATAATCTTCGCTCTGGCAGGAAATTTGCGTAATGATTGTTCTTGAATATACCTAGCCTGGAGCAGAGAATGTTGTTTTAATATATGGCGTTTACAGTCAACTCAATATGCATATACATCTATTTAGGTGACGTACATACAAAATCCAATGTCACATGCATATGCCTCCATCTCGATATTCATATACAGCCGTTTAAATAATATACATACAAAATTCAATGTCATATGCATAAACAGAGAACTCAATAAACATATACAGCAATTTAGGTGATGTACATACAAAACCCAATATCATATGCATGAACAGCCAGATAAATGAACATATGCAGCCATTTAAGTGATGTACATACAAAATTCAATGTCATATTCATGAACAGCCAACCCAATATATATATATATAGCCTATACAGTCATTTGAGTGCTGTACATGTAAAGCTAACTTGATATCTTTGTTCAGCCACTCAATTAAGTGATGTACGTAAAATTTCCAATGTCATATGCACATGCAGCCACCTCATTGTACATATACAGTCATTTAAGTGATGTACATACAAATCTCAATGTCATAGGCATAAACTGCCAACTCCATATACATATACAGCCATTTAAGTGATGCACATACAAAATCAGTTGTGATATGCATATACAGCTAGTGCCTCGCATATAAAATCCAATGTCATGTGCGATTACAGTCAACTCAATATGCATATACATCTATTTAGATCAGGGTGGTCCAAGGTTGTCGGCCTCGCGGGCCACACTATTATTTTTGTATCGTTCGCGGGCCACAATAGTGCCAAGAATAGGTAAACAGTGCAATACAAAACAATTACTATTATTGTCCAAGCACGTTGATAATTATTTGTCATTTATCAAGCTAAAACATGCAAAAACCACCAAACAACTCACTAAAACGTGAAATTGTTTTACTATATCTACATTTAGTGTAAGATATCAAAAACTTTTCATAACGGAAACAATGCCACAAAGAGAAAATGCCGTTTTAGATTGTCACCGGCGCAATTTTCAGGCTTATTATGAATCATTGTGGTATTTTCGCTCCCATATCCAGTCAAAAATCTGTTTGAACTGGTCAGCTTTCTTTTCAGACTCATGAAACTCATTACAAAATAACTTACAAATAACTACAGATTGATTGATTACCGACTTTTACTAAATTTCAGATACAGGAGGGTAATTACATAATTTTCTGACATATAGGCAGCATTTTTTGTAATACTGTTTAGGCTGGTTGCAAAAAAAAACAACCCGCAGGAATTATATTGTTCGGCCATTGCATTAATATTTAGTTATCAGGCATATCCAACCTAGGCTAATAGATTCCTAATTCGATTTTTAGTTTTTTATGAAGCCTATTTTGTTAGAATATATTCCCGACCAAAAAAATAGAAAACCAGTTAACAATTAAAAATAGTCAAGTACATTATTCAACTTTGCTAGTTGTCTCAGCTAGCCATAAACAGCCATGAACAATTCAGTGACATTAGTGATGTAACAATATGTCGAAAGATTTTTCTGGTGATTTTTTCTGACGAAACAACACTAAATGCGGTTTTTCGTTTTCCCTCGCGCAAATGCAACGCGGGCCACAGATAATGAAGCGGCGGGCCACATGTGGCCCGCGGGCCTGAGTTTGGACCACCCTGATTTAGATGATGTACATACAAAAATCAATGTCATATGCATAAACTCAATATATATATACAGCAATTTGTACAATCTTGCATTCGCTCATTATATCACTGAAATATAACCCAATTGAGTTTGTAGTTACAGGGCGAAAAAGACAATCACTTATTTGTTATAAATTATATATTTTGAAAAACTCAGCCTCATGACTAAAATTTGACTTATATTCCATTTTTAAAAGCTGTAAAATCAATTGCACATTTAATAAATTTTAGTCAATATTGATTTATTTATTAATTTGAGCGTAGATTGTCAGATTTTTCTTCCTCTCAAGAGAAAACTGCATTATTCAAATTTATTCACATACGATATCAGCTTAACAGGACAAAATTTTTTTAATCTGATATTTTCAGAATTGCATTCTTTTGTAAAGGCAAATTATGCTCTTTTGCGATCTAGATTTTTACTCATATCTGTCTAAGGCTAAGCAGTATCAAGAGATTTTCTTGCTACACCTCAGCACTTTTTGGAACACATAAAGATGTTAACAGCTGTTTTTATGCATGAAATCAATCAAACGTCCTAAACTAATCAAATTTACTGAGACAATGTCCATTAGAGTTGGTACTGTAAAATCACTTCTGCCTGATATTAGTGGGCTGGTAACCCAAACGGGATGCCAAACGCCAGGACGTATAAATAAAAAACATCGTTGCCGTGAAAAAGGAATATAAAGTTCGTCGTCCCTATGAAAACAAGAGAGCTACGCACAAATATATGGACACGTCAGACCAGAACGAACCAGTCCTTACCGGTACCTTTGACGCTACCGGTACCCTCAAAAAAGTTCTGAATTTCCAGTAGCAAGAATTTTGCAGAATCAAAACGTACAGCCAGTCATGACACAGACTAAAATCAGTGTTCCCATGGATAAAAAATAATACAGCAAAATTTTAGACGAAATATCAAATTTCATAGAATTCACGCAAAATTTTGAAATGAATAAAAATAATTGCCTTCTAGCGAAAAAATTAATCTTTAACCACTGAAAATTTCAAAGCAATTGGTCCAGTATTCGAAGAGAAAAGCGACTTTTTAAAAACGTGTCAAAGAACAAGAACAACAACAACAACATAATATTGAAACGATCGTTATGTCCACTACGTGTCCAATAAACATCTTTCAATGTATTCTAAATATACTGGGAAGATGCGCAGTGATGAATATGAGTATAAGCTTATCACCGTCTTCAGTTGTTAGGAAAGTAGAAGAACTCGGAGCAAATGTAGAGCAACAAATCCATGACAAAGTAAAGAACTTTTTGTGGTATTTTTGGCACTGAACGAGTCGACAGATGTCTCAAGTACATCGCAGCTGTTAATCTTCATCCGCGTTGTTGATACCAAGCTCAATATTACAGAAGAGTTGGCATCCGTTTGTAGCATGCATGGCACAGCGACTGGAGAAGACATTTTCAAGGAAGTGCAGAAAACTGTACAAGACTATAATCTTCAGTGGAACCAACTTCGATGTGTTACAGTTGATGGAGGGAAAAACATAGCATGAGTGAAGAAGGGTTTGGTTGGGCGGTTTCACAAGCAGTTGGAAGATCTTCAACGTCCTAAATCTCTGTATATACACTGCATTATACATCAACAAACACTTGTAACACTTGAAACCTGTAACAGCTGTGATCAAATTTATTCGAAGTCATGGTCTTAATCATCGCCAGTTCCAGGCATTCCTTGAAGACATCGATTCTGAATTCAGTGATTTACCTTACCACACAGCTGTGAGATGGCTCAGCTGTGGCAAAGTCCTGTCTCGTTTTTACAACCTCAGAAGAGAAATTGACCATTTTGAAAAGAATAGAGCTGATCCACAGCTGTCAAATCCTGCATGGCTATCAAAATTGTCATTTTTACTTGTCATATCTATATACAGTAATCTCAATATACTTATGCAGCTATTTAAGTGATGTTCATACAGCCAACTCAATATGCATATACAGTGAATACATATAAAAGCAATTGTCTTATGTATATATAGTCTACTCAACATCATATGCAGGCAGCCATTTAAGTGATGTAGATACAAAACCTAATGTTATATGCGCAAACAGCCAACTCAATTTCATACAAAGCTATTTAATTAAGTGATTGTGTATAGGAAGTCAACTCAACATCATATGCAGCCATTCATGTACCTACAGATTCCATTGCCATAGGCATATACAGCCAACCCAATATACTTATGCAGCTATTTAAGTGATGTACATACAAAATCCAATATCATATGTTCATACAGCCAACTTAATATACATATGCAGTGAATACATACAAACGCAATTGTCTTATGTATATATAGTCAATTCAACATCATATGCAGTCGTTTAAGTGATGTACATACAAAAACTAATGTTATATGCGCATACAGCCAACTCAATATACATATACAACCATTTAAATGATGTACATACAAAAGCCAGTGTCATGTGCATATACAGCCAACCTATTATACATATATAGGCATTTAAATGATGTTCAAAGAAAAGCCATTGGTATATGCATATACAGCCAACTCAAATTACATATGCAGCCATTTAAATGAGGTACATACGAAATTCAATGTCATATGCGTATACAGTCAACTCAATATGCATATACAGCTATTTAGGTTATGTACCTACAAAATTCATTGCCATATGCGTATGAAGTCGACTCAATATGCATATACACATATTTAAGTGATGTACATACAAATCCAATGTTTTATACATATGCAGCTGAGTGGTGTACATAAAAATTCATTTGATATATGCATATATAGCCAACTGAATATTCTTTTGCAGCTATTAAAGTGCTGTACATACAAAATCCAATGTTATATGCACATACAGTCAACTCAATATACTTATACAACCGTTCAAATGATGTACATACAAAAGCCAGTGTCATGTGCATATACAGCAAACCTATTATACATAAATAGGCATTTAAAGGATGTTCACAGAAAAGCCATTGTTATATGCATATACAGCCAAACATATACTTATGCAGCTATTTAGGTGATGTACATACAAAATCCAATGTGATATGCACATACAGTTATTTACGTGATATATATACAAAATTCAATATCGTGTGCATGAAAAATCCAATGTGATATGCATATACAGTAATTTCAATATACATGTAAAGCGATTTAAGTTATGTACATACAAAAATCAATGTCATATGTATATACAGTCATCTCATTAAACATATACAGTAATTTAAGTGATGTACAAACAAAATCCATCGTTATGTGCATATACGGCCAACTCAATATACTTATACATCCATTTGAGTGATGAACATATAAAGCCCACTTGATAGTTATGTACAGCCATTTAAGCGATGTACACACAAACCCAATCCAATGTCTTATGCCCATGTAGCAGTCAGCATAATATACAGCCAGCATAATATGCAGCCAGCATAATATACATATGCAGTCATTGAAGAGCCTCGCACACAAAATTCAATGACATATGCCCAAACAGCCAATTCAATATACATATACAGTCACTTAAGTGATGCACATATAAAAGCCAATGTCATACGTATATACAGCCAACTCAATATACATACACGGCGATTTAGGTTATGTACATATAAAAGCCAATGTCATATGCATATACAACCAACTGAATATACATATAAAGCAATTTGAGTGCTGTACTTACGAAATCCATTGTCATATTAATATTTACAGTCAACTCAATATACATATGCAGCAATTTAAACGAAGTACATACAAAATCCGATGTTATATGCGTATACAGTAAACTCAATATGCATATACAGCTACTTAGGTGATGTACATATAAATCCAATGTCTTATGCACATTCACCCATCTCAGTATACATATACAGTCATTACATATACAGTCATTGGCTGCATATACGTGATATGTATATGCAGCCAACTCAATAAACATATACAGTCATTTGAGTAATGTACATATAAAGCCAACGTGATATGTATGTGCAGTCATAGTAATGTACATACAAACGCGTCGTCGTGTGCATATACTGCCAAACTAATATACATATACAGCTTTTTAAGTGATGAACATACCAAATTCAATATCATATACATAAATAGTCAACTTAATATAAGTATATAGTCATTTAACAGGACGGAAATTTTTCCATAATAATATTTTCAGAATTGCATTCTTTAGTAAAGGTATGGTGTTTGCGAACTACATTTTTACTCAGTCTCAGTCTCAGCAGTATCCAGAATAAATTTTTTTGCTACATTTTAGCACTCTTTGGGAACACATAAAGATGTTAACAGCTGTTTTTATGCATGAAATCAATCAGACATCCTACAGTCTACACGACCAAATTTACTGACTGTGACAATGTTAATTAGATTTGGTAACCTACCTCACTTCTGCCTGATATTAGTGTAATGGTGACCCAAAAAGGGATGCCAAACGACAAGAAGGATGGATAAAAACATGGAGATCAAGATCAACTAGCTTTCCTTGCTCTAGTCTGTCAACTGAGACTGCGTGACACATTGTTTACATGAACGGTTAACACTTCAATGATAAGTATGGTAAAAACACACACATCTGTTCATGGCTATATATATATATGTCTATATACCGTCGTACTTTTGAATAAATCACAGGAAACACAATAAAACGCAACGGCAGTTTAGCAAAATGATCCTTCGACACACTGGCAATGCTTCCGGGATAAATTGTATTCAGTTAGTAAGTTTATTGGATTTATTATTATTTATGTAGAATCGAAAACATCCCCAAATAATCTTCGCTCTGGCAGGAAATTTGCGTAATGATTGTTCTTGAATATACCTAGCCTGGAGCAGAGAATGTTGTTTTAATATATGGCGTTTACAGTCAACTCAATATGCATATACATCTATTTAGGTGACGTACATACAAAATCCAATGTCACATGCATATGCCTCCATCTCGATATTCATATACAGCCGTTTAAATAATATACATACAAAATTCAATGTCATATGCATAAACAGAGAACTCAATAAACATATACAGCAATTTAGGTGATGTACATACAAAACCCAATATCATATGCATGAACAGCCAGATAAATGAACATATGCAGCCATTTAAGTGATGTACATACAAAATTCAATGTCATATTCATGAACAGCCAACCCAATATATATATATATAGCCTATACAGTCATTTGAGTGCTGTACATGTAAAGCTAACTTGATATCTTTGTTCAGCCACTCAATTAAGTGATGTACGTAAAATTTCCAATGTCATATGCACATGCAGCCACCTCATTGTACATATACAGTCATTTAAGTGATGTACATACAAATCTCAATGTCATAGGCATAAACTGCCAACTCCATATACATATACAGCCATTTAAGTGATGCACATACAAAATCAGTTGTGATATGCATATACAGCTAGTGCCTCGCATATAAAATCCAATGTCATGTGCGATTACAGTCAACTCAATATGCATATACATCTATTTAGATCAGGGTGGTCCAAGGTTGTCGGCCTCGCGGGCCACACTATTATTTTTGTATCGTTCGCGGGCCACAATAGGGCCAAGAATAGGTAAACAGTGCAATACAAAACAATTACTATTATTGTCCAAGCACGTTGATAATTATTTGTCATTTATCAAGCTAAAACATGCAAAAACCACCAAACAACTCACTAAAACGTGAAATTGTTTTACTATATCTACATTTAGTGTAAGATATCAAAAACTTTTCATAACGGAAACAATGCCACAAAGAGAAAATGCCGTTTTAGATTGTCACCGGCGCAATTTTCAGGCTTATTATGAATCATTGTGGTATTTTCGCTCCCATATCCAGTCAAAAATCTGTTTGAACTGGTCAGCTTTCTTTTCAGACTCATGAAACTCATTACAAAATAACTTACAAATAACTACAGATTGATTGATTACCGACTTTTACTAAATTTCAGATACAGGAGGGTAATTACATAATTTTCTGACATATAGGCAGCATTTTTTGTAATACTGTTTAGGCTGGTTGCAAAAAAAAACAACCCGCAGGAATTATATTGTTCGGCCATTGCATTAATATTTAGTTATCAGGCATATCCAACCTAGGCTAATAGATTCCTAATTCGATTTTTAGTTTTTTATGAAGCCTATTTTGTTAGAATATATTCCCGACCAAAAAAATAGAAAACCAGTTAACAATTAAAAATAGTCAAGTACATTATTCAACTTTGCTAGTTGTCTCAGCTAGCCATAAACAGTCATGAACAATTCAGTGACATTAGTGATGTAACAATATGTCGAAAGATTTTTCTGGTGATTTTTTCTGACGAAACAACACTAAATGCGGTTTTTCGTTTTCCCTCGCGCAAATGCAACGCGGGCCACAGATAATGAAGCGGCGGGCCACATGTGGCCCGCGGGCCTGAGTTTGGACCACCCTGATTTAGATGATGTACATACAAAAATCAATGTCATATGCATAAACTCAATATATATATACAGCAATTTGTACAATCTTGCATTCGCTCATTATATCACTGAAATATAACCCAATTGAGTTTGTAGTTACAGGGCGAAAAAGACAATCACTTATTTGTTATAAATTATATATTTTGAAAAACTCAGCCTCATGACTAAAATTTGACTTATATTCCATTTTTAAAAGCTGTAAAATCAATTGCACATTTAATAAATTTTAGTCAATATTGATTTATTTATTAATTTGAGCGTAGATTGTCAGATTTTTCTTCCTCTCAAGAGAAAACTGCATTATTCAAATTTATTCACATACGATATCAGCTTAACAGGACAAAATTTTTTTAATCTGATATTTTCAGAATTGCATTCTTTTGTAAAGGCAAATTATGCTCTTTTGCGATCTAGATTTTTACTCATATCTGTCTAAGGCTAAGCAGTATCAAGAGATTTTCTTGCTACACCTCAGCACTTTTTGGAACACATAAAGATGTTAACAGCTGTTTTTATGCATGAAATCAATCAAACGTCCTAAACTAATCAAATTTACTGAGACAATGTCCATTAGAGTTGGTACTGTAAAATCACTTCTGCCTGATATTAGTGGGCTGGTAACCCAAACGGGATGCCAAACGCCAGGACGTATAAATAAAAAACATCGAGGTCCATATTTATTTTTGTAGATTTTAGGTTTAATGTATAAAAATGGCTTTGACTGTTTTAATTGATATATCTCATCGACAATAAACAAAATATCATCCAATATTTATTAGTGTATTCGACGCATGAAAATTATTTTTGTAATGTCTAAAGAGAGAGACAGACAATCTGTATATTTGATAAGTCAGATAAGAGTTTTACGACAACATATTACGACGCGCATAGTGAAAATTATTCATTAATATTAATTCAGTAGGTAGATAGGACGCTTTTGGTGAAAATAACAAAGCAACCATTTAATATTTGTGTAGTCAGGTCGATGATGAAGTACGGTGCAAGGTACCAAACACACCTCGGCATTGTGTCCAGCAGCTAGATAGGACGCTTCAGTGAATAGCAAAGCAAATATTTAATATTTGCGTAGCCATGTCGACGAGGAAGTACGGTGCCAAGGTACCAACCATACACATCTATCTCAGCATTATGTCTAGCAGATAGATAGAACGCATCAGTGAATGAGGAAGCAAATATTTGATCGTTCGGTAGTCTTGTCGATTTGGAAGTATTGTGCAATGTACCAGGCACACCTCAGCATTGTGTCTAACAGCTAGATCGAACACTTCAGTGAATGAGGAAGTAAGAACGGTACAATGTTCCAATCGTTTCCCATTGTAGTAGTCTAACATTGCTGACAATAGTATCGCTGGAAGTTAAAAAATAATTCAAAGTAATTTTTAACGAGGACTAGCACCAAATCAAATTACCAAAATTTCTAAAACAAACATTTTGAATTTTTTATATATTCAGAGTTAGAGGTTTAAAGTAATTTTAAGCATGAATAGATTGTATTAATCGATTCATAATTCCTAATACGAGAATTTTTTCGAATCAAAGTGGCTATCCCCAAACTAAAATTGGAGATATTATTGGTACCGCCATCCGTACACGCATGATCTTAAATAATCTGTAGTTGATTACAAAATACATAGAATTGAAATAGAAAGAAGGCGCAAAAGGTAAAACTAATAAACACTATTTAATAATATATCACCCATTAATATTGTGTAAGTACACACGAGCACCTGGTACACAGTGATCGATATAACTTATTCAACTTTTCATATATATGGTACTGGGCGAGAGCCGGGAAATTCTGACCAACGGAAAGCGCCAATAATTACTCCATTTGTGTCATTATTCTGACGATTTCAAATCTCAGATATATATGGATTAGATGTCATTATTAATTTTTTAAAGATGAAGGCATCTAAATCATTAATAGATAATATAGCATTAATTGAATTGCAAACGTAACTATATTAAAATAAATATTATAAATAAATAAATATATATTATAATAGAAATAAATAGAGTTGATAAAATACCTTATATAAATTGCACAAAATAAGCAAATTTGTATTACTTTCTTTTATTGCTGTAAAACATAATTTATTTTTAGAAATTAGTATTCTAAGAAATATGACTAACGTTGAATTGTCTACGTACTGTGAGAGAATTGGAATGTTTGGAGGGGGGGAAAGAACCAAGATGAAGGGAAATTTTTTTCTGCCAACATCTGTCGAAACATGGGCTTTGAGTTTAGCTATACGGATACTCATATTTCAGTTACTTGCGGTGCATGGAATTGAAAGAAATCCAGGACCTGGAATGCCAGAAAGTTAGTTATACTTATATTTTGATTTGGGAAAATTGAAAAAAAAAACAGAGACACATTGATGATAGGACTATTTTCCAATAACGCATTTTTATGCTTTCATATTTATATTCATAATTGATGTTTTTTATTGAACAAAAAGATAACGTAAATATCTAGATCTGAAAATAAGATAAACACCAGGTGGGAATGTTATAAAACGCGCATTTCCGTTACGCATCACGTCTGCCAGAAACCGTTACGACGTGTCGTAGAACGTATGAATAAAAATCATCGATGTCCCTATTTAATTTTGTAGGTTTTGGCTTTAATGTATAAAAATGGTATTGACTATTTTAACTTTTATATCAGTCAAATCAGTTAGATTGACAATAAACAAAATATCATTCAACATTCAACAGTATGTATTCGACACATAAAAGTTATTTTTGTAAAGTCTAAATAGAGAGACAGGCAATGTGTAAATTTGATAAGTCAGATAAGAGTTTTACGACATATTGCGACGCGCACAGCACAAATTATCCATTGATATTATTCAATTAGGTAGATAGGACGCTTTTGTTGAGGCAAAGCTACTATTTAATATTTGTGTAGTCATGTCGACGAGGAAGTACGGTGCGAGGTATACCTGGCATACCCCAACATTGTGTCCAAAGCAAATATTTGATCGTTCGGTAATCATGTCGATGAGGAAGTATTGTGCGAGGTAACAGGCTCAATTCAGCATTGTGTCTAACAGCTAGTTAGGACGCTTCAGTGAATAACATGAAAAAAAATTTGATCGTTCGCTGGTCATGTAAAGAAGTGCGTACAGTGCAAGGCACCAGTCGTTCCTCTGCGTAGTTGCTGACAATAGACTTGCTAGGAATTAAGATAATTTGAAGCAATTACTTATGAGTACTAGCATTTACCTGAAATGAAATTACCATCATTTCTAAAAAGATAAATTTATTTTATTTTATTTATTTCAAAGTTTGAGATACATGTTTAAAGTAATGATAAGCTTGCATGAATTGTATTAACCGATTCATAATTTCTTACTTATTTTCAAGATACGTCAAAAATAAACTAGGAAGTAGAGGGGAAAAGCAACAGAAAAATAAAGATAGAACTAATAAACAGAACTAATAATAGTGTTAGACAAGAGCCGGCAACTTCTGGCCAACGCGCTTATGATTACGTCATATGCGTCATTATTCTGACGATTTGAAATCTCAGATATATATAGATTAGATATCCCGATTTTTGGAGTGGCGTATTTGGAGAAGGAATCTATATCATTTATAGATATCCTAACATCAATTAAATTGCAAACATAACTGAAAAAATAAAAATAAAAGAGTTTGTGAGTTTTTTCAACACACTGAAGTTATTCGTTTTATCGCAAAACATTAACATTAGAATATTTCTTTGTCATAGAAATGTTATTTTCAGAATAAAGTTGTCATTATACCCAACCCTATCTACCCCCAAACTCATTCACTGTAGCGTAGAAGAGCTGACAGGCCGCTTATAGGTAATCCGATTCACTTTGTATCTCCAAATTGTAATTGCTATTGCTACGGTTTTTCACCTATTTCAATAGTACAACAGGGGTGGCGATTCACGGAACGACGGGTCATTGTGTGACCCACCGTGCTGTATAGTAACCCGCAAAAGCGCCAAAAAGGCTTGCAACATTGCCATGTATGACATATCACTAGGATTTTTATGATGAATTTTTGCAGTGTCAGTAACGAAAGACAACAATCTTTCCAGTTGTGCGTTGCCCAACTAATTTGATACGCCCTGGATGAGATGAAGTTTGAATTCGAGATCATTAAACTTTGATGCCAAATTTAACATCATACCTGTTCTTATTTGTTGATGTTTCGATAGTTTAAAATAGTTGGTGATATGGCCGTGTTTTCACACTTCATAAAATGAATTTTATAAAATCGAGTAGCCTATATTCTGATAGTGCTGCATGTAAAACGTCCATAAACTGGACGATGCCAACCAAGGATTATGAATGAGATTTGCAAGATTAGATGCAAAAGGAAGTTTTTCATTGATGTATACATTGGGGAAATATTCATGAGAATATCAAACTTCGATGCCAACTTTACCGTCATACCTGTCCTTATTTGTTGACATTCTGATAGTTTAAAATTTTTTGTAATATTGCCTGACATATGACATATATATGACAAATTTGCCAACTTATTATTAATGGGCGAGTAAATATTATAGAGTTGATAAAATACTTTGTATGACTTGCACAAAATATCTTTCTTTTTCGTTATGTTTTGTTTTGTGTTAGCGCATATTGACGGGTAAAGCAAATTTGTATTTCTTTCTTTCACTGCTGTAAAACATAATTTATTTTTTAGGAATTAATATTCTAAGACATATGACTAACGTTGAATTGTCTACATACTGTGTGAGAATTGGAATGTTTGGAGGGGGGAAAAAAACCAAGATGAAGGGAAGTTTTATTCTGCCAACATCTGTCGAGTCATGGGCTTTGAGTTTAGCTATACGAATACTCATATTTCAGTTGCTTGCGGTGCATGGAATTGAAAGAAATCCTGGGCCTGGATTGCCAAATGAAAGTTAGTTATACTTCGATTTTGGTTTGAAAAATTAAAATAAAAAATAAAAACAGAGACACATTGATGATAGGACTATTTTATAATAACACATTTTTTTTTCTTTTATGTTTATATTCATAATTGCTGTTGTTTTGATTGAATAAAAAGATAACGTAAAGATAGAGATCTAAACATAATATGAACACAAACTGGGAATGTCACAAATCGAGCATTTTCGTGCCTAAAAATGTACCCATCACGTATGCTAGAAACCGTTACGCCCTGTCGGAGTACCGCAAATAAAGAAGAATACATATCATCGGCGGGGCTTATCTTTTCATGAAATTCTAATATAACTCAGACAAAGTACCCGTCTAGAATCTCGTTATTGAATTTTCTACTTAGAGCGAAAGTTTCCTATCGTGCGGAGCCCCAATTTAAATGTCCTACGAATTGCTGATCCCTTCCGCTGACACCTAATAAATCTATATGAACATGTGTGTTTCTTTCGTAACTTGATCAAACACCAATTTTTCATGAAGCCTGCATAATTAGAACATTGTTAATTCTTTGATAAATAAATTGTTCATTGAAACGTTCGGATATGAGAACCGCCAAATCGCTTTGTCGCGTATGCGTGGACCATATATTGGAGTAGAACATGTGAACTACTCGATCACTCGATTACGTGAAGATCAGAGATTGTCTCGTACCTAATTAATTGGAAGGCTAATTACTTCATTGGAAAGAATTTGTATACCTTGTTTCACACCGCTCTTCTTTTCATATTTGATATTCGTTAAAAATTTCATTCTATTATTTTCAAAAACAGCGGAGATACGACTTGTTCTTTATCGGTCTCACATTCCTGCGGTCAAAGTTTTTCAGTAAGCATAATGCTAACCACATAGTGCAAAAAAAGTATAGTTTACCAACATTTTTGAAATAATACTATTATATATAACGCTTAACGACTGCCATTCCTGTAAGTTCGATGTTTACGAGGGTTTGATGTTGCGTTGCAAATATTCGTGGCGTATTTATTAAATTATATATATTTCCACATATTTCTAATGTGTTTCTATATTTCTAATGTTTCAGACAAGAAAACTGCAGATGCTTTCTTCAAAGTGATTGAAAGGTTTACTTCTATGCAGCAATTCAAAATGTTTGCACAATCGGGATGCGGACTTGTACTCAGTTATCAGGACGTTAATGATATCACAGAACATAGCACAGAGTCGGTGGAAAACCAGAAACGTGCAATTTTAAATCTTTGGAAGGAAAAAAACGGTGAGATATATTTGATTTACCTGTGGATATTTTCATTTTGTGAATATGCAATAACGTAAAATTATACCAACATATTTATTTATAAGAGTTGATGCCATTCCATATTTTTTCAAAAATTGGGTCAAATAATGGTGATCGTTCTGGTTAAACTTAGCACTTCGCTAAAGCTCACTTGCTGGTTAACACCCCTATCAGTCCTTCAGGATTTGATTAATTATTATTAGTGACAGTACGAATGCATGTGAACTATATAATATAACAACTTCGCAACGAGACCGGTCGGTATTTAAAACCTGTTTACACCGGCAATAACAAAGTGAACAAACACTGGTCACCGCTATTTAATATTTCACCAAAAACATTTAAAGACTAGGGTTTTAGAACAAGATGATTTATTTGGTTTTCGCCTATTTCTCAAAAATTTAAAATAAATTCCAAATTCAATTCTCTCCATAGTTATGTCAATTTTGAGTGCAATCAAGGGGGTCATTGTAAGGAAAAGCAAGCAGTCTGACTGTGAAACTATATATTGTCATTCAGGTGGAGACGAGGCAGCTGAAAATATTAAACAGGTGACAAAGGATTTCTTTGAAGCAAGAAAACACAAGGCTGTTCCAGGTCATTGGCGATTGCTAGTATTTCATTTCGGGCACCTAAGCACATGGGTAACGTAACGCGATGTACGAAAACAACATTAGTTCATCCATTAGTTCAGGCATGGGGGACTTTTAAATTAAAACTTTTCAGGATATTTTGCTTTTAATTTGAAATGAATATAAATAACATAATATTTGTATATCTGTTTAAGTAAACTTCTCAAATTTGAATTGAAGACTGATTTGGGTTTGTTAATTAAAAGTTTTCGAGTGTTCACCTTTAACAGGTTGTGTCCCTTCAGTTACCTCGTTTGTATTTTTTTCTGCTTATAAATATTGCATTCATTAACAGTCAGAAATAAGGACATAAAAATTATGATATTATTAGAGGACCAACACCGATTAAATCCGTGCCTAGCATGGACCATAATTGTAAACTCGTAAATTGCATTATTAGCTTTCTTCTTTTTTATACATCGTCAGATTCCTAAAGTTTTCCGATCAGACTCTTTGGCGTTAGTAGCAATGCCGCTATGTCGTTATGACTTGTTGTATTACATGAGGACATTTAGATATACTCTGGTATATTCGAGAATTGTTCAATACAGGATAACTCTTTTTCCATTATCTTTTTTGTGTCCCAATTTTATTTTCACACAAGTCATAGGAATAATGGCAAATTCCGTCTTATTATGTCATTGAGATGATTCGAATTATATGCCAAATTCATATTTAATATTGAAAGTAAATGCCGTGATATCAAGTAACTTTATATTAATGGCGTGATAAGTTTTGTTACTCGTTTTAATCTAGGTGAAAGATTCGAGGATGTTTTTCTCGGCATTGTTGAAACATTTCAAATCGTAGACGAGTTTAAACGTTTCGCTCTATCCCAGAACGGGTTATCATTACATGATGGTGATGTTACTGCTATTGAACAAGATAAAAAATATCTCCTTGACCAAATGCTCAGCATGCTATGGCTGTGGAAACAAAATACAGGTGCGTAATTTGACGCCGCATTCGTTTAAAATAAATAATAATCATTTATAGAAACATGACTAAAGTATTGTTATGAAAATGTGAAGGGAACGAGTTGAAAAATCGCAATTCTATTGCACAAGCTATTAAAATCAACCTTTGGCCTAAATTTAGAAACGTTTGGTTGAAACTCAAATGTTAAAGTATCTTCATCAGAAAATGGCTGCCATTTCGGAATGCGATCTTACTTACTTAACGTAAATTCAGTCTCATGCTAAAGTGAATCCCGATAACAAAAAGTGCTATTGTATTGTGTTTATTGTTTATTTAAGCGAGCAAAATAAGGCTTGGGCCTACATTTAGGAATGTTTGGTGAAACTAAAATGTTGAATTATATTCATAAGCAAATAGCTGCCTTGCATCGTTCCGGCAACTCTTTGTCTTTAGCAGCTGGATTGGCTTTTTTGGCAATACTGTTAAATTTTACTGCATACGACGCATCTATTATTAGAACTGGCGTTTTGCGGTTTATATATTTTTAAACGTCGTGTCGTACGTTTAGTTGCAGTCTTTTATTATCTGTTAAATCTTCTTGTGGTTGCACAATCTTGCATTTTTTCGTCAACATCTTCCCTTTTCCAGCGAGATCTTCAAATAGTTGTTCTAGAAAATTGTGGAATGTGAATATTCTTTTTCCTCTCATGTCGTGAGGTTTGACAAAATTCATTAGGACGCAGGAATTGTACGTCGCTCACATGAAAAACTTCATGACTAAACGTCTTCGCCATTTATAATACCTCCTGCACTTTTGTAGGCGTGTCAACTGGTCGTTTTTATCAGTCCCTCCCATGCATGAATTATAAGCTTTCACTGCTGCTAGCAACGTATCGATATAGTTCGATAATCAAATGTGACCGAAACAGGTGTAACACGTCTTCATGACGTTAGTCACGTGATCGGCTTTTGCGGAGCTGCGTAATCAGTGCGTCATGGCCGCTTATCGAAGTTGTTCACCCGACACAATGATACACAATTGAATATTTAAATATAAAATTGGTTATACGGCAGCCACAATAATATTTCGAATATCAACAAAAAGCTTGTAAAAAACTCTTTATGAACATCAATTATTGGCAGTATATTTTGTACCAAAATAACAAAATTTGGAGCCATAACTCACTTACATGCAGAAAAATCACTGTTAGATTAGAGTCAATTTTATTGTTTTTGACAAAATGTATTTCAAAAGGGAAAATACATTCTGAATGCACGATAAAATTTTCTTTCGATTGAAATGTCACACAACGTGCTACCTATAATTGGTAAAACGTTATAAGCGTGTCAAATAGCCAATATTTAGAATTATTTTATTGTTCTACTAATACGGCGCGCGAACCTTCAGGGTGAGCGAGTAACTTCGCTCAGAGCCGTCAGAGTTCAAAGAGTTAAAGCCAACTTCACAGACCACAGTTGGCATACAGAAAACTGCTATTGTATTATGTTATTGTATACTTCAGGCGATTCTGCAACAACAGGAAGAATATTGGAAATAGTTGAGAATTACAACAGAATGAGATATGAAAATCAAAATCCTACAAGTATATCTTTTTTGTTTTAAATTTTCTTCGGATCTTTAAATTCTTTCAAACGCTTGCCAAATCAAAAATGAATTGGTTTTTTTAACTTCTTTATAGCAAAGAAGTAGTTTTTTAATCGAACACTTTATTGCATATAGAGTACTTTTTAGAGTACAACATTTTTCGTTTATTTAAATTTCATTCCTCATTCAAATCCTCGAAGCTCCAAGATTTTGATTCCAATATTATAAAAAACTATATTTTAGGTGAGAGGTTTGAAGATGTTTATTTCTTCGTCATTGATAAGTTCAAGAACTTAGCTGAATTCAAACGTTTCGCGCGATCTAGTTATGGTCTGTCGCTGAATGAAAGCAATGTGGCTACAATTGATCAGGACAAAAAACGTTCTGTCAACAAAATGCTTGGTCTATTAAAACAATGGAAGCAAAATGCTGGTAAGTAATTGCACGACGTGTATAAATAAATAAAATAATCATTCAGAATGATATATATCTTGATATAATCGTAATAACTTGTATCAATTCATTTTTTTTGCAAGCTGTGATATCTGGTCCAATTTTACAACTCGGAAAACGAAAATAAAATCAAGTTTACTTCAAAATTACAACCACATATGTATTAAATGGCCGTGCTTCGCATCAACATGTAATCAAGCCATATTGAGCCATATTTGACTTGACTTCAAGTTCATAATATGCAACTAATCCGATATTTATCGATATTGGATATAAATCTACAATGGGGAATACTATAATAAAGTACACTATTCATTGAAAGTCCAGATTCAAACAATTATCTAGAAAAGAAGGGGCAATTATAACATTTATATTTTGCGGGTTGGAGCAGCCTTGCTAAAAATAAAACTAAGTGGAACACAGAATAAGATATCCTTGATACCAGGGGTATGAATTTTCTGGCCTATTTATTTCGAAGTAAGTCCATGCATTCAATACTAGCATTCTCATAAAAAAAAATCCGATATGTACACATATGGTAGAGCTGCTTGCAACATATAGGTAGCCAAGGAGTGTACAAAATTTCTAAATAATTTCTAATTTTAGGGGAATTAGCTACGACCAAGAACCTCATGGAAATACTTGACAAATATGAAAATACTCGATATGAAGGTGAGTGGTTGAATTGGGTGATAAAAAAAACTTCTCTGCGTTTTTCGATATTTTTTTAAATTCGATCTATTTGTTAAGCTAAATTCTGGAAATTGGAAATTTCGTCATTGGAAATCAATCAGGCGGAAATGATCTTACAAGAAGTAAAATGTATATAATAATAATTATATTTTATTTTGGATTTCAGCGTCACGAGCTCAGGTTGAAGATGAACCATTCGGTTCTCCCCAGTTCCTGCAGTCTAGAGGAAAGGCTTCGATGCCGGTGGAAACTCTTTCAGGACCAGGTGAGACAATATCATCCAAACTAAACTGACTATACCTAACAGTACTACGTAATGGTGGAAGAATATGGTTAACGTTGCCTGTTTGCGGACAAAGGTATTTATACGGATTCCAGAGATGGCGGTAAATAAACGTCAAATTTTGTTTGACCTGCGATGGTGTTTGAACGATAAGGTAAACGATAGTAAACTTCTACAGAGAGTACAAGCTAATGTCTAAAACCATTTCAGCATTGTAGGTATAATGATCGTGGTTTGAGTAAATGATTTTTTTGAAGAATTCTTTTAGACCTCGTCTAAAATTGAAGGCATTGCAGTCGTTTCAGGTTATATTAGCTCATATTTGTTTGCACCATATTGCGGACTGATTCCTAAAAATGATATTATTGTTTTTTAGAAAGAGAATTCATTCAAAAAGTACAATCAAATACTCACGAAGTAACTGAATATGACGTTCGAATGTCATTCAAAGAGCTACAGAAACTGAACAACGAAGTTCAACCGAAATTAGCCATTCCCGATCTCGGTAGGCGAACTGGTAATCATCAATTAGGTGGCGTTCAAGCGATGGGAACCGATGAAACGCAAATTTGTATCGATCAAATACACGAGGAGTTCAAAGGATCAAAAACAGATCACGTCATGCTACTGGGTGAAACCGGGGCTGGTAAAACAATTTCAGCCATGAAATACGCAAGATTAGTCTCGGAAGGAAAGATCAGATGTCTCAGGAAGACGAAAATGACTCTTTTTGTTTCAGTACCCGATCTTCAGTACGAAACCAAATCCAATGTGTTCGATCTTCTTTTCACGCAACAAATAGGCATTCCAGATGGGTTGAAGGAGGCTGGTGCGCGATGGGTAGAAGAAAATGCTGAGAATATTGTCCTAGTTTTAGATGGACTAGATCAAGCCGCTGAATCGTTTGGAGGGCGCTATCCAAAAATTGCTGACCCCAAGTTCAAAGGAAAAACAAACACTATATTGGCAAATGTTTTATCCGGCTCCCTATATCCAGGCATGAAAATCTTATCCACTGCTCGCTGGCAAACCTACTGGGACTTGGATCCAAATCAAAAACCTTCAAAGGTCGTAGTCCTGAAAGGATTTAATGACGACGATATTACAGAAGTACTGTCAGATCTAGTTGTTTCTAATGCGCTAGAACAAGCAATACAATACGAGCTTATCGAAATTCCGAGTGTTATTTCTCTTTGCAAGAACCCAATGTTTCTCATGTATATGGCTGTACATTTACAATTCATTGATCAAAATGAAGCAGAGACTCCAGATACTGCGTCGGGCGTAATGGTTTCCGTTCTTAATTATTTCACAAAGTTAAACTATTCCAAATCAGACATGAGGAATTTAATGAAACTTGCATTCAATGGCATAAAAGGGAATATCTTCTCGTTTCCTATAGCTGATGTAGAAAATCTGGGATTAAATATATCAGATCTCGGAATACTTGTGTCAACAAGGAGTAATCAGGAATCAAATATGCATGTCAAATTCCTACACCAATCTATACAAGTAAGTGTGCCATTGACGCATAATATAAAAAATGTTTACAATATAGCCACAATTTCGATCTGTGTGTGTGGTATGGTAATATATGGCGCTTTAAACAATTTGAGTCTTTTGCGCCAGACAATTTAAATCAAAATTTTGTATATGCCTATAATACTCTCTTGGTAGATTTCACAAAATCAACAAGAGCAGGGAAAATGCTAGGGTCGCGTAAGATAGCTTTGAGTTGAAATTCAATGCCATAATCGCGGCATTTTATCTTTAGTATGCGTCTTTCATTTCTATATGCACGACAGTTCATTAGAAAATGTTCTACTGTCTCTGGATCATTACAGAAATTGCAAAGTCCATTATTATGGCATCCTATTTAATGGAGGTGCCCATTTAAACGGCAATGTCCCGTCTGAAGTCGAAGTAAAATTTTGTCCATTATTCGTGGTGACCAAGTGGAATTCTTGATGCTGTCTTCAATTGAGGGGAAAATTGTCTTGTAATGAAACGCTTGGTCAATTTGTATAAAATGTTGATCCCATTTATTAGCGCAGAATTGTCGAATTTGTGATTTGATTTTGTTTTGTGATTGGGATAATCTTTTGTCCACATCGACTAATTTCAACTTCTGCAGGAACTGCTTGCTGCTTTCCATCTCCTCAATTTTGAAGAAAACGAATTTGATATTTTTATTTCGACTGAGCTTAACGATCATCAATGGGGAAGTACTCGAAAATTTTTGTATGGGATCGTCTTGAACCCGATGACGAATAAATTCAGTGAAAGATATGTACCTGGTGAGCTTGCTTTTATAATGCTTGTTTTTTTATTTTATTTTAAATAATGCTTTATTATGATATTTGTCAAATTATATTTGGAATCTATAAGATCTAGGTCTATTCCAGAGACGACAAACCACTGACCCACTGGTCACTCACAAAATAACCAATCCACAGTGAATTATTGCAAAAACCATACTGAAAATGTCACTCATGAAAACTGATATTAAGACCGGCCTTAATTTAAAATACAGGTGAAATACTATAGTATACCGGCATGTAGCTACAGGCAATAACGCTGCTCCAACGTTCATGACATACTAATACAATTGATCTGTTGATTTTACGCATCTTGTATGGTTACCGAGGTTCATTTTTGTAGATGCATGAACCAGATGGGGTAACTGAATGTTTTAGGGGCTTGAAAAAAACTAGATAATACATGCGGTAATCGTACTTCCAAATACAATGCCGTTTGGAAATTAACGAAAAATTATAGACTTAAAATAACAATGGAGCTGATTGCCAGTGATACCACGTCATGCTACATTGAGCATATTTTTCAAGCCACATACCCTGCTCGTCTTTGTGCATATTTGCTGAAAAACTGAATGACTTAAATATTTTCACAGTTAACATCTTGAACTATTTACGTTTTAGACGACGGAATTAAAAGACAAAAATCATCTCTCGAATCACAAATAAGAAATTTTCTTCGCAGTGGAACGGTCTCAGACATCAATATTGTGTCTATCTTACACGAATGTGGACCAGACGTCATATCTCAATTTAAAAATTTGATAAAACGATTTGAGATTTCACAGGATACTTGGATGGTGAACCCAATGAGCGCAATGGAAAATTACGCGCTGGCGTTTGTTTCAAATAAAAGCTTGCCATTAGAATACTTCAAAGCTGACTCGATAACGTTAGACTCAAATATCTTGCAACTTATGTACGAATCATCCAAATTTGTCGATGGCATGAAGGTAGGTAAAAGTATCTTAATGTGCTTTGTGTATTTCTATTTTAGAGCGTAATAAACTACAAATTCGTTTTTTTATAAATATTTAGCTAGGATCTAACTCTAACAGTAATATTTATTATTTATCACCTCTTCTTTACGAAACTGCTCCACATCTCATCTCATGCCTCCAGTTAAGTTTATTGTGTCACGTTGACCCCTAGTGTGATCTTTCTCCAAAATTTTTATACGCAGATGAAACACGTTGGTATTGGAAAAGAAGTTAGGTTGAAGGACTACAAGAAACTTGAGCATTTGCTCGACGTGATGGAAATTGAAATGTGCGTTTACTTGCGATGCGATGAATTGTTGGCTCAGAAACTATTAACGTCACCAGACATGGTGTTAAAGGTAAAAATCATTTACGCTTTCATTTGTACTCAATGTGTGGAACAGTGTGTTCGATAAAATAAACTATTGTTATGGATTGCATCTCATAGTGTGCTATATTTATTTACATTTGAAATTGTGACGAAAGTGCTGTTGAGTTTAGTCAAATTTGTCTTTCAAAAATAAATGTTTAACGAATAAGGCATGCTCTGTAAGCAGGGCTGAATTTAGACAATAATAGACCTATAAGCGATTTATGAGACCTCTTCAACAATGACGTCACAACTCTTCATGTAATCAATTATAATGCCATAGTATATACATTAAAAAACTTATGTTAAATACGCGATAGCAATAAAAGTAAATATAAAAAGGTATTATTTAGTATTTTTTATTATTGATTTCTAGGGGTCATTAAATAAGCTTGTGCTGCAAGAAGACTACTCTGCAAAAATCATTCGTAGTCTAGGAAAACAAAAGAAATATGCCTATCTTGGATTTGCATCGTCTAATCTCACTGCCGAAAAATTGGAAATTCTAAAGGAAGCTTTCGGTCAAGAAGTCGAGGTGAAAAGTTGTTAAGAATATATTCATTCTGATATTCTCCCATACATCTTGCGTATGATTGTTTAATCAAGAATTATTGTCATATCGATTAACTATTGATTCACCAGTCGTGTAGGTCAGGGTTGGCCAATCTGCCTTCGACCGCAATCGACCAAAATCTTTAAAATATCTCGCGATCGACTAATCGGTTATGAGGTCCTATACAAAAACCAATGAGTACTGAATATGCAGATAAATGCACACACGCATAAAAAGGATTCCACGGCGGCCAATAAGCTTGGCTCAGTGAGCGCATGCTCAATGAAATCACCACAGAAAATTAGTATTTTTTATATTCAATTTAATTAGTTAATTTGATTTTGTAATTGTACTCGAAGTAAATGTTTCAACGTTTATTTGATATTTATTCAAATTATTCAATTCAGATTCAACCTAATTTTCAATCGTTTCGCCAGGCATCCATGTATTCTTTTAACAGCAAAAAATAAATATTCTCAACTCATGACTGCTCAAACTTCAGTACCTGATCTACAATTTACCCCAAAAACCAATGCTTCGTTACTGTTATCGTTGCAAATAAAATTTGTCATGCTGCTCTTGTAGTAAGATAATAACTTTCACATACTGCAACAGTTATTGCGGGACCGTTTGTCAGTCAAGGCCGGTCAAGACACAATTATCGGCCAAGTTCAATTTTAAATCTGAGAAACCTGCATTTGTTACGTAATAATATGGTAGGATTGCCTGGACTGGAATACTGTACGTTTATATCTTATTTTGCGCATGTAGGCTACAGTACTGAAATCTACCTATTTTAAACAAAACAGGCAGTGCATGAAACTGGTTCAGGTCAATTTTTAGGGGTATGTTATTAAATTCAATCAACATTAGACGCGATCGACTACTGGAGACGTTGCAATCGACCGTTGGATCACGTTTGACGTGGTGGCCACCTCTGGTGTAGATAATTGGCATAGCTTAACATTTAGTGAACAGCGAGGCGTAACAACACGGCACAGTGACTCGTTTGTTTCCATAATCCTATTTGAGTTGAAATCCCAAATAACAGCATTGCAAACACTTTTAAGAGACATGTTTGCTTGCGACTTACGTAATTTACGCTTCTAGTTTTTATCAAATGTGTAACTCTGTTCACCATTAATTTCGTTACTTGGACAATTTATTTACATAGGTGCAGGGGTTCTTACTTGGACGAGAGGATAAGCTGGGGACTGGATTTTATAAACTCGCAGAAATGTTATCAAATGCAAAAACAAAAGATCTGGCAATTAGTGCATGTAACCTTACTAATGGCAATATTGATTCATTTGCAATTGGAGCAGCTGACTTTCAATTGCAAGTAAGTTATCTGGGATATGTTATTAATATAAATATTGTATACAAAGTTGCGGGTTTTAATAATCATATCGTATGAACAACCCAAAGTCTCTAATAAACTAATTAAAACAACAATAAATACAAACAACTTGAAGAACAAGACTAACTGTCTACAATCTGACTCACTGTTGTCGTGTCTCGTCGACCGACAACGTTGTCATCAGAAATGGACTCTGAATAATTCTCTATCCACCCAATATTATATAATTTAAATATATAAATATCAAATAATGTGATAAAATTAGCTTCACCACCTTTTTCATTTGACAGCTTAACAACCTCGAAATTCAACGTGAAAAAGTCATGGATCCAGACGCCTATAGTAATCTCGCAAATGCGGTTGCTAATTCAAATGTGAGCTTGCTCGCTGTGATCGATTGTGATATTACCGAAGAAAAATTACAATCGTTTAATAAAACTGCGAGAAATCGAGACATTTTCGTAAGTCAGCTTGTTCACCTGAAAAGTATATACCGGTATCTAATCTATATAAATATATTCGCCTTCCATTTGCCAGCTTAACGCCCAAACGATCCCACATAACTGCATTTGTCAAATTGTGGTACTAAAAAGTGATGATGGTTTACGAGTAAACATATTTTGAAAATGCATTTTAAAAATGGTATTAGGGAAACATGTCTTGGCAATTTCCTCTACTAGACTTAAATATAGGATCCTAACTTAGATTTACTATAAAGACAGGGAAATCCAACAGTAGTCAAATACATTACGAAACATTTTGCACGTTCAATTAGTGCCAAAGCGCAACATACTCATGTTAATGCTAAACGGTCTAAACTCGGGGTTTTGTCAATACACTATTTTTACCACCGCATTTACACATTGGTCTCAGTATAAAAATGGTTCTTTCTATATTAAGTCATCTATCATTGACCACTATTTATCAAGCGTACAGTTTGTAACTGTTAGCTATTGTCTAATTTAATTTATAATAATGTCTTAGCATGAGATGTTTTTATGAACGACGTTATTTATTGACACAGATCAAATCATTGGCTTTTCAAGATAAAAAATCAGAAGCTTCACTATATCTTGAACTTGCCGAACTTGCATCAAATATAAACTTGGAGACTTTGGTATTAGCCGCTTCCAACCTAACAAATGACAAATTGGATTCGTTTCTACAAGGAGCCTCAGAACACGAGTTAAAAGTATTATTATCGCATTATTTTCCTTAGTTAATTAGGCTTCCCGCTGCCTGTCAGCAGGGAACCTATTGTATTCCTACGTTTTATTATTATTATTATTTATTATTATTATCAATTATTTACTATTATTATTTATTAGGCTTCCCGCTGCTTGTCAGCAGGGAACCTATTGTATTCCTGTGTTTTATTATTATTATTTATTATTATTATTATTATTATTATTATTATTTATTTTTATTATTTTTTTTTTCAAATTGGTCCTACAAACTTGAAATTCACCTCAAATGTGCAGAAGTTCTCAGCTAGCAATAAAATGCAAATTTTATGCATGACTGACCACGCTTTCACGCTCCAGTGAGCAAAACGCGTCTTCAGTTTTTTTGCGATTTCTCAAAATTGATACATGCTATTGGGTTGAAATTCATAGCAATGATTAATAGACATTTTTCGGATACAATATGTCAAGGATACGCATGAGTGACCTCAGCGATACGCTCCAGTGAGCAATATAGGATTTTACATTTTCATCTTCTTCTCGAGAACGACACTACTTAGAGACTTGAAATTTACATCACATGCAGATATTAGGACCTCCATCATAAATTGCAAATTTTATGCATGACTGACCACGCTTTCACGCTCCAGTGAGCAAAATGCGTTTTCAGTTTTTTTGCAATTTCTCAAAATTGATATATGCTATTGGGTTGAAATTCATACCAATGATTAATGGACATGTTCCGGATACGATATGTCAAGGATACGCATGAGTGACCTCGGCGATACGCTCCAGTGAGCAATATAGGATTTTACATTTTCATCTCCTTTTCGAGAACGACACTACTTAGAGACTTGAAATATACATCACATGCAGACAATAAGTCCCCCATCATAATTTGCAAATTTTATGCATGACTGACCACGCTTTCACGCTCCAGTGAGCAAAACGTGTTTTCAGTTTTTTTGCGATTTCTCAAAATTGATACATGCTATTGGGTTGAAATTCATAACAATTATTAATGGACATGTTCCGGATACGATATGTCATGGATACGCATGAGTGACCTCGGCGATACGCTCCAGTGAGCAATATAGGATTTTACATTTTCATCTCCTTCTCGAGAACGACACTACTTAGAGACTTGAAATTTACATCACATGCAGATAATAAGTCCCCCATCATAAATTGCAAAGTTCATGCATGACTGATCACGGCTTCACGCTCCAGTGAGCAAAACGCGTCTTCAGTTTTTTTGCGATTTCTCAAAATTGATACGTGCTATTGGGTTGAAATTCATAACAATGATTAATGGACATGTTCCGGATACGATATGTCAAGGATACGCATGAGTGACCTCGGCGATACGCTCCAGTGAGCAATATAGGATTTTACATTTTCATCTTCTTCTCGAGAACGACACTACTTAGAGACTTGAAATTTACATCACATGCAGATAATAAGTCCCCTATCATAAATTGCAAATTTTATGCATGACTGACCACGCTTTCACGCTCCAGTGAGCAAAACGCGTCTTCATTTTTTTTTTACGCGGGAAGCCTGTTAAAGCTGCACGCAGCTCTAGTTAATTTTTGAATTACTAGTATAGCGTATCGAAGGGCGAAATTGCCAAATGTTGTATTTGAATTAACAGCGATAAACCCGTAGGTAACTTTATGTGTATTTATGGTATTTCTGCTTTAGGTTATTAGCTCGAAACTTTCTTTTAAGAGAACTTTAAGTAAAATATACTTGCATTTACAAAAACATTCAAATGAGCAAATGGCGCATAATGACTATTGTTTGATGAATAGAGATACATTGATTTTGGTGTTTTGTTAACAGTCAATACGAATTAGGGTATCCAGGCCAAATAGCGACTGTCAAAACAGCGACTGTCATAATAGCGACCATATCATCAATCAAGTTTATTTTTTTCCAACCAGTAAAAAATAAATAAATAACACAGGCACAAATTACAAGAAGATAGTACACAGTTTTACTGGGGAAGGGAAGTCGCGGGGAACCAAAAATGGTTATCGAGCAGCGGCATATTAAAACAGCGACTGTCAAAACAGCGACTTAACTCGTGTTCACTGAGTTGAATTCACTGAGTCGAATTTCCTGGTCGGTCGTTGGAAGGTAACTCCATGTCGTGTCACATTAATTTTAAGGTCGTTAAGATTAGGGTTCTGGTTATGACAGTCGCTGTTTTGACAGTCGCTGTTTTAAGCGGTCGCCATGATGACAGTCGCTGTTTTGACAGTCGCTCGCTCACTTGATTACGTCGCTATTATGAAGTCGCCATTATGACAGTTGCTATTTGGAACCCGAGCCACGAATTAGATATACACAAGCGTATAGTGGATGTCTGCCTGGTAAATGATGTCATGTTAATGTATTTGTTGAAACATATTGGTTATAATAATATTGATCGATCAAGGCAAACTTGATTTGTCGTTGCCATTTATTGTTTAAAACAACAGTACCACCGTATATGAATAAATATATATATATATTTACGGTAGCATGTGTGGCACGAGAGTAAATATGCTTGACGCACATTATTCTACATGGCATTGTTCATATATTGTGAAATACTTTACAACCTTTTTATTATATTTATAGCTCAGCAAGTTGATGATTTGCGAAGAAAAATTAATGGAGCGTAATGAGTTTTATAAATTTGCCCAAATTGCTTCGGTTACTAAACCTGAGATTTTGGCGTTCAACAACTGCAATCTGACAAACGCAAAACTCGAATCCTTCGTACAAGCCGCTTCCGACCATCCAGTGAAGGTATGGAATAAAATCCCAGGCGCTAACGCTATAAAGAATCAAAGTTCTTTGAAAACTTTCAGTTGTTAAAGCTTGTCACATTGTAAACATCAATGTTGTTAGTTGTTGTTGCTAAACTTCAGAAACAGGCATCTGGTCATACAATATATCAACTCCTCAGTTAAGATAAGAAACGTAAAAGAAGGGCCATCATGGCGCTTTCCATTTGTGCGTTTCATAAAAATACCATTAATGGTTTGTATAAAAATATGAACATCGGGTTTTACGAGAGGACTAATTTCTATTATCATTCCCTCAGTTATGTTATTGAATTAATTTTTTCAGCTCAATGCATTGCATATTGCACTAGAAAATTCGATGAACGCATCAGCTTTCGAAACACTTGCTGAAGTCACGTCAATCACCGAGACTAAGTTGTTGGTATTTGCCAACAACAATATCACAAGGGATAAATTAGATGCATTCATTATAGGAGCATCAGAGAAACAAATACGGGTAAAAGCAGAAAAATATTTAAAAGCATAGAGCAAGTAATATAAGGGACCATGAATGGCATGGTTTATGAAATTTTTGCCGCTAGAATTTATATTATATATATATGGTAAAAACAAATTACAATAACACAATGGACAGTGGGTTACTGTCATTCGAATTTATACGCGTGACATTCATAATATAACAGCGAAAGTATGGTGTTAATATAGTGCTTCTTACAGCTGGATCAGTTGGTGATACAAGAAGAAACGTCGATGGATTCTGAGGACTTCTGTAAAATTGCCCAAGTTGCATCAGTTACAAAACCAAAGACATTACGTTTCAAAAACTGCAATTTAACAACCAATAAACTCGAATCATTTGGAAAAGGAGCCATAGACAATAAATTGTCGGTAAGTAGGCTTACATTCAATCGATTCGATTGTAAGATTGTATTATGGCTCATTGATCTTTGTTAACATTACTGGTTGAATATGGTCAGTCTATAGTTCCAGTGAATGCTCGTCACCTATTCTTCTAATTCAATTGTTTGCCTATTCATTTATTTCAAACAAGGTCGCGTGTCTCATCTAGAATTTTATCTAGTAAAAATCAACACGGTAGTCAAGAGAGGCCACTGATTTTATGAGGTTAATGAAACTGAAAATTTATTTGATTTTGCCAGCTTAACGGGTTGCACCTAATGGACGAAAATTCGATGAAACCTGCAGCATTTCGTATGTTTGCTCAAATCGCATCAACCACGCATACTGAAAGTATACACTTCAACAACTGCATTCTAACGACGAATAAACTTCATTCATTTTCTCAAGGGGCTTTGGATCACCACCTGAAGGTAACCAATTTTGGAAAACGATAATGACAAATATTTTAACAAAATGCAGGGCTGATGAAATGATAAAAAAAAATTTCACATTTACCAACCAAATCTGTACGAAGAGTATTACTTTATAATTTTCACCGCACCTATTTCAAGTTTCATCTCAAGAAATCAGCTTTTATTGTTTTTTTTTTACTCGAAACGTCTATGTCAGTACTCATGACGCAGTGAGATAGTGCATTTGACGAATTTTTATTGAAAAATTGATTGAGTTGAGCCATTCGTGTGAAAAAAGCATTGCCCAAACACTTTGCCTAAAATTTGCATTGCCCAAAACTTTATTGCATCCTGAATAAACCCGAAATCATTTATCTGTGACTGACAATTAGGTAAGAGCTTAGCAAACATTTGCATTTTTAAAGTCTGAACAAAGTCCTCATATACATTTCAGATACGTCTCCGACTAGCAATTTTACTTCGAATAGTATTGCGCAGGCTGACTGTGCATACTTAAAAAATTAATTGCTCCTTGGCAAAATCCTTTTTGTTCGAAAACTTGTTTAAAGTGAATGTGTAAAATTTCCGAGTTCATGGATCAATCGTTGCTTTAATAGAATTATCTAGAGAAAGTCAGTAAAACACAAATCACTATATTAAACTTCACAGATGAACTCATGTAATCTGTTACAGCTCAAACAATTTGTGGTTCAAGATGAGTCGATGAACCCTTCAGCGTTTCGTGAATTAGCTCAAGTTGCTTCGGTTACTAATCCAGAAGTCTTAGCTTTCAATAGCTGTGATTTGACAAGAGATAAACTTGAATCATTTTCAAGTGAAGCATCTGAATTTGAGTTGAAGGTATATGCACATATTTATATCTAATTTTTGAAAGCTGGAAACGTTTATTGTCGTGAATCTGTATATACGAAGCATTGGCTTTGAGTTGAAGGTATATCCGTATTATAGTTTTAGGGGGTTGACTTGAAAACTTTATTAGTTCCTATGATTCGATTGAAATACTTTTTATTACTGAGCTGGCGCTAAACTGTACCAAGCAAGCAAATAATATCAATAAGAAATAGGGACTTAGATCCCCGAAATATAAACTTTACATTTCACAGGTTATCAAACATATAAAATTAAATATCTAGCATCTACCATAAATGAATATTCAGATTATGTTACAGGGAAGTAGCATAATAAGTTAATAAAAAAGCTCACATTCATTGATGATAAGATTACAGAAATATTATAGAAAAAATCTTACTCGTCACCTTGAATCACTAAAGTATGGCAATGATTAGTTTCAATCTTTCGTGACCACAACTAGAACACAGGCATTTTTACCATTTTTGCAGTGTGTTCGCACAAAATTAAATATTTGATGATTTACAAGCGCATTATCTGTTACAGCTCAACCAATTGTTAATTCTTGATGATACATCGATGAACTCTCCTGCGTTCCATACATTAGCTCAACTTGCAGCTGTTACTGATCCCAAGGTCTTAGCTTTCGACAACTGCGATCTGAGTAAGGATAAACTGCAGTCATTTGAACAGGGAGCTGTGGAGCATGATTTAAAGGTGCATTCATTCATTACCCGTAAAGGACACCTAAGACATTTGCACCTGCATATATTTTGCATCCATGGACACAACTGCACCCACATACATTTGTGCCCACGTCTAATTGTACCCATGTACATTTGCGCCCACGTCTATTTGCACTCACATACAATTGCGCCTACGCGCATTTGCGTCCACTTTCCTTTGCGCCACGTACATTTGCACCCATGTACGTTTGCACCAACATGTATTTGCGTTCACGTACATTTGCACCCAGTACAGTTGTACTTATAGATATTTGCACTTGATGTTTATCAGCACCCGCGCACATTACACCCACATACACAAACATCCTAATGTTATAAGTGGTAATGAATACTGACCTGATGAATTTATTTACGGCTAGTTTTCATACGAAATAATTTGCGTGCGTACTAACCAACGCGGTATATCCTTGAAAAAAAAAGGCAGACAAAAAGCAATGTGAAATATGATTATACCCTGCAATGACTGTAAAAACCCACCGACTGTAACCTTGAATCCTAAATAATACTTACAATTAAGCGTAGGAGCGCTAAAAATCCAGTTTCGAGCTTCTTGTCGTTTAAACCTGAATATAAAAATTCTATTTTACAGCTCAACAAGTTGAGCCTAAGCGAAATTGAATTTGTCGATTTCCATGAACTTGCTAAAGTTTTCAAAGTCATTACGGCATTACGGTTCCAAAACTGCAATTTAACGAACGATCAACTCCACTCTCTTTCACAGGGAGCTATAGAACATAACTTAAAGGTATCAAAGGTCTATACGTTTTACCTAAGCCCCAATTTATTCAGCAATTGTTTGCTTGCTGAGGAATCAGAATATCCAATACGAATCTGTGGACAAAATAACTAGAACATCACTTGTAATGAAGATCACGAGAACACCGCTGCCATTGTATAACTCGGAGGCAAAAATAAATTGAAAATCCTATAAAGAAAGAAACCCTTCTTCGCGATATTCACTACAGAAATAAAAAAGTTCTTAAAAGTAATTATTTAAACCAACAGACAGGTTAACAATAAGAAAATACATCCGAAGTAATGCATATATATAAATTTAATATGAAATTATTTATTACAGCTCAAGCATTTAATAATTGAAGATGAGAAATCAATGAAACCTGCAGCATTCAGAAAACTAGCTCAAGTTGTATCAACTATTAATACTGAGGTTCTAGTTTTTAGCAACAACGATTTAACAAAAGACAAACTCGATGCTTTCGCTAGAGGAGCCGTTGATAATCGTTTAAAAGTAAGACTCTGAACCTGGCACTCAAGTCCGGTTCTCATCAAGATGTCGATCCTATAAGTCTTGAGTCACATTTTCTTCTAAGATTGAAATAATACGATCCAAATTTCGTTTTCGAAATATTAATTTAATAATAAAGTCAAACATGATTTCTCTTTGAATAATTATGGAACAACTACCGTATTTCCCGGCGAATAAGTCGCTTTTCTAGACCCAAATTTTTGGCCTGATTTTTTTTTTTTTGGGGGGGGGGGGGGGGGGTCGTCTTATTAGGCGAGTATGATAATTTTCATCTTTTGGTGTCGGCTCATTATTCAATCCGCACCATAAAATACTTTCGGCGATAGCATCCCCCACGTCCTCATCAGGTCAGTTTAAACGAATCGGCGTTCTCGCGCTGTGAATCTGGAATGTCAATGCTGTGATTATCATATTTGTAGTTGCCGCATTTGTGTGGCCATGACCGATACACGTGGGATTGCAATTTGTGAAAATCGTCAATTTTTTTTGTCAGCGTGATGTCTTATTTGACCGTAAACATCTTTCATATTATCGCTGTCTTGAGGTTTTTTTTTAACGTGAAATCGTCAAAATAACGAGTGGCACCATTGCGATAAAGCGGAATAATTGTTGCAGCGCAGATATGTTTTTAAATTGCAAAAATACTAATCAAAACAACGTATATTTATACAAGTTTATGTCCACACATTGCGTTCGTAATTTGGGAGCAGTGATACTATTTATATTGTCGCAATCGCAGATTAAATTGATCACAATTAAATTAATGAAGCAACACATTTTGTTTTGTGGAGATTTCGAGGTGATGAATATGTATGTTTCATATATACACTTTCTATGTATATTTATTTATAAAAACTAAATATAAGTAGTTTATCTAGTAGTAGTAGTTTATCTCACAATATTATGTCCGCAGATTGCCATGTTATTTTAGATGATTAATGTTCTTATATGGTGGACGCAATCGCTGGTTAAATTGAAAGACAGTTTGAATTCCGTAGTTGTTATGGATTGAATATTACGCTACAAGAAAATGTCATTATAATATAGGCTATTTTAACCAATGCGCCGAACGCGGCGACCGCTCAGAAGTCGTTGCATGGTAATTTGAGATTCCGATTATGATGCAATTTTACTACCCGTCTTATTGGCAGGTTATATGCAAAACCCCATTTTCAGGCTCAAAAACGGGCCTCGTCTTATTTGCCGGGTAGACTTATTCGCCGGGAAATACGATATTTCCCACCTACTGCAGGATGTACTTCATAGCTGGGCTGACACAGTGAATAGCTTATAAAAATTTTTAATAAATGTTATATTTATAAAAATACCCACTTACCAAGATTTTTCACTTGTTTTGCACATTTTACTAGGGCTTCCCAACCGGGTCCAGGTAGTCGGACGCCCAGGGGTCTACAACTCGAGTACAGGGGGCCCATAGATGAGATGCTAATTATTCTAAATGAGTACATTTCTTCTGAATTAAAATAATTGTATAAACCTATCACAGCTACACTAATTAAAGGGCTTTGATAATAGAATATTTAAAATTGGAATCGAAAGAAATATGCAAACATTGTCAATCGAAATGAAAAACTCAAACTCAACAAGCAAGGCCCACAAGCATACCATGCTGGCAGTCTAAAATTAAATATGGTAATAATAGTAGTACACATAAATTAAATAGTTCTATTAAGACAGCAAGTGATTTAACTTGGATATCTCCAATAAACACTTGGGAGTCCCTACGACTTTGAATAAAAATTAGGAGACCGTTGCAAAAACGGGTTGGGACGCCGTTTTACATGATGCGTTTGCTTTTTCTGTAAGGATGATATGCTGTGGAGAAAAGTGACTTTACATTTTAAATAATCATTTAGTATGTCAATGAACAATTGATATTTGAGACCGTATCTGTTTCAGCTCCATCAACTAATCATTCAAAGAGAAAAGACATCGGCGTTCAGCAAATTAGCTCAAGTTGCGTCGGTGACCAGGCCCAATGTCTTGTCTTTTGACAACTGCGATGTAACGTATGAAAAACTGGATTCATTCGTAAGGGGGGCTTCAGATCATGCGTTGAAGGTACAAACATAGTATTGAAGTTGAAAACCTTGTCATGAAACAAGAAACACTTTTATTTAGTTAATTTACAGCACCAATCGTTACTTTCTCGTGAGGTAGAAGTTTATACTCATTTTATTTCTTTCCCAAGCAATAATTTGTAAGTAAATAATTGAATAATATATTTTAATGAAAAAAGAATTTGTGAATAGTAATCATTTTTTAAAGTCTAATGCAGTCTCACACCGAAAGTTTGTTATTTAAGCTCAAAACGTTAAATATTAATGAAGACAAATTAATGAAACCTGTGACAGTTCGTAAATTTGATAACAAGTTGCATCAACTACTCCACTAGAATGGTTTTATGCAGACATTGTTTGAATATCTATGATCCGCTTTCTTATTTTTCGTAATGAAAATATAACATTTTCCCATTCTCAAAAAAGGTATGCCATACTTTTTCTGTTTTTTTCTATCTTATATTTCTCTAGCTCGATGGATTGAATCTTATTGAAGAAAAATCAATGAAACCTGCAGCCTTCCAAAAACTCGCTCAAGTTGCATCAGCTACAAATACTGAGATCATTTTCTTCAGCAACAACGATTTAACAAATGACAAACTCGATGCTTTTGCTCAAGGAGCTGCTGATAACCGATTGAGAGTAAGCTAGATTCTAGAACAATCTATCAGAATTTCAACCTCATGAGTCTTGAGTTGCATTTGTTCCAAATCTTGAGTTGATACGAGGCAATTTTATTTTCTGAACTTTAATTTACTGTTGCAATTTTTTGTAAAAGTCCAACTTATTAAGGGCGACTGTCCGCAAGTCTTAGGCCCGCATAAAAAAAAATTGCACGACCTTTCACGAATTTTGAATTTAATAATTCTGAAGTCAAACATGATATCTCATTGGAAAATTATGGAACAAGTATTTCCCACGGACTACAAAATGTAACTTCATAGCTGGACTGACACTGTGAATAGTTGAGAAAAGAAAACAGACCTAGTCTTATATTTATAAAAATACCAACTTACAAGATTTTTCATTCGTTTGTACATATTACAATTTACGTGTGATTTCTATTTCTGTAAGGATGATATGCTGTGGCAACAAGTGACATTACGTTTGAATAAATATTTATTTTTTCTTTCAATAAACACTTAATATTTAAAGCCGTATTTGTTTCAGCTGCATCAACTAATCATTCACAAAGAAAATACATCGGCGTTCAGCAAATTAGCCCAAGTTTCCTCAGTAACTAGACCCGATGTATTGTCTGTTGACAACTGTGATGTAACCTATGATAAACTCGATTTATTCGCAAAGGGAGCTTTAGATTATACTTTGAAGGTACAAACATAGTATTAGAGTTGAAATACCTTGCCATGAAACATTTATTAAGATAATTTACAGGACTGATCGATAGTTCTCGTGAGGTAAAACTTTAAAGCCATTTTCTTTCTTTTTCAACCAATAGTTTGAAATATATATTTAAATTATATAGTTCAATAAACCAAGAGTTTGGAAATAGTAATCATTTTTTTAAAAGTCTAATGCAGTATCACAACAAAAATTTGTTAACAAAGAAAAATTAATGAATCCTGCATCATTTTGTAAATTTGCTCGAGTTGCATCAACTTCGCAACTAAGTAAGTTTTTTGCAGACATTATTTTAATATCTATGACCCACAGTCTACTTTTTCGTAATAAATATAAATATTTTTAACATCCCTCAAAAAGATTCACCATTCGTTTTGCAAATACTGTATTTTTTCCATCCTATATTTCTCCAGCTCAATAGATTTAATGTCATTGAAGAAAAGTCAATGAAACCTGCAGCATTCCGAAAACTCGCCCAAGTTGCATCAACTACGAATACTGAAATCCTAATTTTCACCAACAACGATTTAACAAGTGACAAACTCGATGCTTTCGCTAGAGGAGCTGCTGAGAATCGTTTGAAAGTAAGACTCTTAATCTGGCACTAAAGTCCGGTTCTTATCAGAATTTCAACCCCATAAGTCTTGAGTGACACTTACTCCTAAGCATAGGCAGATAAAAGCCAATTTTAGTTTCGAAATGTCAATGTACTGTTGCATTCTCTATAATCGCTTATTGAAGGCGACTGTACGCAAATCTCTGGTCTGCATAAAGAATTGCACGATTTTTCACTTTGAATTCAATATTTCGGAAGTCAAAACGGATATCGTTTCGAAAAATTCTGGAACAATTATTTCCACCGGCCACAGAATATACTTCATAGCTAGGCTGACACGGTGAATAGTTTAAAAAAATGTTTAAATATTTAAGTTTATAAAAATACCAACTTATAAATATTTTTCATTTTTTGCACATTTTACAATATCTGTTTGCTATTATTGTAAGAATGATATGCTGTGGCGACAAGTGACATTACGTTTCAAATAATCCTTTAGAATTCCAATAAAAAACCTGTATTGGTTTCAGCTGCATCAACTAATCATTCAAAGAGAAAATACATCGGCGTTCAGCAAGTTAGCTCATGTCGCGTCAGTATCCAGGCCTGATGTCTTATCTTTTGACAACTGCGATGTAACCTGTGATAAACTTGACTCCTTTTTAAAGGGGGCTTCAGATCATGCTTTGAAGGTACAAAACATAGTACTAGAGTTTAAAACCTTGCCATGAAACATGAAACATTGTTTATTTAATTGAATAATTTACAGGACTGATCGTTAATTTCGCATGAGGTAGTATTTCATATTCATTTTTTCTTTACCACCAATAGTTTGTAAAGAGTAATCGATTTTTTGAAGTCTGATGCAGTCTCATAACGAAAGTTTGTCATTTTAGCTCAACACATCAAATCTCAATAAAATAAATTGATAAATCCTGCATTATTCAGTAAATTTTCTCAGGTTGCATCAACCATTCAACTAAGCATGTTTTTCGAAGACATTGTTTGAATATCTGTGACAAGCTTTCTTGTTTTTCATATGTAAAATATATTGTTTGATCCATGCCTTAAACAGTTTAACTAAACCTATACTGAATATTGTATTATTCTAAATTTTTTTTTCTTTAGCTCAATGGATTGAATGTTATTGAAGAAAAATCAATGAAACCTGCAGCATTCCGAAAACTCGCTCAAGTTGCATCAACTACGAATACTGAGATCCTAATCTTTACCAACAATGATTTAACAAATGACAAACTCGATGCTTTTGCTGATGGAGCTGCTGAGAATCGCTTGGAAGTAAGTCCCTCAATCTGGCACTCAATTTCGTTTCCTATCAGAATTTCATGAATCTTGAGTGACATTTGCCCCTAAGCATGAGTTGATACGAGTCAATTTTATATTCTGAATTTAAATTTACTCTTGCATTCTTCATAATCTCCTAACTTATTCAAGGCGACTGTCCGGAAGTCTTTGGCCCGCATAAAAAATTGCACGACTTTTCACGAATTTAAATTTAATAATAAAGTCAAACATGATATCTCTTTGAATAATTATGGAACAACTACCGTATTTCCCGGCGAATAAGTTGCTTTCTAGACCCAAATTTTTGGCCTGATTTTGTGGGGGTCGTCTTATTAGGCGAGTATGATAATTTTCATCTTTTGGTGTCGCCTCATTATTCAATCCGCACCATAAAATACCTTCGGCGATAGCATCCCCCACGTCCTCATCAGGTCAGTTTAAATGAATCGACGTTCTCGCGCTGTCAATCTGGAATGTCAATGCTGTGATTATCATATTTGAAGTTGGCGCATTTGTGTGTGCATCACGAGTGAAGTGCTATTACCGATACACATGGGATTGCAATTTGTGGAAATCGGCAATTGCTTTTGTCAGTGTGATGTCTTATTTGACTGTAAACATCTTTCATATTATCGCTGCTCTAAGGTTTTTTCCTACCGTGAAATCGTTGAAACAATAAGTGGCACCATTGCGATAAAGGTAATAATTGTTGCAGCGCAGATATGTTTTTAAATTGCAAAAATACTAATCAAAACAACGTATATTTATACAAGTTTATGTCCACACATTGCGTTCGTAATTTGGGAGCAGTGATACTATTTATATTGTCGCAATCGCAGATTAAATTGATCACAAATAAATTATTGGAGCAACACATTTTGTTTTGTGGAGATTTCGAGGTGATGAATATGTATGTTTCATATATACACTTTCTATGAATATCTATTTATAAAAACTAAATATAATCAGGTAGTTTATCTCACATTATTATGTCCGCAGATTTCCATGTTATTTTAGATCGGTAATGTTCTTATATGGTGATCGCAATCGCCAGTTACGTTGAACACAATTAGATTAAAATTGGGAGATAGTTTGAATTCCCGTAGTTGCTATGGATTGAATATTACGCTACAAGAAAATGTCAATATAATATAGGCTATTTTAACCAATGCGCCGAACGCGACGACCGCTCAGAAGCCGTTGCATGGTAATTTGAGATTCCGATTATGATGCAATTTTACTACCCGTCTTATTGGCAGGATATATGCAAAAACCCATTTTCAGGCTCAAAAACGGGCCTCGTCTTATTTGCCGGGTAGACTTATTCGCCGGGAAATACGATATTTCCCACCTACTGCAGGATGTACTTCATAGCTGGGCTGACACAGTGAATAGCTTATAAAATTTTTTAATAAATGTTATATTTATAAAAATACCCACTTACGAAGATTTTTCACTTGTTTTGCACATTTTACTAGGGCTTCCCAAGTGGGTCCAGGTAGTCGGACGCCCAGGGGTCTACAACTCGAGTACAGGGGGTCCATAGATGGAATGCTAATTATTTTAAATGAGTACATTTCTTCTGAATTAAAATAATTGTATAAACCTATCACAGCTAAACTAATTAAAGTGCTTTGATAATAGAATATTTAAAATTGGAATCAGAAGAAATATGCAAACATTGTCAATCGAAATGAAAAACTCAAACTCAACAAGCAAGGCCCACAAGCATACCATGCTGGCAGTCTAAAATTAAATATGGTAATAATAGTAGTACGCATAAATTAAATAGTTCTATTAAGACAGCAAGTGATTTAACTCGGATATCTCCAATAAACACTTGGGAGTCCCTACGACTTTGAATAAAAATTAGGAGACCGTTGCAAAAACGGGTTGGGACGCCGTTTTACATGATGCGTTTGCTTTTTCTGTAAGGATGATATGCTGTGGAGAAAAGTGACTTTACATTTTAAATAATCATTTAGTATGTCAATGAACAATTGATATTTGAGGCTGTATCTGTTTCAGCTTCATCAACTAATCATTAAAGGAGAAAAGACATCGGCGTTCAGCAAATTAGCTCAAGTTGCGTCGGTGACCACGCCCAATGTCTTATCTTTTGACAACTGCGATGTAACGTATGAAAAACTTGATTCATTCGCAAAGTGGGCTTCAGATCATGCGTTGAAGGTACAAACATATTATTGAAGTTGATAACCTTGTCATGAAACAAGAAACACTTTTATTTAGATAATTTACAGCACCAATCGTTAATTTCTCGTGAGGTAGAAGTTTATATTCATTTTTTCTTTCCCAAGCAATAGTTTGTAAGTAAATAATTGAATAATATATTTTAATGAACAAAGAATTTGTGAATAGTAATCATTTTTTAAAGTCTAATGCAGTCTCACACCGAAAGTTTGTTATTTAAGCTCAAAACGTTGAATATTATTGAAGACAAATTAATGAAACCTGTGACAGTTCGTAAATTTGCTCTCAAGTTGCATCAACTACTCCACTAGAATGGTTTTGTGCAGACATTGTTTGAATATCTACGATCCGCTTTCTCATTTTTCGTAATAAAAATATAACATTTTCTCATTCTAAAAAAAGGTATGCCATACTTTTTCTGTATTTTCTATCTTATATTTCTCTAGCTCGATGGATTGAATCTTAGTGACGAAAAATCAATGAAACCTGCAGCATTCCAAAAACTCGCTCAGGTTGCATCAGCTACAAATACTGAGATCATAATCTTCAGCAACAATGATTTAACAAATGACAAACTCGATGCTTTTGCTCAAGGAGCTGCTGATAAGCGATTGAGAGTAAGCTAGATTCTAGAACAATCTATCAGAATTTCAGCCTCATGAGTCTTAAGTTGCATTTGTTCCAAATCTTGAGTTGATACGTGTCAATTTTATTTTCTGAACTTTAATTTACTGTTGCATTCTTTGAAAAAGTCCAACTTATTAAAGGCGACTGTCCGCAAGTCTTTGGCCCGCATAAAAAAAAATTGCACGACTTTTCATGGATTTTGAATTTAATAATTCTGAAGTCAAACATGTTATCTCTTTGAAAAATTATGGAACAAGTATTTCCCACCGACTACAAAATGTACTTCATAGCTGAACTGACACTGTGAATAGTTGAGGAAAAAATAGACCTAATCTTATATTTATAAAAATACCAACTTACAAGTTTTTTCATTCGTTTGTACATATTACAATATACATGTGATTGCAATTTCTGTGAGGATGATATGTTGTGGCAACAAGTGACATTACGTTTGAATATTTCAAATACTGTATTTTTTCCATCTTATATTTCTCTAGCTCAATAGACTTGATGTCATTGAAGAGAAGTCAATGAAACCTGCAGCATTCCAAAAACTTGCCCAAGTTGCATCAACTACAAATGCTGAAATCCTAATTTTCACCAACAACGATTTAACAAGTGACAAACTCGATGCTTTCGCTAGAGGAGCTGCTGAGAATCATTTGAAAGTAAGATTCTTAATCTGGCACTAAAGTCCGGTTCTTATAAGAATTTCAACCCCACAAGTCTTGAGTGACACTTACTCTTAAGTATAAGTAGATAAAAGCCAATTTTAGTTTCGAAATGTCAATGTACTGTTGCATTCTCTATAATCGCTCATTGAAGGCGACTGTACGCATTTCTCTGGTCTGCATGAAGAATTGCACGATTTTTCACGAATTTTGAATGTAATATTTCGGAAATCAAAACGGATATCGTTTCGAAAAATTCTGGAACAATTATTTCGACCGGCCACAGAATATACGTTATAGCTAGGCTGACACGGTGAATAAATGTTTAAATATTTAAGTTTATAAAAATACCAACTTATAAATTTTTTCATTTTTTTGCACATTTGACAATATGTGTTTGCTATTATTGTAAGAATGATATGCTGTGGCGACAAGTGACATTACGTTTCAAATAATCCTTTAGCATTCCAATAAAAAGCTGTATTGGTTTCAGCTGCATCAACTAATCATTCAAAGAGAAAATACATCGGCGTTCAGCAAGTTAGCTCATGTCGCGTCAGTATCCAGGCCTGATGTCTTATCTTTTGACAACTGCGATGTAACCTGTGATAAACTTGATTCCTTTTTAAAGGGGGCTTCAGATCATACTTTGAAGGTACAAACATAGTACTAGAGTTTAAAACCTTGTCATGAAACATGAAACATTTGTTATTTAATTGAATAATTTACAGGACTGATCGTTAATTTTGCATGAGGTAGTATTTCATATTCATTTTTTTCTTTACCACCAATAGTTTGTAAAGAGTAATCGATTTTTTGCAGTATGATGCAGTCTCATAACGAAAGTTTGTCATTTCAGCTCAACACAATAAATCTCAATAAAATAAATTGATAAAACCTGCATTATTTAGTAAATTTTCCCAGGTTGCATCAACTACGAAACTAAGCATGTTTTTCGAAGACATTGTTTGAATATCTGTGACAAGCATTTTTGTTTTTCATATGTAAAATATATTATTTGATCCATGCCTTAAACAGTTTAACCAAACTTATACTGAATATTGTATTATTCTACCATTTTTTTTTAGCTCAATGGATTGAATGTTATTGAAGCAAAATTAATGAAACCTGCAGCATTCCGAAAACTTGCTCAAGTTGCATCAACTACGAATACTGAGATCCTAATCTTTACCAACAATGATTTAACAAATGACAAACTCGATGCTTTTGCTGAAGGAGCTGCTGAGAATCGCTTGGAAGTAAGACCCTCAATCTGGCACGCAAGTCCTGTTCCTATCAGAATTTACAACTTAATGTGGTTGAGTCACATTTACTCCTCAGCTAGAATTGATTTTCGTTTCACCACTCAATTTTAGTTTCAAATTATTAATGTACTGTTGCATTCTTTGTAATAGTCTAACTCATTATAGGCGACTATCCGCAAGTCAGAATTGTTTTGACTTTACACAAATTTGGAATTTAATAATTTGAAAATCAAGCCTAATATCTCTTTGAGGAATAACTATTTCCCATCCAACACAAACTGTACTTAATTGCCGGGCTGACTCAGTGAATAATTTAAAAGATATATATATATATTACTAAATCTTGTTTACAAAACAACGACCTACAAGATTTTTCATTCGTTTGCGCATTTTACATGATTTATTTTCTATTTCTGTGAGGATGATATTCTGTGGTGACATTACGTTTCACATAATCATTTAGTATTTCAATTATCGATTAATATTTAAAGCCGTATCTGTTTCAGCTTCATCAACTAATCGTTAAAAGAGAAAAGACATCGTCGCTCAGAAAATTAGCTCAGGTTGCCTCAGTAACCAGGCCCAACGTCTTATCCTTTGACAACTGCGATGTAACGTATGAAAAGCTTGATTTATTCGCAGAGGGGGCTTCAGATCATGCGTTAAAGGTACTAAAATAGTATTCGAGTTGAAATATCTTGCCATGAAACATTTGTATTAGTTAATTTACAGGACTGATCTTTAATTTCTCGGAAAGGGGCACTCCATAGTCACAATCATGTCCAATGAAACAATTACAACCGAGCGTGTTTTTCACAGACATTGTTTAAATATCTATGGCCCATAGTCTTTCCTTTCATGTAAAAAATCTACTATTTGACCCATGCCCTAAAATGCTTTGCCGTTCCCAAACTATATACTGTATTTTGTCTTATATTTCTCTAGCTCAATAGATTGAATGTCATTGAAGAAAAATCAATGAAACCTGCAGCATTTCGAAAACTCGCTCAAGTTGCATCAACTACAAATACTGAGATCCTAACCTTCAGCAACAATGATTTAACAAATGACAAACTCGATGCTTTTGCTGAAGGAGCTGCTGAGAATCGCTTGGAAGTAAGACCCTCAATCTGGCACGCAAGTCCTGTTCCTATCAGAATTTACAACTTAATGTGGTTGAGTCACATTTACTCCTCAGCTAGAATTGATTTTCGTTTCACCACTCAATTTTAGTTTCAAATTATTAATGTACTGTTGCATTCTTTGTAATAGTCTAACTCATTATAGGCGACTATCCGCAAGTCAGAATTGTTTTGACTTTACACAAATTTGGAATTTAATAATTTGAAAATCAAGCCTAATATCTCTTTGAGGAATAACTATTTCCCATCCAACACAAACTGTACTTAATTGCCGGGCTGACTCAGTGAATAATTTAAAAGATATATATATATTACTAAATCTTGTTTACAAAACAACGACCTACAAGATTTTTCATTCGTTTGCGCATTTTACATGATTTATTTTCTATTTCTGTGAGGATGATATTCTGTGGTGACATTACGTTTCACATAATCATTTAGTATTTCAATTATCGATTAATATTTAAAGCCGTATCTGTTTCAGCTTCATCAACTAATCGTTAAAAGAGAAAAGACATCGTCGCTCAGAAAATTAGCTCAGGTTGCCTCAGTAACCAGGCCCAACGTCTTATCCTTTGACAACTGCGATGTAACGTATGAAAAGCTTGATTTATTCGCAGAGGGGGCTTCAGATCATGCGTTAAAGGTACTAAAATAGTATTCGAGTTGAAATATCTTGCCATGAAACATTTGTATTAGTTAATTTACAGGACTGATCTTTAATTTCTCGGAAAGGGGCACTCCATAGTCACAATCATGTCCAATGAAACAATTACAACCGAGCGTGTTTTTCACAGACATTGTTTAAATATCTATGGCCCATAGTCTTTCCTTTCATGTAAAAAATCTACTATTTGACCCATGCCCTAAAATGCTTTGCCGTTCCCAAACTATATACTGTATTTTGTCTTATATTTCTCTAGCTCAATAGATTGAATGTCATTGAAGAAAAATCAATGAAACCTGCAGCATTTCGAAAACTCGCTCAAGTTGCATCAACTACAAATACTGAGATCCTAACCTTCAGCAACAATGATTTAACAAATGACAAACTCGATGCTTTCGCTGAAGGAGCTGCTGCTGATAATCGTTTGAAAGTAAGAATCTGAAACTTGCATTCTAGTCCGGTTCTTATCAGAATTTCAATCTCATTAGTCTTGCCTTGCTTGTGAGTCACACTTGCTTCTGATTTTCAATTGATACGAGCCAATTTTAGTTTCAAAATATTATTGTACTGTTGCATTCTTCATAATCGCCTAACTTAGTGAAGGCGGCTGTCCGCGATTCTCTGGTCTGCATTTCGAATTGCACGCCTTTCACGAAAATTAAATTTATTATTTCGGAAATCAAACATGACATCTTTGCAAAAAATTCTGGTACAACTATTTCCCATCGACCACAGAATAAACTTAATTGCCAGACTCACACAGTTAATAGTTTGAAAAAAATTCACTAAATATTTTGTTAAAAAAAATAGTAGACAAACTTTTTCATTTTTTTGCACATTTTACATTTTGTGTTTGCTATTTCTGTAAGGATGGTTTGCTGTGACAAGTTACATTACGTTTTAAATAATCATTTAATATTTCAATGTACACCTAATATTTGAGGCCGTATTTGTTTCAGCTACAACAACTAATCATTCAAAGAGAAAATACATCGGCGTTCAGTAAATTAGCTCAAGTTGCATCAGTAACCCAACCCGATGTCTTGTGTTTTGACAATTGCGATCTGACGTATGATAAACTTGATTCATTTGCGAAGGGAGCTTCAGATCATGCGTTGAAGGTACAAGCATAGTATTGGAGTTGAAATGTCTTGCCACGAAACATTTTCATTGAGATAATTTATGAAACTTATCGTTACGTTTGCTTGAGGTAGAAGTTTATAGTCATAATCATTTTTTTTTCTTTTCCAACCAAGTCGACTACCCAGGGCAGCGGTAATGTTACAGGGACTGTCATAGCTTCCAGGTCCTGTGACGATTATACATTCGTTGTGATTGAATTTCAACGTGACTTAAAATACACACTGATCCATGTAACTTCTGTATTATTCGATCAGGTATCGCAGTCTACCGTTCCCCGTGAAAAACTTCCCAATTACGCTAAACACGAAATCCGTCGACGTTTGATGAGCACTAGACTGCTTATATGCGTTCGCGGAATCGCCACAAGGTGCGCAAATTTTAATGACGCCAAAGCGCACGATAAACAACTCCCACAGGGCTCAAAAAATATTTAAAATAAAGAAGTAAACGCCTACGAGCGAAAAATACAATCTTAACCCACTAAAATTTTTAAAGCAATTGTTCCAGTAATTAAAGAGAAAAACAATAAGAAGAAGAACAATGAATAAAGAACAAAAACAACATAATAAGAAAACGATCAATAGGTTCACTCCGTGTCCAATAAGATACTTCAATGGACTAAGAGTTTGTGAATAGTCAGATGTTTTCAGATTGTAATGCAGTCTCAGAACGAAAGTTTGTTCTTTCAACTCAATAAATTAAAAAATGGATGAAACTTGCAGCATTTCGTTAATTTTCTCAAGTTGCATCAACTAAGCAGGATTTTCGAAGACATTTTTTAAATATATTGTGACCAACAGTCATCTTTTCGTAATAGAGATAAAATATTTTCCCATTCTCCAAAAGGTTTCGCCCCTATTCACTAAATACTGCATATTGTATGTCTGATATTTTTTCCAGCTGAATGGATTGAATCTTGAGAATGAAAAATCGATGAAACCTGCAGCATTTCGAAAACTCGCTCAAGTTACATCAACTACAAATACTGGGATCCTTATCTTCAGCAACAACGATTTAACACATGACAAACTCGATAGGTGCCGCTGCTCGATAACCAGTATTGGTTTCTCGCGTCTCCTTCACCCTGAAATATGGCCAATTTATAATTTAATTTATTGCAATTTGTATGTTTGTGCCTATTTTAAGTATGGTGAGAAATAAACTACTGATTACTGATTACTGATTACTGATGCTTTCACTGAAGAAGCTGCTGATAATCGTTTTAAAGTAAGGATTTTATTCTGGCATTCAAGTCTGGTTCTTTAATTAACAGAATTCCAACCTCACGAGTCTTGGTTCACATTTGCTCCTAAACTTGAATCAATGTGAGGCAATTTTAGTTCCAAAATGTTAATGTACTGTTGCATTCTTAATAATCGCCTGACTTATTGAAGGCGACTGACCGCAAGTCTTAGGCCTGCATAAAGAACTGCACGATTTTCTACAAATGTTAAATTTAATGATTTCGTTTAAGTCAAACCGTTTCCTCTGTGAAATTCTGAAACCACCATTTCCCAACGAGCACGGAATGTACTTAATTGTGACTAACTGTGACACACTGAATAGTTACATTATGTATATGCTGTTTCTGTAGGGATGATATGCTGTGGCGACAGGTGACATTACGTTTTAATTACTCATTTGATATATCAATGTACACTTAATATTTGATGCCGTATTTGTTCAAGCTCCAGCAACTAATCATTCAAAGAGAAAAGACATCGGCGTTCAGCAAATTAGCACAAGTTGCGTCAGTAACCAGACCTGATGTCTTATCTTTTGACAACTGCGATATAACCTGTGATAAACTTGATTCATTCGCAAAGGGAGCTTTGGATCATACATTGAAGGTACAAAGCTAGTATGAAAGAGTTGAAATATCTTGTTATGAAACATTTATTTAAATACTTATCGTTAGCAGGGCTTATCGTTAATTTTTTGTGAGGTAGAGTTCATATTCCTTTTAAACCATCAGTATATATATATGGAAAAAGATTATTCGACCCATTCCTTCAAAATCTTTATACTGAATGTTGTTGTCCCTAGAAAGCTAATACTTTATTTATAGTAATTTATTCATTCCTAAATTTCCTATGAAAATACGATTTCACGAACTCTTCCCCTCCCTCCAACTTTTCTCCAATTGGAACTGTATAATGATAATAAGCTGCATAGTAATATATGAAAAAAGACGGAATATTATTTATTAAATCGACAAGCATGATATTGTATTCTAGCTTAACGCGGTTGTTCTCCAAAATGAAATGTCGATGAAACCTCCATGCTTCGGTAAATTTGCTCAAGCAGCATCAATTACTAATTTGGATGTTTTAATATTAGTCAACTGCAATTTAACAAGTGATAAACTGGATTTCTTTGTCAAAGGAGCTTTTGATCATCGACTAAAAGTAAGAATTCCAATGTGTATTTACTCTTTGATTTGAACAATGCCATGTTAAAAGATATCCACTTGAACGCTTATAACTGATGATAAGTTATAAGGAAGTTATCTTTATTCCAATATTCTATATTTCACAGAAATTTTTCTGTTTTTTTCATAGATTCATTAATCGATTTTGGTTACACGACAACACAACATATGCGCTTGTACAGCGGTCACGTTTTAATATAGATGGAATGTCTCAGAATTCTTAACATATATTATTCTAGCTCACCATGTTTCAACTGGGTGAAGACAAATTTATGGATTCTTCCGCATTTAATAAGCTTGCCGAAGTGGCGTCAGTAACCAGGCCAAAGATATTTTCGTTTATGAGTGGTAGGATAACAAATGACCAACTTAAAGCTTTTTCTCATGGAGCCGCAGAGAAGGAGCTAAAGGTGAGTCCAAAACAATACATTGCGCATCACAAATAAGCATAAATCTGCATTTTATTAAATGATGCAATTGAAAATTTATCAGAATAATTATGAATAATAATAGCAAAAATCATCAATCTATCAGTCATTTAATGTTCAGTATATTTACAAAAAGTTGTGAATGTTAAGAAAGAAAGGAAACTATCTTCAAATTATCAACAGTACAAAACGACGAGTGTTACATAAATCAAGAATGGCATGAGTCTTTGGTATACAGGACAGAAATACAAGTTGTAAAATAGCGATGCAACTGTTAAATGAATGAAGTGGTACTGATTTTGCACGTAAGACAAATAGTACAGTACTAGCGTAAGGAAAACAAGATGTACAAGAATTATATGTTGTACAAGTTGGAGAAAGGCCACAAAATGTATCAGGCGGACATGCGGTGGAATGGTGTACAGTTGAGGCGAATTGGATATGTGGTTCATAAGAATAGGTGCAATTGATAAGACATTTGAGTGGAACAATATATTCCTGCAACACTTCCTATATCTCACAAACTGTAGTTCGAGCTCCACTGCAATAACGAATAAACGTGCTTCCTCAACTTCCACATTTTCAGCTCGACACGTTGCAATTTCGAGAAGTTACAACTATGGAGCCCTCAGCTTTTTGTGAACTTGCTCGAGTCGCGTCTATCACCGAACCTGATTGCTTGGAATTTATCGAGTGCAATTTGACAAGTGAAAAACTCGAATCGTTTGCACAAGGAGCATCAAACATCGATTTAAAGGTATTTATTTAAAATCTTGTTAATTACTTTTAAACAATAAAAGAAAGAATAGTGGACACAAATTTTTTATTGGTACGGTATACAATGAAAGCACCAGAATAAAAGGAACAGAAAAGAAGAGTCATCATTTTGAAGAGCAGAGTCGTTAACGCTATACCTTTGCAGCAAATGTATATGTTCATATAAACGCATATGATGACAATGTAAAGTGTATGCGTTTATCTTGTGTAAAGTAGTTTAAATTCCAAAAAATACACGATTTTTAGCTCAAAGTGTTAGCACTTAACAATGATAAATCAATGGAACCTTCAGTATTCGGAAAGTTGGCCTATGTTGCATCAATCACCAGACCGGATTGCTTGGCGATTTGCATTTGCAGTCTAAAATGTGAAAAACTCGATTGGTTTGCAAAAGGAGCTTCAGAAAGTGAATTGAAGGTACGAACTAAAATGTAGCAATGTACCGAAGAAGGGAAAGACTGCGTATGAAAATTTTACTCTTTTATATTGCTCTATTTCCTTAAATAATGTGCTAACTGTATTTGAAATTTGCTATCGATTTGTGTTTCTACGAGACTAATTACTTTTCCGCCTTCTATGCTTTTGTGCCGGTGGATCCGTATTCATATAATGTAATGATTCAGTAGCAAGAGTGAAGATAACTAACCTAGGTGATTTAATAGTCTTGCCGCACACTAACACTCAAATATATATATTTCTGTAACGTGTCGTCTGACCAAGGTCAGACTTCATTAGACATACATAATTCAGCTACAAAAAGAAATTGTACGCACATTTGTACAATGGGTACCAAATCAACATAGCAAACAATATCATAGCAATGGGAGTTAAGCATGTTAAAAAATCCGTAAAATGGTTCTTGTATAATTAACAGCATAAAAATTGAAAACACAAAAATTAATTTAACTGGTGTAATAAATATCTCATAATGCCTTGAACCTTTTCACTGTTTATTCCTAATGGTTCATGCGACCCAAGTAGGTGAATAAAATACGATTCTTCAGTTTTTCGATAGATATGGTCAGGAAATAGTTTTTCAATTCCAATTACACTATTGAAGTGAGCACCGACGACCAGGTCGTTTTTTTTGGACACATAGTGGACATAGCGATCGTTTCAATATTATGTTGCTATTGTTATTTGTCTCCGTCATTTTCAAAAAATCGCTCTTCTTTTCGAATACTGGACCAATTGCTTTGAAATTTTTAGTGGTTAAAGATAAAATTTTCTCCAGAAGGCTATCACTTTTTTTTCGCTATGACGTCATCAAAATTATTGCCATTGGGTGGCGCTACGTGCTCATATATTTGAGCATAGCTCTCTTGTTTAATTTAATACTTTTAATATGTTCTGTGATCCTTGGTCAGACGTAACAGTACAGAAATATACTTGTGTTAGTCTGCAGCAAGACTCTTATATTGGAAATATTCCTATTTTTTCTATTCCGTATAGTTGCCAATACTTATGCTCAAGGAACATTTCAAGCCATCTCAAGATATGATTAGAAGTGTTTGTGGGTTGTTTCACGCAGTGAAGCAAAAGCTTATCCTGTCAGGTTGGGATATTGATCAATCGGCCTTAGATGTTCTACAAACAAACAAACTTCAATTTAGCGAGGTAAATTGGTAATTAGCTTAGGCTGAAATGAATTGTATTCCACTTTAACAACTAAAAAAATTAATTAAAACTATTAATTTAACACACTCAGTTTTTTACTAAACTAAACTCTGGCCCCGAACCTCTTTCCGAGGCAATGATTTGGAACAAATGTACATCAAATGGGGCAACGAAGTTATTACCAAAATGGATTGAAAATCTTCGAATACAATTCCGTGCTTTTCTCTCACTCGGGAGAGATTTCCTATTAATGAAATTAAACAGATTTTGCCGCATCGGCAAAATTTCGTTTGTTATGAAAGAGGGGAGAAGAGAACTTCTGAAATAACTTGAGATTTGCTTAATTTATGATGTTTTTAGCATTTCATCTCTTATTTTTGTTCCGGGTTAATAATCTAACTATGAACCATTCACAAAGAAACTATTCATTTTCCGTAACTTAATATTTCTTCTACTTTTTAGCTCGATATTGTGACCGACAAACGGGCGTAGTCAAGGAACATTTATATTCATCATTATTAAGTAAGTAACATTGCAATTGTGATATTGGTACTGATCAACGTTTGATACAGTATATATTCAAAAATAACCACCAGATTTCTAGCTTACATTGTCGGTTCTTCGTGATTGACTTTGCCATATGGTTATTGTAAATGTTCTTGTTTGAACCCAAAATAACTAATTTCACATTCCTCAAATTGAATCTTCCACTGCGGGCCGTTGTGTGACCCCAATCTTTTCCAACACCGCGCTTTCAACCTTCACTCTAAATAGACGTGTGGAAAAGAGTCTCGAAGTGCTGCTCTTTTTGGAAGGACCAAAATCTTGAAAAATACACTCAGTTCTAACTCAGCTTGTAATAAATTAAGTAAATTATATTAAAACGGTGATTTTTTAGGCTGTTCATATTTAGATCGGGAAGCACCAGTGATTCCATCGACTGATTGTCTGGGGCAGTGGTTGGACCCTCGCGGCGAAGTTTTTGCGGTCCACCAATTACTTAACTTATAATGCACAAAAACAGCCGAACGCGCAAACCTATTCAATTCGAAAATTGTGGATTTATTCTCTAACAAGGGTTGTTGTACAGCGTTTGTTCTGTAGTGAGTAGCATTAGCAATTTTCAGTTGTATGTGTATGTCATTAGCTACATGCTACATACATTTGATCATTTGTAGTTGTATTATCAGTTTAGTTTATTTTGATTAGTAACATTTAGCATTAAAATGTTTGAAAAGACTAGGATCAAACATTTCAAAGTCCTTGTACGGTAGAATATTGCTTGTTGAGCATTTTAAATTTTGTTCACCTAATCAGCCAAACCATTCGCGATTGCGCCATACTTTGATGTTTAATGTGGCGATTGTTCATATGTGAAAATTAATGGGGCACGTTATTGAAAGTGTGAATATTTGACCAAGTAATATATGAGGTTTGCCGACCACTGGTATAAAGTTTTGTTCAGAATAGCGGTGTTATTTTATTGCGGTGATTTACATAATATGCCTATAGGGTCTTATAATGCTATACAAAATATTATTTAACAATCTATACTTCTTTTGGAATCTATTCCTCCACGAGCTAATATTAAGCCAGCATTTTTTAATTAAATTTATTTTTTGCAGCTGTGAGCGATAATTGAGCTTGCCCGTTGTGGTTGAAAAGCGACGCTTTCCTGAACAAAGTATATTTTGTCTTGTGCATTTCAAATATATATATTCACTATATTTTATTCGATTATGACGTGATATATGATAAAGTTATCATGAAACATTGTGTTTATTTCGAATATAGAAAATAAAATCCATAATTAATAACAAAATGTGTGATTCTGTGGCAGGGGAGAAAGAATTGAGAAAAACAAAACAAAATGAAGGCACGTCAACGTGAGCTTAATCATAAATGCCAAAGATGAAGAACTCCAAATTAAACTAAATTCGTTCAACCAAATTACTGAACCTGATATTTTAATCTTCGTTCAACTTGGATATGTTCATAGCCATAGAGCGAAATTTGTGGGTGAATATTATGTCATGTTTGTTCTTTTTATGATGGACATAGTTTCTATATGCCATTTTCTTACAAACCGATAAATAAGAGAGACCAATGGATTAGCTCAATGCACCTGGTTTGAAATTAGAAGTCGTGGACATACCAAGTTCAAAAAATTGCGCATACTCTATCCAGACCTTGGTTCTCAAATACTAATCATTATTTCTGTATATCACAACATGGTACGATTGTATAGATTAAATAGGCTGAATATTTCAAACAGAAATAATACAAGGCTGTTTTCGTCAGGAAAAATTAAGCAGGCCTACATTTACTAATATAAAATACACAAGTTTACAAGCCTGACAAGTTCATACCTTTATTGAATTTTTTGACACAACGGCTGTTGATGGCACCTATTTTACAGTACTCCTCCCACTTTCATCTTGTGATTTGCCATTGAGCAAACTTGCAGAAAAAAAAGTTCTACAGGAAAATAATAGTGATTGAACTTTTGAAATAAATTTTTGGTTTTTATACCAGCGTGGCAGTGTGTAGCTAATAGGCTACGAATAGGGCTACCATATTTTTGTGACCAAAAAGCGGGACGCCTCCAAAGACCATAGATGTGATTTTTTTTTCAACTTTAAATTTACCGATTTTACATTAGGGGCCTGCATTTAAAACCATCCAGGCTGTCTTCATTGGCCATATTGTCATCGAGAGTTCATGCGCTGTCTGTCTAAATATATATAGGTTTTAGTTCGGAAAATATGAGGTTGATAGGAAAAAATACGTTAAGCGCCCTTTCGTCCTAAGCGTAGCAAATTGTAGCAATTATCCGCCAACAATGCTAGCGGGAAACAACGAAACAAACAAAACTACGCATCCACCTTCAGTATGTAGGCTACCGGTACGCTACATAGCAACAACAGTATCGAGAACAGGCTAAGCTAATTGGTAATATTCGTGTATTATGCTGACTGGCCTAATGCCAAAGCGGGACATTTGGCTGGCCAGTCGGGACGCCGGGACAAGAGGTCAAAAGTGGGACTGTCCCGCCTAAAGTGGGACTGTCCCGCCTAAAGCGGGACGTATGGTAAGCCTAGCTATAAATATTCATTTGGGATATTTGACAATTCAAGAGTGTGCACCAGGGTCAGAGGTCACAGAATTATTCGTATCTGACGTGTCGTGGTTTGCTGCAACCACTGCTGCAACCACACACAATTTGTGAAAATCAGATACGGGGAAGCTTTCTTGTCATCGGGAATGTAATATCCAGGCGGTGCATGTTTTAAATCAGGGGTTTGCGCCCGCAAAAAATAAATGTGCGGCCCGCGGAGAAGTCCCAAGTTTGAATGGTGTGCGACCAGTGGGTTTTTAATTCAGTTTCATCATGGTTCCCTTTGCGTTGCAGAGCTTATATCCAAGTCCAATTTATTATCTATGCCTATGGCGTTACGCTAGCGAGACCAGCGAGCAATTTGAGGAAAGTGCGGAGCAAACGCTAATGAATTAGTCAGAACGGGCAACTGAAGATTAGGCAGTTGAAAAGCAAAATTAATATTACGAGATAAAAAGCTAAATAAGTTTTGGTTTCAGTCTATCACTTGATTTTGTCTAAATCTAATCTAAAATAAGACTTGAAAGCAAAATATTTGAGAATGAATCCTGGCGATTTTTACCGAAAACATCTCAACCAAGATAACTTTCCACATTTGAAAAAAATCGTGGCTCCAAATATGGCACTTTTCGGCTCAACATATTTTTTTTCTAAAATGGGCCTCATGAAAGCGCCTGAAAAACGAAGACTTGGAAAATGGATGTCCATGGATCGATCTTTCATTAAAGCAAATTTGGGTAAAAGTATCCGGGAAAGGATCCAGCAGCAAATTTTTCACGAATTCGTTTAAATTAGGTTTTTAGAGAAAATCTCTCTTGATATGTAAAAGTGCGGTCACTACACTAAATACACGCTCTACCCAGAATGAGCTGTCAAGGGCCAGACCCAATCTCGCACGTGAAGATATTTCAATTCGATGGAACACCGGGAGACTGAACATGGGTTTAAAGTATAAACTCAATGGTAGTGGTGCATTTTTGCTTCTGGAATTTCAGGGTTATCTACAAAACAAAAACCAAAAATTTCTTAAGTATCTCCGAAAAAATTATTTAATGTTATTTGCGCTTGAACTTCTGTTTGCGTATGATTATAACAAGTAGTTTCCAACCACTCACCTAGCTTTTTGCTGAAGCGCACCTTCTGCTGTCAGGACATGAAAATGAATGAGTTCAAACGGTGAATTCAGAACATTACGTGGTTGTGCCAAGAAAAATCTGAACATGACTTGATGGATTGATAGTGGTGACCCGCAGTGGTCCCAGCATGACAAAGCGACCCCCCATACACCAAATCAGACGCATGATTTCCGGAGTGAAAAGACAGCAGTGATATCCAGTGAGCACCATCATTATCGGACTGAAACCTCTCAGATTTTGATATGTAGCGTGTTCGGAGTATAATTTGTATCAGGACAATTCCCAAACGATTGGTGAACTCAAGGCTGCATTTGCATAAATAAAATAGAGAAGGATATGATTTACACATTTATCCCGGGGGAGAGGAAATCCGATAAGACGCATACGCATATGGCGAACCACGGCCTCTCGTCCGGTTACCATTCCAAGTCGGGTATGGGATTAGTTATATTGCTATATTGTTTTCGGAAGCATGAACTTGGTGGTAGAGGAAGCCGTAACCGACCAGCGGTTACGTGAACCACCCAACGACGGCGAGGAGTCCAGCAATCCTTTCGCACATAACCATCCGTGCATGAGATACGAACCTGCGAACCCTTGCAGAGCAATTAGAGGTGCGGTGGCGAGCGTATTCCTAACGCTTAGCCCGTTGAGCCACACCGCCGCGCCGTAATACCCAAAGAAGAGTGATTGACAATGTTGCAAGAAGAATGCAATTCTTTCTTCAATGACGCATTTGGAACATATTCCAAGAATAATATAATTTTTGTGCAAAACGTCCTGGACTTTGTGACACTTTAGGGTACAAACATACGCAAACAGAAGTTCAAGTAAAGACAAAATTAAATGGTTCACTCCATTTTTGTTGAAGTAATTAGGAAATTGATGGTTCCGTTTTTTGGGAACCCCGCTGTATAATACTGTTTTTAATATAAATCAGTTTATCCTATCTGATGCCGTTTTGCTCTTAACAAAACCAAAAATATGACATAAGGGTGTTGTACTTACACTATCGCTTCAAAGCATCATAGAACTCAATAGTAAAATGAAGCTGTTATTCAATACAGTACAACGAAACAGTGCATGGTGAAGGACGCATATGCCGTATGCTCTTTCTAGACTAGTATAAATATGAAACAATAAGAATTTAAAAAAGTCATAACACCTGTTCTACGTTAAGCAAAAAATTTCCAACACCGAAATCACAAGCAAACTAGTTCGAACCAAAACATAGGAGTAAATGACATGAAATACCACACTTCTTGTGAGTTCCCGTATTGATGTCAGTGCCCTCCAATTTGACAGCCAGCGTCCCTCAGTTGCCCAAATCGCCATCAGCGCCCCCAAGTTATTGCAAACGCCTATACTGCTTTCTTGATATTGTAGCGTACCGGCAATGTATGAAATAATTATCCAGGTTCAGAATATCTTCTAATATGATCTGACGTCAAGTTTTCTCTCAATAGTCCAAGTCTTTATGCTATTTTATGTCATTTATTAACAACTCGAACAGTAAACGATCCAAAACAACCAAACACTCCCCAAAGGAACGAAAAGCATAAAATAAAAATAACAGATACCAGGCAGTAAAATGCAAGAAAGACCACATACACAACAAAAACACTGACCAACCCTGAAATCCAAGACAACTCTGAATAAAAAACCAAATGACCCCTAGAATCTGGTACAATGAACTAGCTACTGCAATTTGCAAAACAGGCCGAAAGTAACTTATGACAGGCATTTAAAAAGACTATAAACAATTCTATAGATGCACAACATTTGAACAATACTGATGAAAGCTAATTCCACGATAAAACTGAAAATACAACACTACGGTAAATGAACTGTAATGGCACTGTACTGGTAAAAACAATAACATGGTCCCTACGTCAGCCCACTGTCCAGCACAACACATCCGACAGTCACACAACACAGACAAACATCCCTGAAGACCAGAGGCATTCACACAGACATTCAAAACCCACCAATCCAACCGAAACACTCAGACGACTGCACTCTGTCACACCAATGACATTAAACAACATGATAGGCAACTCTGACGTCACTCCATAAGACTACAGGCGAAAGATTGTATTTCATGATACGCTCCAATGCACATATTTCTCGTCGCCTTTCGCGACCGTTTTCCGCTCGCTTTTGCTGCTCGGCGTCTTTTTTCCGTGTAGTACCTGCCTTTTTGCGCCTGTAACGAAAGAAAATAATCTTTATATCTATGAAATTTTGCTCACTTGGAAAGCTGGAATGGCAGACAAGTTGTAAAGAGCAATTCTGGACATCATAGACGATTTTTTTATCAGAGAAGATTAGAAACGCGATAGCGGAAGGATTTGAGTGGAACATTTTGCAGATATTGACAAAATTCAAAGTTAGTAATTTTAATGTTTGCGCTTAAACATTGAAATTTCATTCAAAGAGGGTGTCATACAAAACAGCAAAAATGTTTTTACTTCTCTTAACGGTTCTGTGATACAATTCCATAACACAAAGTTTGCCCCTATCGAACTTGCTTTTGTAGATGAATTTATTAGACATATTACATATTCAGTTAATCGTAGGTAACATTGCTGGTACATAATGCATCGTAGATAGGTTTGTTTACATTTAGGAATTTAGCTCATAGCCCACTAATTAATATTATCTTCTATGCAGGAGGTTGCAGGGTTGAATTCAACTTGCAGCATTACCGATCACCTGACGATGCTCATTTAGTTTGGCTCGAGCAAGTCTTATTGAAATGCTTGTGTGGATGGAAACTACCTATATGTTTTGTCTTCCTCCGATTTTAGACAAATTTATTCTGAGGGATTTCGCATATAATTCTCATTGATTGTTGGCTGTTTATAATTCCTATTAATTGTGAATTCTGATTATAACAAAGAGTTAAAAATTGTTTTTACCTAATTTACTGGCACCTTTTTCTTGTCCATACTCCAAGCAGAGGTAATAAACAAGACAATACATTTATGTCTTCTTGAAGCAAAATATGCACACTAATTAATAGTTTGACACATTGAGATAATACATCATGACAGAAAATACAAGTTAAAGATATGTATGATCATCACATGGTAATTAAAATTGAAAAATTAAGAGGGGCTGTGGAGTATGAAAAGTTCAAGACAAAGAAAAGAACAAATGTTCATAGCTCATAAACTCTCAATTTTGCCTCCATTGCTTTGTGAAGCCCAATATATTTCGAGTGGCTGAATTGGTTTACCTTTATGATAGCAACGATTTTGTATTTAATATAGCGAGATTTTTTTCAATTTTATTGAAGTGATAATATTTCGCAAAGCAATGCTTGAATCTTTTAGATCAGTCGTGTCAAACTCACGGGTTTTCGAGAGCCGCATTGCATTTTGAAAATTGTAAAAAGGGCCGCAAACAGTTTTTGATAATGTATACTTGAAAGAAATTTTTAAGATAGTTTTAGTTTGTGACATATATTGTGATGCAACTAAACAGTTGGATTAAGTTTTATTATTTTCTTCAATTTCAAATGCAATTACATATTAATATTTGCATTCCACTATTATTGCAATATTTGCAAGTTACTGTATTCATTATAAAAAATCATAAAATTCTATGTACAACCATCAAAATCATTTTTGAACAAGCTTTGGATAAGAAAAGAATAATACATACACTGAAAATGATTTAATCTAAATATATGAACCTAATATTAACTAAAATACTACAGTATAAACCTAATGTTTTTTAATTACATTTGTCCTGACGTTTGGCATAATTTTTTATGTCACCAGCATACTAAGGCCAGGCTGAAATGATTTTATAGTACCAACTCTAACTAACGAGGCCACATGATCATGGGTTAATCTGGATCTTTGCGAATGTTTAATTAATTCCAGTAATGCAAAAAAGTTACTTTTATCATTTCATGTATAGATCAGTAAAAAAACAAATGACAGATTTTTTCGACAAGACATTTCGCACCACATTGCGTGGCATAGGATTGCTTGAATTATTATTGATATTGATTTTTAGTAACCAAGTCGTTGTATAATTATATTAATATACAAACACATGGAAATTTTCTGTTCGAAGTTGGTCTTCGAATTTGTCATATTGACCTCTGAGCTTATTGTGTTTTTTCATTGTATTGATGGAAATATGACAAATTAAACAATGTGCTTCAAAATTTTGTGGAAAGCAGAAATATTGCAACTCCCATTTTCTTCGAAAATGCCACCTTCTTCATGTACTTTGCGTTTAATTTAATCACTCAAGTGTTTTATTCAAGTATTCTTTTGCTAGCTTGATGTGTATTCTTAATTGGGTCAAAATGTGGACAAAAAAAATTAATATTCCAAAACTATTTTCAGTAAACTGTTTTCTGTGCGGATAATCAATCTCACTTAAAAGGTTTGAAAAATCTATTACATTTAGATAAAAAAAAAACTTCCAAAATACTATTACAATTATTGTTAAGCGTTCGAGGGCCGCACTGGAAGTTTTCTTGGGCCGCGAGTTTGAGATCCCTGGTCTAGATTGAAGTTGCCAAAAAAATATATGATAGTATTTTATCATAAATGATGATTATACCCCTTCCGTAATTTCTTCTATAGTACTACCAAAAGTTGATGAACCAAATATAACACAGGTGCAGTGCGTTACCCGTAATCCTCATTTTCCAATGCTGTTTTAAGTATGTCTGGCGTGTTATGTGCCTTTTTACAAATAAGACCGCTTATGCAATCTTACGCTTTAGAATTTTTAGTTCTTTTCCTCAAGCCCTGCAGGATGTGGGGGCCATACACAACTCTACCGGAGGGTCAAATGTCTTTGCATGCCTCCATAGGTTGTTACTTATCGATCTTAAGATCGGTAAGTATATTGATAGGTATTTGTCTGTATGTCTGTCTGTGTGTGTGTCTGTTAGATGCACGCGATATCTCACGAAAGCGAGATTGAATCTGCTCCAGATTTTGCATGTGCATTCATCTTATCTCGGACCAGAAGCCTATTGATTTTGGGCGAATTATGTCGTATAATTAGCGAGTTATCAATCAATTATTGATATAGTGATCTAGATTTTTGTAAACCGAGAGAATTTTGAAACCCGCCGAGTGTGTGTGTGCGATGCGCAGTGCGCAAGTTACAAGAGCGGATGAATCGAAACTGCAGCTTCTGTTTTGGGGGATCCCCTAACTATCGATCGATAAGTCTTCGGTTTCCAACCGATATTCTCGTTTTTCTATTGCAAACATTTATGGAGTACTCTAAATATATTTCTTGGAATCACACTGTCACTGATATGTCGCCAGACTTCTGATATCTCCCCTTCTGCTATAGTTGTCCTGTGAATAAATAATAGGAAATTAAGATTAGACGAATAGTTGAAAGTTTTGCTTTATGTCGGCTTAATTTCTTGATTGATATACTTACTATTTCTGCTATTGCCTCTTGTGCTGCAGGAGTCTCACAATGCTTAGACAGGTTTGTCCACAACTTTCACATCTGAAGAAAGAGAGGAGATTTATTAATTTTCGTTAAGAATAAATAAAGCAGTCTATATGATTTAGAATGGAAAAGCTAATAAATCCAATATCTCATATTTTACTGAATTTGGTATATAAACCAACTATTAAAAGGGTTTAGTCAGAAAATTACAAGCATTCGCGGCTTCAAATACTTGAGAGATCAGACTATACAAGATAGACCGGTGTGAGTGAAATGTTAGGTGAACTTGTTAACACTTTGATTCAATACGCAAATATAAGTGAATGCGCAATAGTATGTTACAATGAGCAGCAATCAACAATGAGTAAATATCCTCACTGATTAAAAAAATCTAACTGGAGGTGCATGAACTTTTTGAAACCAGGCATAAGGGGTAAGTAAATATGTAATTTGGCAAATGGGCAACTACGTACCGTACTGAATTAATAACTTCGTAGTATTTGACAAAGGCTGGCTTTCCCACATGTACTTAACAGTGCGATGCCCGGGTGTGATATACCACAATAATATTTACCTTACCTTTTTCCGATTTCTTTTTACCTTAATTTTCCAAAATATCATTAAAATCGACAACAACTGTCGAAGCAGGCACGAACACCATTCGTGCTACGCCTTGAATACAGCACACATCCGCTCGTTTTCGTCTCGTCAAGTATGTGCATTGGAGCGTGCTATCGAATACGATCTTCGGACAAAAGTGCCGGAGTTGCGCATCATGTTGTTTAATGTCATTGGTCACACACAGCATACCCCAACAGACCACGCTGCCCCCGAGAACCGATCGACCGTGTCGCAGCGTCTAAACTGCTAGAATACCAAATATGGAAACGATATCACATGACGTCATTTAACAGGCAAAACAAGGGTCGTCACAATATCAAGATATTTACTTGCAACATCAATGACATTTATTTTTAATGTCCTTGGCAACATCTTAGCACTATTTTACATTCTTGAGTCCGATACGCCAATGACATTAAACAACATGATAGGCAACTCTGACGTCACTCCATAAGACTACAGGCGAAAGATTGTATTTCATGATACGCTCCAATGCACATATTTTTAGTCGCCTTTCGCGACCGTTTTCGCTAGCTTTTGCTACTCGGCGTCTTCTTTACGTGTAGTACCTGCCTTTTTGCGCTTGTAACAAAAAGAAAATAATCTCTATATCTAAGAAGTTTTGCTCACTTGGCAAGTTGGAATGGCAGACAAGCTGTAGAGAGTAATTCTGGACATCATAGACGTTTTTTTTTATCAGAGAAGATTACAAACGCGATAGCGTAAAGATTTGTGTGGAACATTTTGCAGATAATGACAAAGTTCAAAGTTAGTAATTTTAATGTTTGCGCTTAAACATTGAAATTTCATTTAAAGGGGGTGTCATACAAAACAGCAAAACTGTATTTACTTCTCTTAACGGTGCTGTGATACAATTCCATAACACAAAGTTTGCACCTATCGAACTTGCTTTAGTAGGTGAATTTATTAGACATATTACATATTCAGTTAATCGTAGGTAACATTGCTGGTACATAATGCCTCGTAGATAGGTTTGTGTTTAAATTTAGAAATTTGGCTCATAGCCCACTAATTAATATTATCTTCTATGCAAGAGGTTGCAGAACTGAAACTTAACTTGCAGCCTTACCCATCAGCTGACGATCTCATTTAGTTTGGCTCCAGCAAGTCTTCATGAAAGACTTGTGTGAATGGAAACTACCCATATGTTTTTCTTTCCTCCGATTTTAGAAGACAAATTTATTCTGAGGGATTTCGCATATAATTCTCATTGATTGTTAGCTGTTTATAATTCCTATTAATTGTGAATTCTGATTATAACAAAGAGTTAAAAAAGTTTTCACGTAATTCACTGGCACCTTTTTCTTGTCAATACTCCAAGCTGACACATTGAGATAATACATCATCACAGAAAATACGAGTTAAAGATATGTATGACCATCACATGGTAATTAAAATCGAAAAAAAAATTAATAGGGGCTGTGGAGTATGAAAAGTTCAAGACAAAGAAAAGTTCATAGCTCATGAACACTCAATTTTGCCTTCATTGCTTTGTGAGAGCAATATATTTCGAGTGGCTGAATTGGTTTATTTTTATGATAGCAACGATTTTGTATTTAATATAGCGAGATTTTTTTTTTCAATTTAATTGAAGTGATATTATTTCCCAAAGCAATGCTTGAATCGTCTAGAATCTACTCTAGATGGATCAGTGGTGTCAAACTCATGGGGTTTCGAGAGCCGCATTGCATTTTGAAAATTGTAAAAAAGGCCGCAAACAGTTTTTGATAATGTATACTTGAAAGATATTTTTAAGATAGTTTTAGTTTGTGACATATATTGTGATGCAACTAAACAGTTGGATTTAGTTTTATTATTTTCTTCAATTTCAAATGCAATTACATATTAATATTTGCATTCCACTATTATTGCAAGTTTCTGTATTTATTACAAAAAATCATAAAATTCTATGTACATCCATCAAAATCATTTTTGAACAAGCTTTGGATAGGGAAAGAATAATACATACACTAAAAATGACCTAATCTAAATATATGGACCTAAAATTAACAAAAATGCTACAGTATAAACTTAATGTTTTTTTAATTACATTTGTCCTGACGTTTGGCATCTTTGTTGTGTCACCAGCATACTAGGGCCGTAATCCTCCTTTTCCACAGCTGTTTTAAGTATGTCTGGCGTGTTTTGTGCTTTTTTTACAAATAAGACTGCTTATGCAATCTTACAATTTGGAATTTTCGTTATTTTCCTCAAGTCCTGCAGGATGTGGGGGCCATACACAACTCTACCGGAGGATCAAATGTCTTTGCATGCCTCCATTGGTTGTTCTTCTATTGCAAACATTCATGGAGTACTCTAATTATATTTATTTGAACCACACTGTCACTGATGTGTCGCCAGACTTCTGATATCTCCTCTTCTGCTACAGTTGTCCTGGGAATAAATAATAGGAAAATGAGGTTAGACGAATAGTTAAAAGTTTTGCTTTATATCGGCTTAATTTCTTGATTGATATACTTACTATTTTTGCTATTGCCTCTTGTGCTGCAGGAGTCTCACAATGCTTACCCAGGTTTGTCCACAACTTTCACATCTGAAGAAAGAGAGATTTATTAATTTTCGTTAAAAATAAATAAATAATGTCTATATGATTTAGAATGGAAAAGCTAATAAATCCAGTATCTCATGTTTTATGTGAAAAATGTTTTACTGAATTTGGTATATAAACCAACTAATAAAGGGGTTTAGTCAGAAAATTACAAGCATTCGTGGCTCCAAATACTTGAGAGATCAGACTATACAATATAGACCGATATGAGTGAAATGTAATGAATTAATAACTTCGTAGTATTTGGCAAAAGCTGGCTTTTCCACATGTACTTAACAGTGAGATGCCCGGGTGTGATATACAACAATAGTATTCACTTTACCTTTTTCCGATTTTTTTTTACCTCAGCTTTCCAAAATTTCATTAAAATCGACAACAACTGTCAAAGCAGGCACGAACACCATCCGTGCTACGCCTTGAAAACAGCACACATCCGCTCGTTTTCGTCTCGTCAAGTATGTGCATTGGAGCGTGCTATCGGATACGATCTTCGGCCAAAAATGCCACAGTTGCGCATCATGTTGTTTAATGTCATTGGATACGCCCTACTCACATATCGCGACTTTTCTTTTTTTTTCCTTACACATCACAATATTTATTAAACTTGTATAAGTTTAATATTCACATTTTACATTTACCAATGTTCTGTTTATGTTTAGTGAAATAATGCTTATAGCACAGAGAAGTACATCACTGATTCTTCTAGGGGTCAAATGTCAACCAAATGCTATTTTTTCATGTTACTATAACAACTGAAGCTGTAGGAACACCGCCAAGCGCGATAGTCTAGTTGCAGTGTTTTTGCTAGGCTTTCAGTAGAAGTTGGCAAACAACTCAATGAAATCAGGTGAACAAATATAAATATATAAAAAATCATGTAACAAATTTTTATGCCATAATTTTAATTATTCATTTATCATAAAACTGTAAAAGGCAGAAACCCTACGGTAGGTATTTCAGTATTTACAGATTTACCGTAACATTTCACAGTTTCATGAGATTTTTGTTACTCTACCTACCTGTATACTGCAGTACTGTTATATATAGGCTATTTATTGAAGATAAGATAGCAGAAGCATACACAACTGCTGATTTAAGTAGGATGCGGTACCGGTACCGTAGCTGTGGAGTAGGAATAGAATATGAAACTATTACTGTATTTAAGTATAAGTTTATTTCGACTCCATAATCAGCAAAACAATAAAATGAATGGTAAAAATAAATAAATAAAAACTGATTATGAAATCAGGAGAGCGAACAAAACCTTAGATAAGGTTTAAAGCGTACAGAATGTATATAAGATGGAAGGTTTTGCCAAGAAGATGTGGTACGTGTTCACTCACCTAAAATAATTGAAATATTTCACACACGCACCCACACACACAACCATATAGAAGTTATTAAGTAAAGGGAACATAAAAAATTACATACTGGTAGTTAATGAAAAATAAATAAATAAAAATTACTTGCCACACCATATTAATAAATTCATGGTGATTGCCACTGCCAAATTGATCAATTTTATAAATGGGAGTGAACAGTAAAGATAAACTTTTATAAAAAAATATATTGTCAAGCTGATTATAGATGGAGTCAAATGCCAAAATGCCCAACCAAAGTTGCCAGAATTGGGTGCATGAAGAGGCTAGACCACTTCATTGCCCAAACTAGAGCCTATTATTGCCAAATTATAGTCCAGATTGTAATAAGTATTTAAATCTATCAGTAACTTTATAAGTATGAGTAATTATAATTAATTAAGGTAGAAAGATAGGGTATAGGAATATGTTGGTTGCTAAGGTTATAAGGTTTTTTTTTTTCATTCTTAGATATTGACTTGTGCAAAGATAAAGGAATTAGGAATAAAGGAATTAGTATTGTTATTTCACAGGATCATTTCTTCATTTAATTATTGTGGCGTAATAGTAATAAATAGTAAATAATAAATATTTATTCCATTAAGTCACTTTTCTTGGTTTGTATTTATGCCACCGGCAAACTTGTTACTTTATTGTTGTTAGATTGTTGTTCCAATGTTATGAATTAGCAATATAGACTACTAAAGGACCAACTGCTGAAATTCCCTGTCCAGCAGTTGGTTTTCGGACTCTTCAATGCAATCCCAAGAAACTAACTAGCCTATCTCTATTAAGCGATGTTAGATTACTGATAAATACGGTAGTCAACGTCAAAAAAACTAGTTTCCTAACTCTAAAATTTCACTTTTTCAAATTAGATATTTGGTCTTTGGGTGTCGCTGCTTGATAACCAGCTTTGGTTCCCCCCGATTTCCCCTCCGCAGTAAAACTGTATTTTTCATTTTGTTTTCTTATTTTCTGTGTTCATTTTTTTTTTGAAAACAAACTTGAATTTATACCATATAATCGTTTCTTGGCAATACTCTTTCATGAGACATTTGCCAGCAAAAATATTTCATCACAAAAACTTTCGGATAGATTGAGGCTATAAACACATTCACAATACATAGGCTACTACATTTTTTTTTTCAATCAGTCTGATAAATTGAAGAATCACAATGCCGAAGAAAGGAAAAAAGGGAAAGGGGAAAGGAAAGAAGGGCAAAAAGAGCGGGTAAGTAACTTATAATCTGTTCACAAAGAAAAATTTGTCTAGCCTGCTGCAGCTTAAACTTTTGTAAGTTATGACCAACTTTGAATATGTTTAGATTAAAATTGAACATATAAGATTCCAAGTTAATTTCATACAATTGAGAAATAGATTGCTATCAAGTCCATCCATCTGAAAACAAAATAACTGACCTTCTATTCCATACCTGATATAGACTGGTAATCGGACCAGAGACCATGGTTCGGCATATGACAGTATGATTAAGCTGCCCTATTGCCCTTTCTTCTCCCAGGATATGTAAATCAGATCCTACTTGAAATTTAATTTGATTTCAAACTCTAGGCCAGCAGCAAACAAAATATAGTTGATAGTTTGATTTTGATTACCTTTTAAATTTGCTAAACAGTTTTTATGCTCATATTTATCAATTTTCCCAATAACAATATACAGATAATTCCATATTTCTTGTTTCCATTTTTTAATGTTACAGAAAGAAGGGTGGAAAAGGAGGAAAATCTGGAAAGCCCAAAGTTGATAGAGATTCTGAATTAACAATGGCAGTTGCAAATGCAAAGTTATGGGCAAGTCGGCTTGAGGTTACTGAAGTTTCAAGAAATGAATACAGGTTGGATATTGAAATTGTCAAATTACTAAGTTTCATTTGTCCGGTTGGTATTATTGAATTACCAAATTTTGGTTGTCAATAATTTTCATGTATTTTTGTTTTTCAACAGAGAATCCTGTAAAAAGTTAGCAGTAGATAATGAAAAGTTACATGACACTTTGTTTCAATCTGAAAAAGACACAATTGATGTTATCACATATATGAAAAAAGGAGAACTAGACAAAGATGATAAGGTTTGTTGAATATCATTTTATATTTTAGTATGTAATTGTTGTATCACTGTATTTGTGGTAAAGTATTAGTCCAAGATACTGAGTGATAAAATATTTTTTGATTTTTTGTCAGAGAATAACAATTAGTAGATACCATCTCAGTTCTCGAAAAGCTGGAGTTTGGGTTTTTGATGTGACATATTTGTCATATAGATCATATATATCCTAAAATGTTTTCATATTTTTAGATTCAAGAGTTGGAGCATCAGCTACGAGAATTCAAAAAGGAGAGTCGACAAGAAAAAGAAAAGTTTGTGAGTTTTGATTGTCTGACTTTCAAATCGATCTTTTCAAATCTGACTTTCAAATTGATGAATTTATAAACCATACTTTCATGTCGGGTTTATCTGGCATGAACGGATATCTTATAGGCCTAATACAGTATTTTTCAATTTTTTTTTCTAGCGACCTAAATTTTTTAAAAAATAAATTCTGTAAAATCTTGCTACCCAGGAATATGAAATTTCCACAGATAATGACGATGTATTGCAAAATAATGCGATCACACAATTTCAGAATGTGAATGCATTTCCGCCTCAAGTTCACCTACCCACCACCTTCAAGAAAAATACAGACAAACAAATAAGAAAATTATCATTCATTTTCCAGATGGCAGAATTTAATGCATCAGCTGCAGAATTAGAAAACAAATTACATCAAAGAACAAGCGAAGTGAAACTAATGCAGTCTGAATTAAAGATGGTGAAAGAATTTCGAAGGTGAGAATTTGAACTTTCAACTCATTTCATTAAACTGTTGACAAAATATTTCTGCCATTGTGATAGTCAAAGTCCAAGTCTGATGTTATTGAAAGTTCATTTTCAAATGATTGAATATCAGTTACTGGTATGTTCTAATGAGAGAGCAATAAAGGCGTGACTTCGTTTATAGATACCAATTTTCTGTTTTTAGTTATAAAATGCCAATAGTGAATTATCTGTATATATAGCTGTTAAGGTATATTGAATTATAATTTTCATCAAGTTTCATTTTTGTTCATGCTTCTTTTAAATTGCTTTGTAAACTTTAGAAAACGAGCACAAATGCAATCAGAATTGGATGAGATTCGTGAAGGACTTTATCTTGCAAACACAGAACACAAAGACACAATACAAAAGATGGAACACAAGGTAGTCTTATTCAATGCATTATAACAGGCTGTTTCAGTGGAATTTGTTTCATGGGGGAAAATTCTCTGGTACTTTTACCCACCAGGAATTTTGAAATGACAAAAAAATAATTATTTCTGGTAATTACAGTTAGATGGTTACAAATTGTACTACTGCTATAAAAGGTGTAGCCTTATATTTACCCAATGTGAATGACATATCTTGTTTTCTGTTGTGACTTCATCAGATATCTAATAAATTGATTTTTTTTTTGCAGTTTTTTGAAGAAAAGATTCGCCTTGAGAGAGAAGCAAGTCAAAAAATAGCTGAACTGGCTGAGAGAGCTCATACAGAAGCAATTGCAAATTTGGATGAAACAACAAGATCTGTTTATAAGGAGAATGTTAGACTAAATGAAGCACTGAGTTATCATATAAAGGTATGATATGCTTCCCGCCTCTCATTATAGTAGTAATAGAGGGAGAGAATTTTCATCCTTCATCCCAGGGAAAGAAGAGTTATCAAGGCGGCCTCCCATCTAGTTGCCAGCCCATATATGGGAATATCTGATAAGATAATCATTCTACATAAAATGGCTTCAAGGCAAAGTAAACCATAACTTGTAGTTGCACGAACCATTCCAAGAGGACAAGTAATGGAGATGGAGTCACTATTGATTCACAGTCACGCAAACCATCCTAAGAATGTGAGGATTCTGCCAATCCTCTCACACATGGTTATTATAGAATGCCAACTTACCGTCAATCGGGCATGGAAGGCCAGTAATGATTGCTTTGTACTCTTCTCATACCTTCTCAGTGGTTTGATTGGACAATCCAATAAGTGAATATTATCATTTGCTTTTAGGAATCTCAAGACCTAAGAACTGAAAGAGACAAACTTCAAAGGGAAGTTGAAGAATTGAGAGCACATAAAGAACTCAATGATGCAACAGTGAAAGAAAAAGTGACCGAGAGTAAACAGAATAAACAACTTATCGCCAATCTCAAAGAAAAAGTTGAAAATTTGGAAAAAGCTTTGAGTAAAATGGTATATAAATATATTACATAGGAATTTAAGTACTGACCATTACTTATATTATTAAAGTACATGGATAAATAATTTTTTATCTGCATTTTAAGCATTGACATCAATTCAGCGGTTAATTTCCTAATTTTTTTACAGCGGGTAATTCAATGACTTGAGCATAATATTAGCAAAGAGAAATCTTTCATTCCTATTTAAATATGCAAGAGTAGTTAACAATAGTTAGAAATAAACTTTTAGGTATAAATTAACCCTGTTACTTCCAAATCTAGAACAGTATATGTAGAAAAAGTATATTTTGAAATGCAACAATTGCCATGCTTTTAAGGTTCATGAATTTCATTCTGAAAAAAGAATATTGGAAGAAAAATTTCGTGTTGAAACTGCTGTGACTAGAACCGATGTGCACAGACTTGAAAGAACTTTGTCTTTGAAAGAGAGAGAAATGAATAAAGTGAGTATCAGGAATTTTTTTTTAATCAATCAATTGTTTTTTATTGTCTGAATTGTATGAACTATAAATATAAACTATTATTATAATAGGTATTTGATTATAATTGAACTATATAGATATATTTATATGGACTTTCGGATTTGAATGGAACCCCAAACCCTGGAGCATATTGGCGAAACCAGTAATCAGTATTTATTTTATCACAATAAAGAAAATACACTTTATGCGAACAATAGAAATAAAAGACAAGAATATGGCATTTCGGCGCGAGAAACCAAATCTGGTTAACAAGCAGCAACACCCATGATAAAGTCCAACAGTAATTATTATATAAAGGAGAAAAGAGTCGAACATGACATCATGAAAAAAAAAGTTTACAACAGAACAAAACCGAATACATACAAAAATAAAAAAACCTCCTCGGTTAAAATCCACTGGTTTATTGTGTTCTGTGATGGGAAGTTTCCAATCATTATTAAATTTACATATTTTTGTAAAGCGAAGTAATGCATATAGAGTAAAATTAACATTGCATTTCTTTCTACCAGGTTAAATTTGTTGCTAAAAGTATTCTTGACCAACGAACTTCGGTTGAGGTGTTTTTCTTGGATGCTTTGGAACAAGTTCGCACTGAGATTGCATTGAACAGGTAATATACACTGTGCTGGGAGTCAACAAATTCACGCGAAACAGTTCTTCAAAAGCTATGTTAATCGGCAAACCCGTTCTTTAGCAGACGACTAACATTATATTTTGCGGCTCGACAGTTTTATATTAGATTTATGTTGAGCGTGTCAAGTTGATGTAGCTTAGTAGTGACCAACATAAGTAAATATTACATACAGTGATAGAGCTAAAAGTAAGTTTGATACAAAAGGAACCTGTTATTAAAATCTTGAATTCCTAGATTTGCCCCAACTTCTTCACTGTTATTATGAATATTTTACGTATTACTAAATTTGTCTCTCCAAAACTTAATTTATTCAATTTCTAAATTGTTATTTTCAGAGCCCAGTATGTTCAAGCAGCAAAATCAGCTTATCAACGTAAAATGATGGCAGCTCATGCAGGTCAAGGGAGTTATCCAAAAATTAGAACATTTCAAAAATCTGACTCGAGTACAAACAGTGTCTATGCAGATCTAAGCGAAGCTGAAAATTGGTAATTATATCTGCTATTATAATGTTACTGAAGCATAACTCGGTGCTATATTTCATTCATATGTTGAGTCGATTTTATTTTTTCCGACTGATAAGCAGTAAAAAATCTTTCATATACAATATCCAAGAAAAAAATATAGCAACGACACCCAAAAATATCTGATTAGAAATAATTTATTCAGGGAATTTGAATATTGTATGTGTTCTGTTGAATTATCAAACTAGCATCTCTTAACCGAGAACCATCAGACAACAGATGGATGGCGAAATCCCCGCTTCTGGATGACTTCTGGAAAAGTGCTTTGTCCTGAAAATAAGTTTGTTGAATTTTGAAGATGATCTTGCCTCCTTAAACTATCAATAATGCAAAATACTGTTGTTATACAAGATGCATTATCATTTATGTAATGTACAGGGCGTCATTAGGAAATAAAATCGACATCAGAGAACTAACTTGGGAGCAGAAAGAGAAAGTTTTGAGATTATTATTTGCAAAAATGAATGGAATTGCCAATTTAAAGAAAAAGGAACAGCAGAAAGCCCTGCCACACCCACCATCTGCTCCAGCTCAACTTAGCCTTACTAACAAACCAAGGTGAGAATTATGACATTATCATATTTTCTGATAAATAAAGCAAAACAGAATTATACTCTTTCAAATTGAATTGACGAAACCAGGGGTGTGCAAATGCGGCACACAAGGAAAATTGTGCTGCCTGCCATTTCTGCAAGGACCCCTAACAATGCAGCTGAATCAAAAAGAAACAATTTTTTGTACTTGCAACTATTAGAAAGGCTATTTTAAATAGAGGTATGGCCCGCGGCTTCACCCAGTTATTTGTATCTGGCCCTTCTGTAAATAAGGTTGCATGCACAGGGCACACCCCTGGACTACACCATAATTGGTATATTGATCTTGAAAACTATCGATTCTAGATGATAAGTGGCATTCAGTTTTGTGTATATTGTTGCCATGTACCATGCGAACCTTCGTGTATGTGCTAGTCATACAATGGTGAAGTTTTAGTGATGCATTAATGTCTTTATAGATTTAAAAAAGCATATTTTCGAATACTGTGCGTCTTTTTTAAGAATCTAACAGGATCGAATACTTCCACTGCTTGCTTCAAGAATTTCCTTTTTTTAAATTAGGAAATCTTTTTATCTAACTTATATACTTTTATCATAGCGATGAAGACAAAGCACCAGAAGCTCCTGCGTTTTTAACACAGTCAGAGGAAATACAACAACAGCAGGTCACCAGCATACCAGAACACAATACCAGCGGAGTATCTTTACCCGATATTGGCAAACCTAAGGCAATAGTCACATCATGAAGACTTCCATATTTTTGCATCCCTGTTTTATATTTTTTTATTACATGAAATTATAAAAACTGTTGGAACATTGTGATTAATATTTTAGAAATAAAATTTTATTCTAATTTACATTATCCGAAATATAGATTTTAGTGAATTTTCAATTGATGTTCTGATTATACAGAATTTCTAATATGCCAGATGCAGGCTACAAATGAATTTTTTTTTAGTATATTACTTTATAACTTGCTTATGGGTCGAAGGTGTCGTTCATACACAGTTACCAATACCCACATCAAGTGAGATCAATTCGAAAAAACTAAAGCAAAAATAAATAGTTAAGAAACAATTTTAATATACTGACATTAGTGCAAATTGAATTTGTTAACTGCTTGCCTAATCAGGTCTATCCTCACATGTACTGGGCACGTGATGATGTACATGCTTTCCCCAATTCAGACTTATGTATTTGGTATTTCTGTACTACCTCCTGTAACACTAATTTCACAGCTACTTTTCATAGAAGACTCCCATTCTTAATCTTACAAATGCTCTGCACTTACTGGATGAATAGTTACCTGACCGGATTAACATCTCAAAATCTATTACCTAAATTTAACTCATTGAACATTGTACACTTTAGGTAAACATGTATATTTTGATTTGAAAAGAAAAGCATTGGCCCTAAAATTACATTATCAAATGGTCATTGCAATAATATGAAAATTTATGAGGCAAGCAATATATCTTTACATCAATTTATCAAGAGGATTGTGTAGACATTTGACATGATTAAAAAGAATAGTCACACATGGCCTACAGTCCACCATGTCAGTGCACTAAATTTCTATAATTCACAAAACATCTATTTATAAAATGCGTCTTTTAAAAGTACAGCACATAAGGCACGACTACCAACACATATACATTTATCTCATCACTGGCATGGCAACTGCTGCCTTTGAATGTGTGACATCTTCTTCGCGCCACAACTGTGTGACAGTCTTCAACTGTGTGTAGAACTGAATGCCCTTGAAACAGAATATATACATACAGATTAGTGTGAAGTGATACCAACCAGAAAACATATGAAGCATATATAAAACACATTTCTGATAAATAAATCTCACTCAATTTACATAGAAAAACTACCAGTGGTTAGTATACTTTGCAATTCTCATATAAGTAATCAATCTTCATGACAACCAGATACGACTTACCTGCTTTCCATAAAAGTTGACATCACCACGGAATGAGGCTCTTGAACCAGTGAACGAAAACATTGGTAGAGGAACTGGGATTGGAACATTGACGCCTACTTGCCCAACATCTAGAAGAAAAAGTAGCATATGGATTCAGAATATCTTCACAACAAGGATTTTAATTAGTGAAATTTATCTATGATTCATGAGTTTATAAATGCTTTGAACATTTTCACATTGTTTACACATACAGGAGTATATACAATTAGGGATGGGCAATATAGAATACCGAATCCGGAGGATTCGAATCCAACAGGATCCGATAGCAGGATTCGGTTTCCACCTCTCCGGCGCCATGCGTCGATTTTTGCATTTCGGGTTTCTAAATATCAATTAAAGACGAGCGTTTTTTCGCGTGGAAATTTCTCTCGTTTAAATAGACTTGCGTCTGCTTGGAAAGAACCCGTAAAATCGGTGTAAACTTCAAACACTGTAATTACAATCGGCGTATTCTGGACAGGAAGTCGGCGAAGTACATCTCATGGCGAAAACTCGTATTGCACCATTTTTGCGTTTTCGCCGTGAGTCAATTTTTGCATTTCGGGTTTCTAAATATCAATTAAAGACGAGCGTTTTTTCCCGTGGAAATTTCTCTCGTTTAAATAAACTTGCGTCTGCTTGGAAAGAACCCGTAAAATCGGTGTAAACTTCAAACACTGTAATTTCAATCGGCGTATTCTGGACAGGAAGTCGGCGAAGTACATCTCATGGCGAAAACTCGTATTGCACCATTTTTGCGTTTTCGCCGTGAGTCAATTTTTGTATTTCGGGTTTCTAATTTATCAATTAAAGACGAGCGTTCTTTCTCGCGTGGAAATTTCTCTCGTTTGATTGAACTTGCCTAATCGCAAAGAACGTAAAATCGGTACATCAATCAAACATCAACATCAAACACCGCAATCTCAATCGGCGTATTCTGGACAAGAAGTCGTGAAGTACACCTTACGACGAAGACTCGTAATTGCACCATTTTTTTGCGTTTTCCTGCTTTGCTATCTAGCTAGGGTTTAATAATAATTATTATTTGTGCCGTCTTACTGGCGATATTCCGATTCCATTTTACATTACTGTAAATGATTTTCCGCAACCGGCGAGTTTACCCCAGAAAATGATGCATGTAAACCAAAAGCCAGGCGTGAAATGTTATGACATTACTTGCGATTAATTTAAATCAAATATTATTTAGGAATAATTTTATTACTACAGTATTACTGTACTTATTACACCAGTTTCCGAAATACCAAGTTATATCGCAAAACACGACAATCTGTCGCATTTAAATTTCACTCTCAAAAGATTACATATCTTTCGGTCCGTTTCTATTGTTCAAGATAGACGCACGTTTGATTGAGTGTCTGTAGTAATTTTATTCCCGATAGATTTAAAAAGAGACAACTGGCGAAAATAGTTACGTATTGAGTTTGAGTAGGGCTATACCTAACTACGAAATCGCGTTTACGGGAACCTTGTTTTGCACGTCTTGATCGCACAGAGTAAAAAGTTGGTTTTAATTGATAGTGGTTAAATTTAATATTTGAGGCCGGTCGCATAGGTTGCAGTGGCCACACGCTGGTCCTGCATCTAATGAATTCTCAGCGGGTGTGTTTTAGTACACTCGGCACTCTAACATTATTAATGATTTAATGCCGTTTCATATCTATTTTTGTATTTAACCGCTTACTATTAAAGTGTTTTAGTACACTCGGCACTCTAACATTAATAATGATTTAATGCCGTTTCAATCTTTTTTTGTATTTAACCGCTCACTATTAAAGTGTTTGAAGCGTGTCTTAATTTAGCATATCAGTATTTAGAGATTACAATTGAAAGCAAAAATATTGTAATATTCTTAGATTTCATTGTCCTGGGAAATGCCTGTTTAGTATCAAATCAAATCCAAGGTTGAGGACATTTCCAAATAAATAATACATTTACAGTAATACATTTATAATTTTTTGACATCTAAATCCAGCAATCAGGAAAATTCCCACTATTTGAATAAGTATGAAAATAGAATAGGATTCTGGATTCGATTTAACTATTCTAGAATAGTAAATTATTCTACATTGCCCATCCCTATATACAATACAACTATTGAAATTTGAATCACTAGCATTGGCAAACTCCTATTACATTACATTTTCTCATATATCTTAGGCAAAAAAGACAATAACAATGCCTTAGTTTCTAGTCCAAGTTTGGTATGAGTATACCAACTAATGAATCATCATCCCAACTTAGACAGTGAAGGTCAGCTATGATCAGCAAAGGGCTAAAGAACTCTTTTTGGGCAGGGTACAGTGAATCTTGTAACATGTAATCATTAGATTACCTACACGATTGTGTACACCTTAGCTTATTCAGTGTAATTGAATAGCAAAAGCAATTGCAAGTATGTGTTACAACTCATTTCCATACCATTGCCATTTTGCTTTATTCTTACCTATCTCATTGATAAATTTTCTTGCTGTTGCCCCACTTGAGGTGAAGATAGCTGTTCCGTTCCCGTATGGATTATTATTAATAAGGCTGACAGCATCATCAAGACTGTCTGCTTCAAGAATTACAAGGACAGGCCCAAATATTTCCTCTTTGTAGCAGGTCATGTCAGGCTGCAAACAATTTTGTTAAGAAAAAAATTGTTCAAACAAAGGAAGAGTGCAAAATACCAATTATCAAACCATGTAAAAAGGTAGAGAAACCATTTTGTATGGCATGGCATGTAAATACTTAAAATTATAAATAACATACAAAAATTTATTGCTGAACAGTGGTCTGCACTGAATGTGGACAGAATCTACAAACGGAAATTATAAAACATTAAAAATGAGACTCGATTAGAGCAACCTGCCCTTTTTTCTGTATCTGAATTCATTGCACACACAATACTTTGCCTTGATTTAGCTAAACTATAATACTACTGTTATAATAATACACACATATTACCTTTACACCAGTAATAATAGTTGGGCCAACAAAATTTCCATTTTCGTAACCTTTGACTTTGATGTCTCTTCCATCAAGCAAAAGTGTAGCTCCCTCATCCACACCAGACTGAACAAGTTCATTTATCCTTTTCTTAGCCTCTGGTGAAATAACTGGTCCTAGATCTGCTCCTGGTTGGTCACCTATAACGAAGAGTACTATTAGGTTAGTCCAAGTAATCAAGAGATTTAAAAGTAAACAAAAAAAAAGCAATAAACATATTGCAACTATGATACATTTTAGATATTTTGGAGCTTAGATACATGAAAAGGGTAGAATAGTAAAATAATATTAAAAATGATTTTTACTTTGCATATCTTCTTTATAAAGCAGAGAATCAGAAAAAAAAGGGAAGAAAACAGAATGAGCAAAGCACTAGTAAAATTCCAAAACCTCCTGGGTGCAGCTGCTTGATAACTAGTTTTGGTCCCCCGCGACTTCCCTTCCCCAGTCTATTTAATTATCATTTTCTCGTGATTTATGTTTGATTGTTATTGATTTTACTGGATGGAAAAAATAAAATTGACTCAACTCTGGTATATTAGAACCAGACGATAATTATATACGGTTATATTTGCTATGCTCTTACCCACCTGCATTTACTTTTAATTTCTTTGCTCTTTCTTCTAAATCTTTAATCCATTCTTTGGACTCTCCAACAAAAACTGCCGTAGAAAGTGCCATACATCTTTGACCCGCAGCTCCAAACGCAGCTCCTACAAGTTGATTCAGAGTATTTTCCTGGAATATGTTAATATAACTTGTAATATAATAATAATGTGTCAATATATAACATTAAAATATTGCTCATTTTTTGCAAATAAAACATATAAATGAATTCAACTATATTTGAGAAAACAAACATATATTGTGGGCAATACCCTTAGGATATCAATGCTAATGCACCATATAAATCAGGGCTACTCAACTGGCAGACCGTGATCCGAAAACGAACCTCATTTTGAATCATTGGCCCCACTTTTGATATGTGCAGGTTTCCTTTTATTAAATGACTTAACGTTTTAAAGGTTATTTTATGTTTTGCTCATATTTGCATCTGACTAGATATAAAGAGAAACTTTAACGCCATAATAAACAATGCAAACAGTGCTATCTTGACTAACGAATAATCCCAAGCCGGCCAAGGAAGTGCACATTTAGGGATGTTGAAATATAATTCTGGAAGGATTGCAACACAGTCATTTTGAGGTTTTGTATACGGATGTTTGGTAAAACTAGTTGAGTAGCCCTGATATTAACCAGCATTGTCACATTCAATAATTACATTGCATTGGAGGACAAACCCATAAATTACAGCAATACCTACCTTGTTTGCATCAGGTAAAATTACGCCATGATTCTTGGCTCCCATATTTGATTGAACTCGTTTTCCATTCTTCGATCCTCGTTCATGAATATATTCTCCTGCTTGATTCGATCCAACGAATGATATTGCTTTTATTGCCGGATGATCACATACAAAATTGACAGCTAAAAATTCAATTTCTCTGTAAAATTTCTATGTAAAACATCTAAATATTCTAAAAGACCTGGGTTCCGTTTTTTGGATCACCCTACATAAGCTATACATATAAAATACTGAGTGTCAAAATTAACTATTATATTTACATATTCTACAAAAAATGATGCGCCCATACAGCTAAAAACAATGGTTATTGTTATGAGGATGATGAGCCAGGCATTGCCACATACTATTGCAGCTGTTACTTCTCATCAATTAAGCAAGGAAAGAAACCAGATTTTACATATTCCAGAGCAATACTATCAAACATGAAACAATACATAAAATATACACAGCACACACATGTGTTCGTATTATATTTAGATAACCTCAAACTTTTTACAGTATCCTTAGTATGTGCCGATAGGTTTCAGTCCCTTTACACAACTTGATGTAAAGTAGGCAAACAAAATTAGTTACCTCCATATTGGTACGCATACTTCTGGAGCGCCCTTTTTACTATCAGTCAATAATCATTCCTATCACATCTACACTTTTCCAATCTTACCATCTCTAGCCCCATGTATGATATTAAGAGTTCCATCAGGGAATCCGGCATCTTGTGCGAGCTTAGCAAGAAACATTGCTGCTCCTGGATCTCTTTCAGAAGGCTTAAGAACATATGTATTTCCACACACCATGGCCATTGGGTACATCTGATATAGAAATTTTTTTTTATTTCAGGTATAAACTGGATTGAATACACCAAACAGAATCTGTGGTGATAGTCTCAATGCAAATTGCATGAGAATACAGATTGTCCTGAAATAATATCTACAATATTTCAGTAATTTTGAAACTAGCATTATCTAATCTAAAAAAGGAAGGACTTTGAAATATGTTAAAAAATACAGTAAAATAACTATGATTTCACATAAATATTCAATGCTAAGATTATACAAGTTGACACAAAAAATGTTGTTCAAAATTTAGCGCAGCCTTCAAATTTCCAATTCATGTCTGAAAATCCTGTGCAATCAAAATTTAAATCACTCACCCACAAAGGAATCATGGCAGGAAAGTTGAATGGTGTAATACCAGCACAAACACCTAATGGATATCTGTAGGTCATTGTGTCCATATCTTTTGCCACTGATGGCAGAGTTTCGCCAAGAGCAAGAGATGTAATGCTGCAGCAATGTTCCACAACCTCTGAAATAATGTTATAAGCAATTTTGTAAGGTTATTCGCTTCCACTCTGATCAGGGATCTAGATGAGTTGAGGGCTATATTGTTTAGGAAACATTGAAAAATTCAGTCTGGCAACATATTTATGCCTCTCATGAATACATAGTTAGGCATGGGTGCCCAAACATAGCCAGGTCCAAACCACAACTAAGACATTGAGCACACAAAAGATGTCAAATAACAATTGACAACAAGGGCCATATTTTCGCCAACACATTCCTGAGGACAACAGTCCAAACTCCAAAGTGGAAATATTTTCACAAATTTTTTTCAATTTTCAATGATTTGCAATGTACTGTTATCTCTAGTTGCAGACTACTGGTATATCAACAAAATTCTTACGTAATCCACGAAGAACATCTCCCTCTGCATCTGCTAGTGTTTTCCCTTGTTCCAAAGTGATCAATTTCGCAATTTCCCCCTAAAATATTCGGAGTTTAATATAGATGAAGAAAATGTAATTTTATTACATTTTAAGTCATAACTTGTATTCTAGAACTTGAAATGTTTGTTGTTTCAGACTTACAGAATTATAATCGCATAAAATAAAACCTATAGAATATTTGTATATAACAACAATTAGCTGCAGCCTGCAATATGCTATAAACCCCTAGAAGATATAACAAACCTGGTTTTCTTTTATTAGTTGCTGGTACTTGAACATAATTTGTTGTCTTGACATCACAGATAATTCAGACCAAGCAGGAAAAGTACGGACTGCAGCTGCAGTTGCTGCCTCCATCTCTTCTTGAGTGGATTCAGGAACTCGAGTGATTATTTCATTGGTTGCCTGAACAGGCAGGTTTCAATCAACATTATATTATTCAGAGTTGAAAAAAATGGATAAAACCAAAAGACTATCGCCACAAAAAGGGGCATCCGCAATAGAGGTCTGAAAACACTGAATAGTCAAAATCATTTCAAATTGAGTATATTTAAGCAGAGGCCGTTTGTGCAAAGGCATTTTCGGAGCGAAAGATTACAAATATGTAGCATAATAATATGATCTGAATATAATTTGTTCTATTCCGCTTTGATTACAGTAATTGTAATCTTGAGCAAATGACATTACACACACAGTCAATTTTGAAGTTGGCTGCAAATAACTTAACCAAATATCAGCGCAGCACCAAAGAGAAAAAAGGATTTTAAAAAAAAACATACTGGATTAGCTAGATCAATCCATCTATCAGTTTTCGATTCAATGAATTTTCCATCAATGAACAATTTTGTAGTTGCCTGTGGATAATAAAAAACATCAATTTATTACTGTTAATTAAAGGCAAATAACAAAAGTATCGTAAAAATCTGACATTTGATAGATATGATCATGAAATTTTCATGTAATTTAATAAATAATGATAAGAAGCATCAAGACCGAATGACTACAGACCAAAACAAAAATAAAACCAGGGATGCTCATCCAGATAAATACAATACATAAACCATTTTTAGAGGGAATAAAACTGGAATAAATTAAATCGTTTGAAAAAGAGATGGGTAACTGCTTCCTATACTGTGGCTGGTTCAATGCCTATAACAAAAATTTGTTAAAACCACCATTTCCGCAATAAGCGTGAAAGTTACATACAACTCATACAGGAAGTTGGTAACAGGATATAGATTATAAATGTGAAAATCATACTGATCATAAAATAGGCATTTAGAGTTCTTTCCAAACAATTAAAATGTCATACCCCAGATGAATGGCGATAAATATTCTTTCCTCTTTGTGCGACATCAAGCACCTGCATAAAAATGTTGTTATGTTGAATTCGAGGTGATATATTAAAAACTATTTCATCTGTATTGTTTTTAGTATTGGAAGTCATTAAAGGATGCATAAGTACCGTACATCGAAATACAGAAACAACGTTTTCATTCATATTGAAACAAGAAAAACATTTTCAAAACATATCTATATTTCAGAAGATTCTCTCAGGCAAGGTGACTTAAACCGGCAGGCTGTCATTTAGGAAAGAATAGTACGATTGGGAATTGCTTTTTCTCTATGAACTAGCCATCGATATAACTGAGTCTGAGAATATATTCCATTAAACATGATTGAAGCACATACCTTTATTAATGAATTCAAAGTTATGCTAGCTAGTCATCACATATTGAATAGTAATGACATTGAAATTGAATTTTCGCTTAATATAATTCAAATGCAATGGTTGTATACATTTGTAAAAGAAAATCGTGTAGATCCAAATTTCGTAAGTATTCTAAAATTTGGATAGGAAAAGCAGTCGAGCATGGAGTATAGTAAATAATATTATGTTATAGATTTTGTATAAATAGTATCTGAACCAAAGATTGAATCAGATATCCGTATAAAACAATTCACACAATACTCAAAACAATGACGCAAATATCATTTCCTAGTATGAAGTAGTCGAACATAATGATGGGTGTCTTCCAACTTGTGACCTTAGAAAACTTCTTACTACCGGTATATATGCTAAAGCTCTGATGCTTTCTCAAAGAGTGTTTTCACGAGTTAGCGCTCACAAACTGGTTTCCATGTTTCAAATCAGCATTTTGATTAAAAAATAATAGACCACATGCCCATTGAAATTTGTGGTAGAAAAATTCTAGCCTAATCCATCGTAGCTTTTTCATTGCTACAATTTTTGATTGCTACAACTAACTTTAACTCTTTGGAATACAAAATGATTATTGAGTTATTGGATTAATTCAAAACTTAATCAAAAGAGACAGCTAAAATATAAATCATTTTCTCATGATTACTGTTTTATTAAAAATGTTACGGAAGTAAACAAGGAAATAGATTCCCAAAAAAGGCAACTCCAACTTCCTTGTTTCAATATAATGTGAACAATACTCATGACAACGAACATAAAATAGAACTTACCTTTTGAAATATTCTTTGTGACCGAAGCATGTTAAATTGTGATTAAATAAACATTTAAAAAACTAGCTGGAAATGTAAAAATAGGATGCAAAAAATAGGAATGCAACGAAATTCCAAGAAAATAAACAAAATCATCCTATAAGCAAATTAGAAAGATATTGTAATTCCTTGAAGACCTGAGCACTTTTATCACACCAAACCATTTTTAAAGAAAAAGATTAAAAAGTATTGAAAATACAGAAATTCGACAAAGCATAGTACAAAATTTATGTCAGGAAATTGAACAATAAAAAACAGCTGGAGCATCTTATTCCTTGAGTCGTCCGTCACCATTAAAAAAGTACAAATATAATAAAGAATTCTGGTTAATAAAAAACGAAGTATTATGATTTGTTGCTGTATTCATCATGTTAATTACTCCTGTCATTAATAAAGTTTTAATTTAGCACACAAGACTGTACACTCCTTCAGTGGAAAACCAGATTTAAATGGAAGTGATTTAATCTTTTTGGACCTTGTTACAAGCACTTTAAGCGAATTCTTAGAAGGTTGTGCAATTGAACTGAATGTACTTGTGCACTTTCCATGAGGTGAAGGATGCCATATTAATTTACTAAGTCGTCGTTTCTGACAAAGTGAAGGGTTTTTTATTACATCATAAAGCCTAAGTGAAGGATATTTTATTATATCATAAAGAGGCAACACAGGTTTTTTGAACTGTGTGTCATTGCAATGCTTTTTTGTGACCAAAACAGGTGAAATCATCCTCCGCTTCAATACAGGAGAGGCATTTTGTGATGATGTCCCATTTTTATTATCTTCAACTTTAGGTAACTCATTATTAGCAAGTTTATCCCTTATAACATTATTTAAAGTACACTGCTGAGGTTTGCTAGATTCCAAATTTACATCCCCACTCGAATCCCAATTCATCTTAGTATTTTTATTCAATAAATCTGTATCTGAATTACCGGTACCTCTTCCATCGTCAGATATACAGGATATATCAATGACTTGACCCGAAGTTTTTTCAGCTTCTTGTATACAATCAATATCCATCTTTCGGTATGTAACTTTGAAATTTGTATTTTTTGTTTTAGGAGCCAAATGATTAACATGACCATGGTGTTCTATGGAAGGTTTGGGATTGACATCTACGAAATATGGTGATTGTCTACTATTTTCCTCTGGTACAATTTCATTACCACTATGTCCATGAATCCCGGGATCATTACTTGAAAAAGAAACAGGTTTGTTCTGTGCATATTTTGGCGGACATTTCCCTGAGTTTAGATTATCTAGAAGTTTAACAGAAACGTACATAAATTGCTGATAACAATGCAATCGTTTATTCAGTTCCATTCTCCTCCTTCTTTGACGACCTACGAGCAATGCAGGTTTACAATGGAGTGGCATTTCTGAGCCTTGACTCAATAGATCTTGCATAACCTCTGCCAAAGTAGCATCAAAAACTTCATTTTTGTTGTTCATTGTCTCGTAAACATATACAGATATAGCAGTATAGCCTACTTATTGCTGATAGCTGAAACAAAAACATAAAAATTTTAAAATCATGTTATAAAAAAAAAATTAACATTACAATACCTTCGGACTCCTGAAACTAAGATGAAAAATCTTTATACTTTACCATACAGCCATAGCTTAAGTGAATGTCAGAATAAACTGTACCTACTTTTTAATTAGTAAATTTTGCCAAGGAGTCGCAATCTAAGGTAAGTCTGCGACACCAATATCTGAATACTGGTCGAAGCAGTTGATGTTTACAAACTTGAAAATACGACCTCGTCCTTAATTAATGCAGTACACTGAACCGGTAACCAAAGTTACCCCAGCCCACACTCGCTCAGCCCACACTCAGCCTGACGTCAAGGGGTTAACCAACTATTTTACCACTTTATAAACGTTAATACATAAAAACTTGGTGGCTATGACGATATAGAGACCATATTGGATATACACAGCGCAAATG